>CM075760.1:27565901-28033401 GCA_037974335.1 Prionace glauca | reverse complement strand
GTTTAAAATCTGTGTTTAGTGTAGGGTACAGTTTAAAATCTGTGTTTAGTGTAGGGTACAGTTTAAAATCTGTGTTTAGTGTAGGGTACAGTTTAAAATCTGTGTTTAGTGTAGGGTACAGTTTAAAACCTCTTTAGTGTAGGGTAGAGTTTAAAACCTCTGTTTAGTGTAGGGTACAGTTTAAAATCTCTGTTTAGTGTAGGGTACTGTTTAAAATCTGTGTTTAGTGTAGGGTACAGTTTAAAACCTCATTAGTGTAGGGTACAGTATAAAATGCACATACAAATCGGAATTAATCATATCAGATTGTTTTTAAACTCTGAAACATAATTTGGAAATGAGATTAAATATGTTTACTTCACAATTACCTGCTCGAAATCCTCCCCCTGCCTCCCCACCCCCATGCAACACAGTCGCTGCCCGACAACATTGTCACTGGCCGCTCTATGAAAAGGACGTTGAAGCCAGAAACATTTCGTTCCAATCCGCACTCTCATTAATCTGCTACAATACGATCGGATATTCTCACCTCACATACATGTGTTTCCTGTCGTGTCTTTAGTCCTGTGGCCGGATATGTGGTTTTCAGTGAGTAGAAAAATCCCAAACTGGGTTAGATTCAGTGCGCTAATTAGGAATATTGCTGAATTGTTAGGGACAGGGGTGGGATTGAAGTTCCTGGTCCGGTTGTTATAAAGTTGCGAATTATGTCAGAAAACAGTGACAGCAATTCAAAATAAGAACGAACACTGATGGTACCTTGTTCGCAGGGATTGTTTAAATGGTTCTGTGTCAATCTTGTGCAATGTATATTTTATATAATTGTTTCTGAGCCAGCAAAACAATCTGATCAAATAAACCTTTAATCAAACCGACCACGAAACGGAAAATGAAGATGGTGAATAATTCACACATGGAAGGAAATATTAGCAAAAGACTAAGGGTGAGTTAACTAAGCGTAAGTGCATTTTTAGCATAGTTACAAGTTAAAAACCAACTGCGGCTCAGCTGTTCATATTGAGTGTTACTGTTTTGTTTTGATGTTTTGTTCATGATCCGGTGACACTCAGTATTCAGACTGAATTGTTGTTTCTGTTTATCAGTGTGAGCGCGCCCTCTGCGGACCACTAACTGAACTTCCAGCCTGGGGTTTTTGTACGGGGTTCACTGTATCTATGCACCAATGTGTGCTCCATGGCACAGAAATACATAGCGCTGTTAAATAGGAGAATCCTGGCGATATTTAACTGAACAGTGTTGTTTCCTTTGTGTAAAACAGCCGAGAATCTATCTGGGAAATCCGGAGACGTATCGGTATCGCCCGAGCTATATATCTTCATCAAATACCTCGGAGCTTGTCCGGGATACTGAGTGTACCAGAACAGGGTTCTAAGAGAAGTTGCTGATTATTTACAGTCCAATATTATGTTCTGTTCTTCCACAACCGATAATTCAGATTGATCTTGAAACACTGAATCTTCAGCATTTGTCCCTGTAACAAAACACAGAAGGTGTTCAATGTCTGGGAGCGAGCATAGCCCATGGGACAGACACTGATCATTTAAACATTGGCTCATTTGTTAGGATAAATTAAAACAACGATATCCATATTTTTGAAAGTGAAATTCAAAGGGAAATATTGTTCGAGGCTTGTGAATTTATGACTTGCATTGATAGATGCATTCATGCTAATTAAATTGAACATTTACATTGTATTTTATTGTGTAAACGTGTTTTGTATTGTTATCAGCAAGACATTGGAGATATTATTTAGTTACTGCTGGGCAGCTATCTCTCTTTACTTCAGTTTTCCATTCATCACCCATTATTGTTCTAGGTCCCTTCATAAATCCAGGAGAATTCTCCCTAGATTGGGTTCAGGGTATACAAAAAGTGTGTTTGTTGATTTGAATTTTCCACTCAAGATCATTTTGTGCCCTAAATCACTCTGATTTATAACACAGGAGGCAAGTTTCATTGAAGATTTGGAAAGAATTACTGGCAACGTATCTGGGTTATTAGGAAATCGTACCAAGTGCATTGCCATCTGCTCGAATTGACAAGAGAAAAGTACAATTTTCCGTTCAGAAACCACGGACATCAAAGCGAAAAAAATTCCATGAAATGTAATGGGACACTATCGTTCTTTCGATAAAAAAAAGTCATGAGAAAGTTAGAAACAGAAATAATCAGCTTAACGTTTCTGAGGTCAAAGTCGGCAGGAGTGTATTGGGAAAGGGGGCGATGGTGGAAGGTTTGACTTGGGGGAATTGTGAATGTATTGCAATAGTGGGAGGTGAAGGTTGTATTGGATGTTGAGAGTTTGTGGATGATTTATGCTAGGTGATGAAAGTTGGGGAGTGAGAGTGGATGCCAAGTGGTTGGGGAGTTGGAGTGGATGGTCAAACGTGTGGGTTGATTTGGATTAGAGGCGCTCAGTGGAGGAGTTGAAGTGGATGATGTAGGGTGGAGTGTGAAATAAAGACTTAAAGTGTAGAATTGGAGTGGGTGGTGGGTAGTGTGATGTTGGTTTGCCCCGTGGGTGTTTAGGGGTGGACTTGGTGTGGATGCTGATTTGTAGACAGTTGCAGTGGATGTTGAGAAGTATGGGTTGGTTGGAATGGAGGGAGTTTGGGGAAGAATTGGCGAAGATGATGGAATGTGGTGAGTTGGAGTGGATCATGGGAGATGAGTTTATGGGTTTGATGGTGGGAATTTGAGGATGAGTTGTGGTTGATAGAGAAGTGTGGGGCGTTGGAGTGGACGGTGAAGGGCCAGGAGTTGGGGTAGATGGGAAGAAGTGTGGGTTGGGTTGGATGGTATGAGATTTGGTGTGGGGTTGAATTGGATGGTGAAGGGTAGGGATTTGGGATGAATGACGAAGAATGGGGAGTTATTCTGATGGCGAAGGGTGGGGAGTTGTGGTCGATGGTGAAATATGGGGAGTTGGAGTGTATGTTGGGAGGTGTGGTGTTGACTTGGATGATAGCAATTTGGCGGTGAGTTCTCGTGGATGGTGAACGGTAGGGAGTTTGGATGGATGGTGGACGGTGGGGAATTTGGATGATGGATGGTGTGAGTTAGGTTGGTGTGGTTAGGGGAGGCGTTGGTGTGAATGGTGAAGGTTGGAGAGTTAGTGTACATGGTGGGAGGCCTGGGGTTGGGGTGAATGGTCGAAGTTGGGTGGTGAGTTCTGGCGGCTGGTGAATGGTAAGGAGTTGGGATGGGTAGTGAAGGTGGGGAGTTGGAGTGGATGGTGAGAGGTGTGTGTTGGGTTGGATAGTAGGGGTGAGTGGGGAGGAGTTGGGGTGGATCGTGAAAGATGGGTTTGGCTGAGTCTAGGTGTTCTCTTTCTGGGGATGGGTTGGAACTCAAATAAAATGCTGCAAACAGGATCTTCCCTTATAAATTATCCCGGGAAAACTTTAGTCTGGAACTCTCTGTATCCAGTCCATGATGCTTCAAATGATCTAAATGACTGAAATCTACAGTAATATTTTTGGTCCTTGCTTTTCAATTTTACAATTTGTATCCATTGCTTTATCTGGTTTATGAACGGAAGAGTGACGCAGGGTGTTCTCACTTTGAGAGATTTTTGCTTAGAACATAAGATAAGCTAGTTTGATGAATGATTACCAGTTCACTTTTTAATGAACTGCAAAATTTCAGTGAATGGAAATTTTACCACATTCTTCAGATCCTTTCTGAATTGTGTCTGGGTCACGGCATAAATGCATGTGTTCGTACAGCAACTAAGGAGCTGCATCATGAATCCCAGTTCTTGCAGAAATCCGGGCAATGGTGTACTGATTAGCCTCATGTGTCCCAATCGGTTATAAAAAGAATAAACGAAGAACACTGACCATAACAAAACAAAATTTCCCGATATTGCAAACAGTAAGATAATGGATTTCCTTCTCTTTCCTATCTCTGGGTCACTTTGATTCTCCCCACTTGTGTTGGTCTGAAGTTTCCTGCGGACTTTGCTCGACACTAGAATGTGTTTAACGGTTATAACATTGAGCAACAGAATCAACACGAAAGGAATAAACGGGGTTAAAATATAATGCAGAGTTTCAACTGTTGCCCATGCTCGTGATTCGGCAATAGCTGAATGTACAAAACAAAACCAAGGATTATTTCTGAAATAATATGTATTCCCATACATGAAATACCAAAAACTGTTCTTTATACTGAACAGCACACTCACTGTACCGAGAACCACAGCTGCAGTTTTCTCGGTGCAGTATTTTATTTTCAGTTTCTGACAAGCAATGGCCACAAATCGATCGAAGGTGAAAGCGACAGTGAACCAGACAGAATAGTCAGTGACTGTGTAAAGCAGGACAGCGTGGATATTACACACTCTAATGTGAACCATGAACAGAAATTGATAGAGAAAGCGAATAGGAATTTGCCGCAATACGAGATCGATGATAACGACAAGGAGATCTGCTGCTGACATGCACATTAGGTAATATGTGACACATTTGGAAAGCCCACACTTTCCTCGAGACAGGATAAGAATCGTCAATAAGTTCACTGTAAGGAAGAGAGAGACAATTAACTCATATTTCAGACTGAGAACAGGAACAGCTGTCTGTCAGGTTTCTGCGGAATGCAGAGAGGAGCTATGTGATAAAAGGTAGACCGATTAGGAGTATAGAAATACAGAGGGACCTGGGAGTGCAGGTTCACAAGTCTGTGAAGGCGGCGACACAAATAGAGAAGGTTGTGAGGAAAGCTTATGGAATGCTAGCCTTTATAGGAAGGGGTATAGAGTATAAAAGCTGCCATCTAATGCTTCAGTTGTACAGAATGTTGGTTAGACCGCATTTGGAGTACTGCGTCCAGTTCTGGTCACCTTACTACCGGAAGGACGTGGAGACTCTGGGGAGAGTGCAGGGGAGGTTTACCAGGATGGAAGGACTTAGTTACGAGGAAAGGTTGGAGAAACTGGGACTCTTCTCCTTGGAAAGACGGAGATTAAGGGGGGACATGATAGAGGCATATACTGAAGGGAATAGATAGAGTCAATAGTGGTAGGCTGTTCTCTAGATTGGGGACAATTATGAGAGGTCACGATCTAAGGGTGAGGGGGGAGAGGTATAATTTGGATGTGAGAGGAAGGTTTTTCAAGCAGAGAGTTGTAGGGGTATGGAACGCGCTACTGAGTAGGGTGGTGGAGGCAGGAACGTTGGACTCGTTTAAGGTTTACTTAGATAGACACATGAGCGAAAAAAGGATGGAGGGTTATAGTAGAGGGTACTAAATAGGGTCAGAGCCTCAGGACGACGACGGAAATGTAGAATTACATGTTAACGTTTTCGTCTTTTTATTCCGCAGGTGGAGGTCCACCTCGTGTCAAACGAGGGGCATTCACACGGTGGGTCGTGCGTGGGCTGCTCTTGGAAGTTCCAGGAGTGGCCTAGTACTTAATGTCGGTGTGTGTGCTTGATCCTGGACCGGTAGATGGGCGCCGCAACAGCTCGGTGACTAGCACTGCTGGCTGTGCAGGCACATGGATTTGGGCCTGTGTCTGTGGGAGTTTGCGCATTCTCCCTGTGGTTGCGTGGGTTTCCTCCGGGCGCTCCGGTTTCCTCCCACACCCCAAAGATGTGCTCTCAGGCTGATTGGTTTTACCAAATTGACACTATTCTGCCCTGAATCTGGCTAAGTCACGGGTTCCACTGACATACACACAAGGTAGAATAGGTGTTGGAGGATGCGACGGCGCGGGTTCGCTGGGTCGAAGGGCCTGTTTCCCGTGCTGGGTTCTTTTTTGTTCTTTATAATACTGGAAATCATGTTACATAACGACGACCGTAAAGTGGAAAGATTGAAAGTGAATGTCAGGTAGTGTGAGGATAGCTGTGTGGCAACGAGAAATGTTTCCAGTGCATTCACAGCTACAAACCATGAAGGTTACACAGAATAATATCAATAACTGGGTAACATGGACAAGGACAATGAACACAGAGAAATATGACTTACCAGTGACACCAACTACGGCAAGGATCGGGTAGTAAATCCTTTGGATGTCATAAAATACCCAAATAATGTGAAGCTCAAGTGGTGTAGTCCAGAACATGGCTCTGAATTTCAATGATGGCTGACTGTACTAGAGGCCACTCCCAGTTAAACAATATTGCACAGACAGTGAAAATTCCTATTTATAAATCTTCTAATGTCCCCATTGGAACAATTAAACCGTGTGCTGAGGGACATGAATCACAGTCTCTGAACAAACAAGATGACTTCATCTTTTCTTGTAAATCACATGGTTATTGTCCTTTTTACTCATGCTAAAACAATCATAAGAAATAGGAGCAGGAGTAGGCCATCTAGCCCTTCGAGCCTGCCTCGCCATTCAATAAGATCATGGCTGATCTGTCGTGGCTCAGTTCCACCTTCCCGCCCTCTCCCCATAACCCTTAATCCCCTCTCTTATCAAGAACCCATCAACCCGCTTCTTAAAAATATTTAGCGAGGCAGCCTCCACCACTTCAACAGGCAGAGAATTCCAGAGATTCACCACCCTTTGAGTGAAGAAGTTCCTCCTCAACTCTGTTCTAAACCGCCTCCCCTTTATCTTGAGGCTGTGCCCCTTAGTCCTACTGTCTTTTTTGAGCGGGAAGAGTCTCTCCACCTCTATCCTATCCATCCCATTCATCATCTTATACGTCTCAATGAGATCTCCCCTCATTCTTCTAAACTCTAACGAGTACAAGCCTAGTTTATTCAGCCTCTCCTCATAGCTCAATCCCCTCAACTCCGGTATCCAATCCGAATGAAGGCAAACATTTTGGTTCATGCAACTTGGCAAAAAAAATAACATGGATTTACAATGTGTTGCTGAACTGAAGAGAGTTGAAACCGTTGTGAGTATTGCTGTCACACATTGTCAGCCTATCCGTTTTCCAGCAGATCTCTAAAGACAGATAAGTCAACACCGGGAACAAAATAGTGAGGCTGAAATCATTTTGTTTGCAAGAACACACAACAGAATGGTTGTCAATAAATACTTACATATTAAATGTTCTTCATTTGAAACACATGAACTGTTTGGTGTTTCTATGCATTCGTGGAAGGCAGAGATGGGCTGAAGGTTATCACTGGGAAAACTGAAGGGGAATTGCTAAAAGAGATAATTTCTCCAAAGGGAGTTATTAGAAAATGGAATATTTAAAATAAATAAACATGCAAAAGTGTATGATGCTTCTTTGATTTAGAACCATAGAATTCTTAGAGTTCAGAGAAAAAGGACGACTGGCCCAATGAGTCTGCATCCCACCCATGTCCTCCGCTCGACCCTATCCCCGTTAGCCCCACACATTTACCATGGCTAATCCACATACTCTCAGGGAAAATAACGGGCAATTTTGCATGGCCAATCCAACTAATATGATCTGTTGTAATATAAATGAGGGAAGGGGTCTGTGCAGTAATACAGAGACAGAGCCGAATGCACCAGATATCGATACAGCACCTGTACTAATATGAATGCAGACTGGGTCCAGTTCAGTCATTACTGAGAGAGTGTATACAGTATATTACTAACCAGCGTGGTGTTTTCTCATCTAAATAGAGACATGACATACTCAGTTTTGACAAAGACAAGGTCTTTGTGAAGGATAAAAAGTGAAAGATAAACTTGCATTTGGTGAATACAAAGTCCGAAATACAACAAAAAGCAGGTGATTCATGGATAAATGAACATTATAAAGACCTTTCATCAGTTTCTCTGGTGGTCTAGTGGTTAGCATTCGGCACTCTCAGCGCTACAGCCCGGGTTCGATTCCTGGTCAGGAAGTGTATATTCATTGCTGTACAACAATCCTGTTTTACTTCTAGGTCTGCAACTGTCAGGATGAATAGTAGGGAGATTTCCTTGTTTGTGTTTGAATTGGAAAAGTCACATGTAAAGAAGCAAAACGAAAATAAGAGAGCAATAGGCTGGGAAGTGCTGATGACATAAAATGCTGATACAGGTTAAAATCTGGCTGTTAAGGGGGGAAAATTATTGTTTCTACTGACACAAATATCACGCAGGTCTGTCTCCAAATCTCTGCTTCAATGACAAGAAAACTTTTAATTGAATGAAATAGTAAAGTCTCCCACCCCTAGTGAAATGGAGGCAGTTTTCACTCAGAAAGCAGTAACTGTGAGTTTAACAATGTGGGAAGGAGAAAGACTCAGTTTGAGCGGTGACATTGCGGGAGGAATGGAGAGCTGGAGTTCACCCAGAAAAGCAGCAAAGTTTCAAATCAATGGTGTCCAATGTTGGATGGTCCATTAACGGTGGTAATTTAATGTTATTCAGCAGAATCACCACAGGATGGTTTATCACAGATTGATGCTAATACTTTGAATGGAGTGAACTGCAGTGACATTGAATGCAGTAGAAAGGACAGCGCGGTAGCACAGTGATTAGCACTGATGTCTCACAGTGCCAGGGACTCAGGCCCTCGGGTCACCGTCTGAGCAGAGTTTGCACGTTCTCCCCGTGCCTCCGTGGGTTTCCTCCAGGTGTTCTGGTTTCCGTTTCAAAGATGCGTGGGTTAGTTTGATTGGCCATTCTAAATTAATCCTAGTGTCAGAGGGATCAGAAGGGTAAATATGTGGGTTCACGGGGAATAGGGCGTGGGCGGGATTGTTGTGGCTGCGGACTCGATGGGCTGAATGGCCTCCTTCTGGGGGAATCAAAAGAGGTAATGCAAATATACATTGTTTTGGATGAAACAACATGTCAACTAAATGTATTTTCACTGCCATGTAAAAGCGGACCTGACATCTGCACTGAAATGTGATGAGGTTGGAAAAGCTCAGGACGTTACATGGCATGTGTGCATCAGGAAACAAAGATAAACCTTCACCTCCATCACCTTTCATTAACATTGGGAATGTTTAGAAATAGATGAAGTTTTTAAAAAGTGAAATCCAACAAGCAGGAAATCGAACAACATCTGGCAGGGTGGAAATTACGATCGGTATTTGGCCTGTTGCAGCTTGTGTGAATTGATGTTTGAAGACAGTGCGAGACAAAACACGGATCCCATTAGCAGAGAGCACAGAAAACCAGCAAGGGGATGCTGCCGAAACCCGGGATTGAACCGGGGACCTTCAGTCTAACGCTTTCCCAACTGTTTCAGGTTCCAGTCTGACTCCGGGCCCAGCTGTCTCTGTCAGGGACTGAAAGATGCTGCACATCTATGGTCAAATGTCATTAATTTATATCGGTTTAAAACTTCCCGGGAGTTTATGTTTGCCTTTTCACCAATGTGTTTATTTTCTTTCTATGTAAAGTATTGTTCTCCCTTTCCATTAAAATAGAATTATTTAGTCAGTTTCATTTTATTTCTATATTCACAATCTGTTATTTGGTGTCTTGTAATTGTGGGAACTTGTCTCCAAGGCTCTCAGCTGTCTGTTAGGTTCAGTTTGTTCAGTTTCCACAGTGGTTTTACAGTTACACACTGGGAACGGCCTCTTCCGGCTCTCTGACAATTTCAATACTTTCTGCACATTAACGTTCTCTCCCTGGTTCTTCGGGCAGGGTTTGCTCTAAGTCTTAAGAGTCTACCGAAATAGATTATACCATTTGGCCCAACTGATTTATGTTGCAAATTTATCCAGACCGGCCTCCTCCATCCAGAAATTTAGTTGATATTTACATCCAGCTCCGTTTGTAGATCTATTACCTTCTTCCCCCTGTAGGTTCAAGATGCCCCACAAATGCAACAAAACTACCTTCTCCAACTGTTCTATGTGACAAGTTCTGACAATCCAGCATACAGTTATTACTCCCAATCTGTGTATTAGTTTTATTAGTGATGACCGTGTATAAATTGTTCTAATCTCACATACAAATAAAGAACTGGTCAACACCCACACATTAAACAATCAGAATTTAAATGTTTTTTATGAATTGTTCTCTTCTCTCTTTACCTTCCAGAGAAAATGTGACCTAGGCTCTTTAACTTTCGAGAGATACACACTTAAGAACTTAAAGAGGGAACTCTAAAAACTTCCCTGTTTTCAACAAAGTTGGGGCTAACTCACCAACACATTCCTGAACTTATCCAGTTAAAAAAAATCATTTTAATTTGCAAAACCTTGTCCGTATTTGCCTTGAATACACAAAACGACTGAGCATTCACAGTTCTCTGACACATACACTTCTCAGATTCTCATAAATGGAATGACCAAAGGAATTTACCATGCTGCCGGACTCATCTAAAACCCCCTATCCTTCCGGGACCATATCCCTCTATTCCCATCCTATTTATGTATTTGTTAAGTGACTTAAAAGTCACAACTGCATCCGCTTCTACTATCTCTTCCCGGTTCCAGGAACCCCCTACTCTGTGCAAAAAATCTGCCATGTCCCTTGCCCCTTGCACCTTAAAGCATGCCTTCATCGGCCGGGGCATTTTGTTCCTGAACATAATCTGAATCTCGAGGTTACACCCATAGTATCTTCGCTCTGGCCTCGGCCTCAAATACTTTGTGTCAAATCAGAAATGATAAATTGTTTGATGCAATGCCAGGAAAGAAACTTCCCTATTTTGACACCTGCACATATCAGCAAGTCATCCAGTCTACAAGACAATTTAATAGGTTTAGGTGCAGACTAACATAGTTAATCACCATCTGAAACATGCTAGGATGAGGGAAGTTTGTATGATTTCAGTTTGGTGCTGAATATTATCAGAATCTCGATGTTACAGTCATATTATCTTTGCTCTGACCTCAGCTTGAAATGCTTTCTCCAAAATCAGAAATGCTGAATTTTATGAAAAATTTCACAAAATTGTGTAAATTCACAAAGACATGTTTAATTTTGTCTAAAATGTATTTGAGGTTAGCAATTATTTAATATCCTAATCTTATTAAATGATTTTTTTTCCGAAAAAAAATGTCTTATTTTGTCTAAAATGCGGGGATCCAAACTGCACACAATATTCCAAATGTGGTCTCAACAAAACCCTGAATAACTGTAGAAAGGCTTCAAACACTTCAAAACTTAACTCCGTGCTGAAGGCTGGAAGGAGAGTTTGACAGTGGATTATTGGCACTGTGTACATTCCTGTAATCAGTAACTGGATCAGGAAGATGAGATATCTGTGTCTCTTTGTACTGTCATCTCTAAACTCCAGTTCCTCTCAATGCCGTGTGTCATATATTAGCTTTCCCTGCTTTCCAGGCAAAGCTCGGGTTCACCAACTGTCTGTGTCTATATCAAGTAGCTAATTGACCCTGGGAGCTGGACAGCCAGAGGGAGCTGGATGAGAGGAAGCGACAGAAACAGGAAGAGAAGTGATATGATAGTGTTTCGTAATGATTTGTGTCAGTTGCTCTCCACGATGAATGCCTGCAGTGTGTTACCCTGTAAGTTTCACAGAGGCCGCACTGATGAGTTTGTTGGGGGTTTGGAAACTGCAAGTGTCACGTAAGCAGCTCACTGTCTATTTCATCTTCCAGCTAAGAGGATTCGCTGAAGCAATCACTTGTGTGTGGTATAAACACGACAATCTGAAGGATAAACTTGCATTTGATGAATAAAAAGCCCGAAATAAAATAAAAAGCAGGCGATTCATGGATAAATTAATATTTTAAAGCGCTTTAATCAACTTCCATGGTGGTCTAGTGGTTAGGATTCGGCGCTCTCACCGCTCTGGCCCGGCTTCGATTCCCGGTTAGGGAATGTAGGTTTATTGCTGTACAACAATCCTGCGTTACTTCCAGTTCTGTGGGAATCAGTGCCAGGGAGATTTCTTCTTTTGTGTCTGAATTGGAAATGTCACATGAAAAAAACGTTAAAAAAAGAGAGCGATCGGTTACAAAGCGCTGATGATACAAGATGCCGATGCGGGTTAAAATCTGGCTATTAATGGGGTAAATATTATTTTTTCTACTGTCACAAATATCTCTCTGATCTGGGTCCAAATCTCGGGCTCAATGACAAGAACACCTTTAAGTGAATTAAGCAGTAAACTCCGTCCCCCCCGCCACCTCCAGTGAAGTGGGGCCAGTTTTCACTCAGAAACAGTAAGTGTGAGATTAACAGCGCGGGTTGGAAAAGATTCAGTTTGAGCGGTGACGCTGCCGGAGGAATGGAGAGGTGGAGTTCACCCAGAAAAGCAGCAAAGTTCAAAAACAATTGCGCCCACTGTGGGGCTGGAGCCCATGGTCCATTAACTCTGATAAGATAATGTTGATCAGCAGAACTTCCACAAGATGGATTATCACAGGCTGATACTAACACTGCTCTTTGAATGCAGTGAGCTGCAGTAACATTGAACGCAGTAGAAAGGGCGGCACAGTGATTAACACTGATGCCTCACAGCGCCAGGGACACAGGTTAAATTTCTGTCGTCACTGTCTTGCGAAGTTTGCACGTTCTCACCATGTCTGCGTGGGTTTCTTCCGATTACTCCGCTTTCTTTTCCAAAGAACTGTGGGTTAAGTTTAGCCATGCTAACTTGACCCTAGTGCTGGCGGGATTAGCAGGGTAAATCTATTGGTTTACGGGAATCGGACGTGGGTGGGAATATTGTTGGCGTGGATTCAACGGGCCAAACGGCCTTCTTTTATACTGTCGAGATTCTATGAGAATATATCATTCTTCATTTTGACTGGAGGAGCCAAAAAGGACAGTGCAAATATAAATTGCTGTGGGTAATTGTCGGGATTGTGGAGTGGGACAGATCTTTCTTTCTGCTGTTGAAATTGGCACCAATATCACTCATGTTTTCGATCAGAAAATAATTCCAACTCCACTTAACTTGTTTGCTACAGGAAAACAATATACCTTCATTTCCTGACCGGGAATTGTATCACTGCTGTGAAAGTGCCGAACCCCAACCAGCAGATCTCCAGGGAAACTGCCTGCAAGAATTTTAATCTAATCTGTCCATGCTAAATTGGCGTTTTATTTCTACTTCAGCATTTTCTTTTTATGTACCAGGGACAAGTCTGTCTGACAAATGCTTCTCGGTATAAACAAGTGTACTGCGGATGCTGGAATCTGAAACAAGAATGCTCGAAAATCTCAACAGATCTGAAAAAACCCGTGAAGAGAGAATGGAAGTAATGTTCAAAGTCTGGATGACTCTTCGTCAGAGCTGAAGACCAAGACATTTGGAAGAGATTTATACTGTAATGGTGAGGGATATGGGTGTTGGGTGGGTGGCAAACTTATCACATATAAATACAAAAACAAAGGGAATGTAAATGGTAGTGATCATGGCTAAGAAGGGTGTTGCTGGCTGCCAATTAAGAGATCAGAATGTGGAAATGGCAGGGCAAAGGAAATGTAGGAGATGGACCGAGCGGGGTGGAGGGGGAGGGACGACAAGTTGGAAAATGAGATTTTAAATAATGCAAAAATGAAAGTTAATATATATATAGAAGACATAAAACGACAAAAAGTAAATAAATAAGACAGAATGAAATAAAACAAAATAAATGAAATTGGGATGAAGATGGAGGAGAGGAGATGATCTGAAGTTGTTAAACTCAATGATTAGTCCTGAACGCAGTAAGTGTCGAATTGGGAGATCCACTAATTGGGATAACCACTAATAGTCACATTTCACTTCAGTTGATCATTTCACTTTTTAAAATGTGTATTCCAGATCTCAGCGGGAATCCTCACTCACACCGCCAGAGGGAAAATATGTCACTTCAAGCTGCTCCTTTACCGCCGACGCTGATTATTTATTCTGGTACCGTCAGTACCCAGGCAGACAGCCTGAGTTTGCCGTCCGCCGGGACCCAAGCGACAGTTATGAATTCAAGGCCGATTTCGCTCGGACCCGGTTTTCAGATTGAGTCCAGCAGTCAGACAGGTTGTACCGATTGACCATCTCGGAGCTGCGGTTGTCTGACACCGCGGTCTATTACTGTGCGCAGAGTCTCACAGTGATGAGAACGAGTGAAATTCTCGTGCAAAAACTGCCGCGGGTTTCTGGGTCACAGCTGCTGTCTGCTGAGGACTGTTTACAGCAGCCAGTTACACACTGACACTGGAATACGTTTCTGTGCACAAAGACCCAGAGAACAATTAGCAGAAATGCCATCAGAAACGGCACAAACCGAACATTCTTTCTGCCTGATTATTGCATTCACGTCGTGGCTGCAAAACTGGCTGCCCACCAGTCACAACACAAACTCCCGTTAGTTTCCTGAAATTAGCTCTGTCGATGCAGTGAAATGGGGTTATCGGAAAGTAACACTGTTTAAAATATCAGTCTGCAATGGAAACAGGCTTACGCCAGGTGAAAATGTTGATAATTAAATGAAACGTGTTAATTGTTCCTCACTGTTACAGAGGTGTGGAAATATTAACCAAACATACCGCTAAAAAGCAGTTGGTTCTGAGCCTTGCTGCCACCTTGTGGGAGAGTTCAAAATTTCTACCTGTAATGTTCAGTTCCATTCAGAACAGTATTGCTCTGGAATTCTTTTTACAAGCAATTCAACAGATTACACAAAACTATCTTGTCAGTAAATATTGCGTTGTTCGATGTAAATACTGTACTGAACTTTACTCTGTGGTCTATTTTCCTATTGTAATTTATGTTTCACGTATTCATTTATGAAACAATCCCCTTGTTTCGATTACTGCCTTGGTTAACAACTGTCCAGACCGTATTTCTCCTCACAGCCTACAAACCATATAAAAACAACTCTTTTTTGAAAAAAAATATTAGTCACAAGTAGGCTTACATTAACACTGCAATGAAGTTACTGTGAAATTCTCCTCGTCGCCTGTTCATGACAATGCATCCAACCAGCACGTCTTTCAATCTGTGGGAGGAATTTGGAGCACCCGGCGGAAACCCACACAGGCACGGGGAGAATGTGCAAACTCCACACGGACAATGATCCAAGCCAGGAATCAAACCCATGTCACTGGCGCTGTGAGGCAACAATGCCACAATGCCACCCCTGTAATTGCAGCAAATACATATCACTCACAATTTCATCACATAATATTGAGCATCGCCATAGAAGTTCCATAGACCCCTACAGTGCAGAAAGAGGCCCTTCGGCCCAGCGAGTCTGCACCGAACACCATCCAACCCAGGCCCTACCCCCATATACTATACCCACTAATCCCTCGACTAAGGGGAAATTTCTTAGCATGGCCAATCAACCTAACCCACAGCTCTAAGGACTGTGGGAGGAAACCCACGCAGACACGAGGAGAATGTACAAACTCCACACAGACAGTGACCCGAGCCGGGAATCGAACCTAGATCCTGAAGTTGTGAAGCAGTAGTGCTAACCACTGTGCTACCGTGCCGCCCAGGTAGCAATGAAGTTACATTCAAATCGTGTTCATGTGGACTGTTGGCTGGTGGCTCTGACATTCATCTTATGAAGTGTTTCGAAAAGTTAGTCACGGCACGAATCAATTCCAGCCTGGATCCACTGCAGAATGCATACTGCCACAACAGGTCCACAGCAGACAGCATTCCCTGCCCCTGTGCTTAACCCTGGAACACCTAGATAACACATTCACCTATCTCAGGCTCCTATTCATTGACTACAACACAGCCTTCAACACTATTATTCCCACCAAACTCATCTCCAAACTCCATGTCCTGGGCCTCGGGATCTCCCTTTGCGGCTGGATCCTGAACTTCCTAACTCACAGACCATAAACAGTAACGATCGGCAACAACGCTTCCTCCACAACTCCAACTGCCCCACAAGGCAGTGTCCTCAGCCGCTCTTTGTACACCTGTGTGGCCAAATTCACCTCCAACATGATTTTTAAGTTTGCTGATGACACCACCGTAATGGGACGGATCTCAAACAATGACGAGACAGAGTACAGGAATGAGATAGAGAATCTGGTGAACTGGTGCAGCAACAATAATCTCTCCCTCAATGTCAACAAAACGAACGAGATTGTCATCGACTTCAGAAAGTGTAAAGATCATGCCACTGTCAACATCAATGGGAATGTAGGAAGTGTCGAGATCTTCAAGCTTTTAAGTGTCCAGATCACCAACAACCTGTGCTAGTTCCCCACCCCCCCCCCCCACCACCACACCCCCATGCCGACACTATAGTTAAGAAAGCCCACCGAAGCCTCGACTTTCTCAGAAGAATAAGAAAATTTGGCATGTCAGCTACGACTCTCACCAACTTTTACAGATGCACCATAGAAAGCATTCTTTCTGGTTGTATCACAACTTGGTATGACTCCTGCTCTGCCCAACAAAACAAAAGGAACTGCAAAAGGATTTGAATGTAGCCCAATCCATCAGGCAAACCAGCCTCCCCTCCATTGGCTCTGACTGCATTTCCCACTGCCTCGGCAAAGCAGCCAGCATCATTATGGACCTCACGCACCCCGAACATTCTCCCTTCCACGTTCATCCTTCAGGAAGAATATACAAAAGTCTGAGGTCAGGTAACAACCTGCCAAGGAACAGCTTCTTCTCTGCTGCTGTCAGACTTTTGAATGGACACACCCTGCAATATGTTGATCTTTCTCTACAAGTTCGCTATGACTGTAACACTACATTCTGCACTGTCTCATTTCCTTCTCTATGAACGGTATGTTTTGTCTGTATAGCGCAAGAAACAATGCTTTTCATTGTATGTTAATACGTATAACAACATTAAATCAAATCAAAATTTGAGATTTTTACCCTTTGAGCAACAGGAGATAGATTGGCGAAGGAACTCAGGAAAGCTTTAATAAGTTTTAGATACCTATAAAAGATGAGGCTGAGTTTAACTGGCACACTTTTGCTTTCCATTCAGCCTTGGGTACATGTAGACACTCGATCACTTCCTTCTCTCCTTGTAACCCTGCTTCCCTCTGGACAGGAGTCATTTGTTGTGCAACTTGCTCAATGAAAGCTTCTGCTACCGCATTCATTCCAAAAAACAACCCACGGCGTGATCAATGAAGTTACTGCAATTTGATTGGCCTAAGTGAGGCTAATTCTTAGTTGGCTGAAGGGGTGCGTGATCAGCCTGTAACTGAACACAGTGGGCATCATAAATTTCAACTTGTTTTCTCGATGGTGTTGGTCATTTGCTGACGCTATTTCCCATTAATAGAGACATCACAGAGTCATAGAGTCATTGTACCCTGACCGGCCGTCTAAGGTGTCATTTACTCATGGAACTATCCTTGTCATTAAGAAATGTTTTGCTATCTATATCGCTATTTGTTCAGGATGGAATATATATAAATTATATGTACAATGGATAAAAATTAAAAATGCATATCTACAATTCCTTTCCAGAATGCTCACAAACCAATGATGAAGGAAGCAGTAAATGCTAAAATCCAGCTCGATTATCGTCTTTGCTGCCTCAGAATTTAGAGACGGCGTTAGGGTTATGTGAAGTAGATTTACTGGTATGGAATCATAGATGTTGGACATCAAACATAGGCAATGACTAGATGTGCTAAGATTATTTTCATTGGAGCAAAAGACGATTGAGAGGAAATTCAGCAGAACTGATGAAAATCATAAGGGGTGTAGACTGTGCAGATGAGAAACACATGCTTCAATTGGGACAAAACGTTTAATTAGGAGTCACTGTTGTAATCTGATTGAAAAAAGAGTGAGACTGGAGATGGCTCTTTTTAATGTACTTGAAATGATTTGCTCGGAAGAGTAGTCGAAACAGATTGAATAGTACCAATCGAAATCGATTAATATATTCTAAAGGAACAAATTTGTTCCAATTTTGGGAGGGAAATGCAGAATCCGTAGCGAAATCGATAGATGTCTCAAAGAGCTTTATTAGTAACGCAGTTAATGAGACATTTCCTAAGAAGAGTACTAGTGTGATTCAGTTCAAAGGAAGTGGAAGTTTGCAACCTCCTTCTAACCACAATGAAACTCATCGGGTGCCAAAACAGGCCGCAGTCAGTTTTTGTATGAGAGAATCATTGAGTTCTATCACTGTGTCAAACTGATCTTGCGAATCCACAAATGTACAGTGCAGTGTCACTCAGCTGTAGAACAGTGACTGTTAAAGTTGATAATTTTGTGAATTTGTTTAGTTCAGAGGTGAACCGATTCCCGATATTTTTGGCTTTTCCCGAACTGCCACTGGCACTTCTCCACACAATCATCTCCGGGGCTTCGCCTGGATACTTCCGGTACCAGTACAGATCATACCAGCTTGCTGTTGTCGAATAGTTACATTCAGTTCGGAAAGTCTGTCCCATTTTCAGAATGACTGATGACCAATCTTGGGACACAGAATCTTGGCTGGTACCTAGTTAATAGATTGAAAGAACAGCTTCAAGTTAATGGTGAATTATTAAGAACGAATACTTTTGTTCAAAAGTTTGTAGCAGAACAGCCCGTGGACACTTACCGAATGCTAAGTAGGTGAGGGTAATTGAAAAGAAGAATTTGAAATGCATGATATCAAGCAATCCCAGTCACAATATACCTCTCCAATTTGATTTGACTACCAAGATTCTCTGCTTTGCAGGAAAGCCGATGGAGTGTCTTGTATCTTATACTGAGAAGGTCGCAGTAATATTTGCCAGTGAGAAATCGAATGTGCCGGTTTAAACAAATCAGCAGCATCCAATAGCCGCCTCTGAAATGAATTAGCATATGAAAGGAAAGAGGGGGGAGCAAGTTTGATTGGATGAAAATACAAGGCATGTTAATTAATTCCCGGGATGTTGTTCTCGCTGCTGTTTCCTCACTTATTTCAAAACAAAATCCCAAAAGGGAGACTTCAACCCGATGGACACATGGCTCTTATTAAATATTTGATACAATGCCCCAGCAAGATATTTAGTTTTATAGGGCAAACAAGGATAACCGATAAGTTGCATCTTGCCAGCACACGCATAGAACATAGAACATAGAACAGAGAACATTACAGCGCAGAACAGGCCCTTCGGCCCACGATGTTGCGCTGACCAGTTACAAAAACAATAACCCACTAACCTAAACCAATCCCTTTTTGTCCATAAACCTATCCACGGATCTCTTAAATGCCCCCAAACTAGGCGCATTTACAACTGCAGCAGACAGGACATTCCAATCCCTCACCACCCTCTGGGTAAAGAACCTACCCCTGACATCCGTCCTTTACTACCACCCCTTCGTTTAAAACCATGCCCACTCGTGCTAGATTTCTCCATCAGAGGAAAAAGGCTATTACAATCCACCCTATCTAAACCTCTAATCATCTTATATGTTTCAATAAGATCCCCTCGCAGCCTCCTCCTTAACAGCGAAAAAATCCCCAAATCCCTCAGCCTCTCCTCATAGGACCTCCCCTCCATACCAGGCAACATCCTGGTAAACCTCCTCTGCACCTTCTCCAAAGCCTCCACATCCTTCCTGTAATGTGGGGACCAGAACTGCACACAGTACTCCAAGTGTGGCCGCACCAGAGTTGTGTACAGTTGCAACATGACGCTGCGACTCCTAAATTCAATCCCCCTACAAATAAACGCCAAGACACCGTATGCCTTCTTAACAACCTTATCTACTTGACTCCCAACTTTCAGGGATCTATGTACACATACACCTAGATCACTCTGCTCATCCACACTATTCAAAGTCCTCCCATTAGCCCTATACTCGACACATCTGTTATTCCTACCAAAGTGAATTACCTCATACTTCTCCGCATTAAACTCCATCCGCCACCTCTCGGCCCAGCTCTGCAACCTGTCTAAGTCTTCCTGCAAACTATGACACCCTTCATCACTATCTACCACACCTCCGACTTTGGTGTCATCAGCAAATTTACTAATCCACCCAACTATACCCTCATCCAGATCATTAATAAAAATTACAAACAGCAATGGCCCAAAACAGATCCCTGAGGCACACCACTTGTAACCGAACTCCATGATGAATATTTACCATCAACCACCACCCTCTGTCTCCTATCCGCTAGCCAATTCCTGATCCAATTCCCTAGATCACCCCCAATCCCATACATCTGCATTTTCTGTAGAAGCCTACCATGGTGAACCTTATCAAACGCCTTACTAAAATCCATATACATCACGTCCACTGCCTTACCTCCATCCACCTCTTTGGTCACTTTCTCAAAAAACTCAATAAGGTTAGTAAGGCACGACCTACCCGCCACAAAACCATGCTGACTATCTCCAATCAATTCATTACTCTCCAAATAACTATAAATCCTATCCCGAATAATTTTTTCTAAAACCTTGCCCACAACAGAAATGAGACTCACCGGTCTATAATTCCTGGGGAAGTCTCTGTTCCCCTTCTTAAACAATGGGACAACATTCGCTAACCTCCAATCTTCCGGTGCTATACCAGAGGCCAACGACGACCTGAAGATCAGAGCCAGAGGCTCTGCAATCACGTCTCTTGCCTCCCAGAGAATCCTGGGGTAAATCCCATCCGGACCAGCGGACTTATCTATTTTCAGACCCTCCAGAATATCTAGCACATCCTCCTTATCAACTGCAACACTGTCAATTCTACTCTCCTGCAATCTAGTGTCCTCCTCAGCTATATCCATGTCCCTCTGCGTGAACACCGAAGAGAAATATTGTTTCAATGCCTCTCCAATCTCCTCCGGTTCCACACATAACTTCCCTCTGCTGTCTATAACTGGCCCTAAACTTGCCCTAACCAACCTTCTGTTCTTGACATACTTATAGAACGCCTTAGGATTCTCCTTAACCCTATCAGCCAAAGTCTTCTCATGTGCTCTTTTAGCCCTTCTTAGCTCACTCTTCAACTCCCTCCTAGCCAATCTAAAGTTTTCTAGTGCACTACCCGAGCCCTCATGTCTCATCCGAACATAAGCCTCCTTTTTCCTCTTAACCAACGAGAAAACTTTTTTGGTGCACCACGGTTCCCTAGCCCTACCAATTACTCCTTGCCTGACAGGGACATACCTATCACGGACTCGCAGTAGCTGCTCCTTGTAAAAACTCCACATTTCAGACGTTCCCAGTCCCTGTAATCTCCTAGTCCAACCTATGCTTCCTAATTCTCTTTTAATAGCCTCATAATTACCCTTGCCCCAGCTAAAACTACTGACCCGAGGTTCATGCCTATCCCTTTCCATCACTAAGGTGAACATAATCGAATTGTGGTCACTATCACCAAAATGCACACCAACTTCCAAGTCTAGCACCTGGTCTGGCTCATTTCCCAGCACCAAATCCAATATAGCCTCACCTCTAGTTGGCCTACCTACGTACTGAGTTAAAAAAACCTTCCTGCACGCATTGTACAAAAACTGACCCCTCTAACGAGCTAGAGCTATAACAATTCCAGTCAATATTAGTAAAGTTAAAATCCCCCATAACAATTACCCTATTACTTTCACTCCTAACCAGGACCATCTCCGCAATCCTTTCCTCAACCTCTCGAACTTTTAGGAGGTCTATAAAAGGCTCCCGACAGGGTGACCTCTCCTCTCCTATTTCCATACTACCTCAACAGACAAGTCCTCATCAAACTTCCTCTCTGACACTGTGATACAATCCCTGACCAATAATGCTACCCCTCCCCCCTCCTACCTGCTTCTCTACTCCGACTAAAACATTTGAACCCCGGGACCTGCAGCAACCATTCGTGCCCCTGCTCTATCCACGTCTCTGAAATGGCCACAACATCGAAGTCCCAGGTACTGATCCACGCTGCAAGTTCATCCACTTTATTGCGAATAGTCCTCGCATTAAAGTATACGCATTTCAAACCCTGCTCCACCCCACCCCTGCGATGCTGTGCATTGCAGTCCCCATCTATGCCCCCCTCACTTTCAACCCCTCTACTCAGGATCCCACCCCGCCCCTCCGAATCAGTTTAAACCTAACTGGATAGCCTTAGCAAATTTACCCCCCAGGATATTGGTCCCCCTCTGATTCTGGTGTAGACCATCCCTTTTATAGAGGTCCCACCTTCCCCAGAATGAGCCCCAATTGCTCAAGTACCTGAACCCCTCCCTCCTGCACCAACCCCTCAGCCACGAGTTCAAACTTTCCCTCTCTCTATTCCTCTCTAAACTATCCCGTGGCACAGGCAAGAGTCCGGAGATAACTACTCTATCAGACTTGGCCTTTAGCTTCCACCCCAACTCCATAAATCTCTGCTTAATATCCCCTTCCCTTAACCTCCCTATGTCATGTGTCCCCACATGAACTATAACTTGTGGTTGATCTCCCTCTCCCTTAAGAGTCCTGAATACCCTTTCTGATACATCCCGTACCCCAGCCCCTGGTAGGCAACACACCAACCCTACTTTTACTTCTAACTCTCTTATCTGTCCCTTTAACTGTGGAGTCCCCAATCACGAGGCCCAGTCTTTTACAGCCCTTAACCTCCTGAGCTTTCACATTAGGCTCACCCCCAGCAGCCTGCTCCCTTTGGCTATCCCCAGTTGATTCCTCCTCAACTGTAGCCTCCAGGACCGAAAACCTATTTTGGAGGGGAACAGCCCCAGGGGATTGTACCCCCGATTGCTTCTTTCCCCTCTTCCTGGCAGTGACCCAAGACTCATTTCTAGGAGTGACTATCTCCTTATAACTCCTATCGATGTCCGCCTCCGCCTCCCGAATTATGCGGAGTTCCTCTAACTCCATCTCCAGCTCCTTTACACACTCCTCCAGAAGCTGCAATCTAACACACTTCCTACAAGTAAAATCACCTGAAACACTACTAGATTCCCTCACCACATACATCCCACAGGAGATGCGGCTTACTGCCTGAACTGCCATCCCTGAAGCAATTACCAGCAGAAAAATAAAACTAAAATAAAAAAAAACTTCCCCCACACTTATAATTAGGTTAGAGGAGGTGGGAGGGTGGGATTCTCTACCAGTGTAGAGGATCGGGTATCCTTTCTACACTAATTTATAGGGTTCGGGGCCCCGAGAAAAAAAACCTACAACTACCAGCAAGCGTCCTAGTGACGACTTCCTGTTTCTAACTAATTTTAAAAAAAAACGCCGAAACTCGCAACTTTAAAACTATAAATAAAACGTTAAACAATAAAAACAGAAAAATGTACCTGTTTGCTGCCTCCTCTCACGCCCAAAAATCGCTGCCTCTCGATACTGCTCCTCAGGAACAATGAGGAGCATATCCAAAACCCAAAAATATTCCGCACGAATTCAACCCACACTCACTTTATATATATTGGTATGTTGAATGTATGTTGGTATGTATGTTGGTATGTTGACACTTGACCCTCGTTTATTATGGAAGTGAGACATTCAGGTGTATAACTTCCACCATTTACAGGAAAGTGCAGAAGATCCGCAGTGAGTCTCGATTCCCTCATCTGTCATCTGCTTTTCCTTTTTCTTCGTGATGAAGAACGATTTAAAAAATCTGTGAAATGTGTGCCATTTCCTTTAGTTCACTTATATTATCACTTATGTCTGTCTTTTTGAGCACGCACTACTATCAGGTATTTCAGATGGTGATTAACCATATTAGTCTCCAACTATAAACCCATTGAATTCTGTGTAGACTGATCGAGATGCGAATATCTGCCCGCTGTCAAAATCGAACTTCCTTGTCAGTGCGTCAAAGAAAAGCGTTTCTTATTTCAGAGAAAGCATTTGAGGATGAAGTCAGAGCAATGATAATATGCCATTAACATAAAGGTTCGCAAAAGTGTTGAGCAACAAACTGTAAATAAGCAGTTTTCCATTAACAAGTGGCAAATATTCAGACAAGAACTTTGAAGGCCGAAGTGGAGAAGGGTTCCATGTGAACAGCAGTTGAACATGGGTCAGTCGGTCCTAAGACATGAAAAAGCTTAACGAACGTTTCTGCTCGGTTTCGAACCGGGGACCAGTCGCGTGTTAGGCGAACGTGATAACCACTACACTACAAAAACAGGATGACGGGGTAGTTGGAGCAAGCCTGCCTGTCTGCAATGTTCAACTACGCTGTGTTGCTGTTGGTTCCGATGGTCAGACTGAGAGCCCATGTCACTTAACTCAGGAAGACAACCGTTACTTTCAATCTGATTGCACAACCTAACCCGAACATCAATATTTAAAAGTATTCGTGTCGCAAATATCTAAGGGAGCAATGATTTCTACCCATTTTTTATCCCATGATTCTCATCTTCCTTCGAATAACGTAACCGCGACACTGAATTCGCATGAGGTTTAGCAATGAACTTACATCATGTACACTTCGCTCATGCTTAATGAGAACGACCCAACAATGCTTCTGCCCGGTTTCGGACCCCAGATCTTTATGCTTGTGAGATGAACGTGACAACCACTACACTGAAGGAAAAGCTGTTACCTGTATTGCAATATCACCTGTACCAGTATTTTTGAGCACACAATACTACGAGACATGTTTCAAGTGGTGATTAACTATGTTAGCCTGCACCCATTAACCCATTAAAGTCTGTTGTAGACTGAACGAAATGCTAATATGCGCACGTTGTCAAAATAGCAACGTTTCTTGCCTGCCAGTGCGTCAAAATATTCAATATTTATTTTACAGGAAGCATTTGAGGCCGACGTCAAGCAAAGATAATATGAATCGGGATTCGGATAATGGCCAGCAACAAACTGAAATCATGCAGATTCTTCTCAGCCGAAATGAAAAACCTTAATGCATTCTTCTGCCCAGTTTGGGATTTGGGTCCTTTAGAAGCACTACACTCCAGAAATAAATGACAGCATATCGCCGCTAGTCGGCCTGATCACAATACTCAACTCCACTGCGTTGCTGCAGGTTGGCATGGTCAGAATGAGAACCCATGCCACTTAGTACAAGAACACATTCGTTCCGTTCAAACTGATGGATCAGCTTATCTTGTAATTCCAAATTTAAAAGCGTTCCTCCAGCAAATGTCTCGGGGAACTCAATTATTTAAAACTCAATTGTTTTAGTTCAGAGTTCAGAACATGTTGAGTAATATTCTGCCCGATGATGACAGGTTCATTCTTGTCCAGCTCACAGCTCCTTTGTCTTACATTTCATCCAATCAGCTCCGAGTATCTTCAGCCTCCAATTCATGACGTCAGAGAGAGGAGCAGGAACCATTTGAATCTGATCTCAGAACAATGAGCTGTACAGAAGAACTTCAGAGAATAGGGAAGAGGAGTTGCAATACACCATTTGCTCCTTCATTAGGGCCGGTTCTGCCATTCAGTAAAACCATCGTTTATCTCTCTCACAGTAAGACGTCTCACAACATCAGGTGAAAGTCCAGGAGGTTTACTTTGTAGCACGAGCTTTCGGAGTACTGTTCCTTAATGAGGCGAATTGAGTTTAAAAACAGGGCACATTTAAACACAGACTCAATTGCAAAATAATGGTTGGAATGCGAGTCTTAACAGGGAATCAAGTCTTTACAGGTACATACAATGCGATGGAGAGGGGGATAATGACATGTCAAAGCGGTGTGAATTGTCGCTAACCAAGCCAGTTAGTAGGATTTTGCAAGCCCAGGCCAAATTGTGGGGGTTAGACGTCGTGTAACATGAACCCAAGGTCCTGGTTGAAAGGTTCTCATGTGTATGGAATTTGGCTATCAGTTTCTGCTCAGCCATTCTGCGTTGTCGTGCGTCTTGAAGGCCGCCTTGGAGAACGCTTACCCGAAGATCAGTGGCTGAATGCCTGTGACCGCTAAAGTGTTCCCCAGCATGAAGGGAATACTCTTGCCTGGTGATTGTCGAGTGATGTTGATTCATCTGTTGTGGCAGCGTCTGCATGGCCTCGGCGATGTACCATGCTTCAGGACATCCTTTCCTGCAGCGCGTGAAGTAGACAATTTTGGCCGAGTTGCATGTGTATGTACCGTCTACCTTGTGCATTCTGTTCTCACCTGTGATGTTGGCATCCACGTCGATGATTCAACGCGTCTTGCAGAGGTGGCAGCAGCAGGCTTGTGTGGGGTGGGGTGTTCACTGTTCCCTTGAAGGCTGGTTAGTTTTCTAAGAACAATGGTCTGTATGAGGTTGCTTTGTTATTTGAAGGCGAGGAGTGGGGTCATTGAGATGGCCTCCGCGAGATATTCGTCTTCATCAATGATATGCTGAAGGTCTCCGAAGAAGATGTCATAGCTTCTCCATCGCGAACAAGGTGTCTTGTTGTCTGCACTCTAGGGATGTAGTATAGAACCCTACAGAGCATAGAACCCTACAGTGCAGAAACAGGCCCTTCGGCCCATCGAGTCTGCACCGAACACAATCTCACCCAGACCCTATCCCCATATCCCTACACATTTACCTGCTAATCCCTCTAACCTACACATCCCAGGACACTAAGGGGCAATTTTAGCATAGCCAATGAACCTAACCCGCACATCTTTGGACTGTGGGAGGAAACCGGAGCACCCGGAGAAAACCCACGCAGACACGAGGAGAATGTGATATAAACTTGTCATCACCGCTACCACAGGAAGCAATTGACGTCATATCTGGTGCTGCCAGGAAACTGAATAAATGGAGTAAGACAAAGTCATAAATCTCATTCAGCCTCCTCCACCATTTAATAAGATCATGAAAAAATAAAGTCACCTTAGTCCCAACTGAACATATGTTGTTATTTATTCATCTGATAATAAAAGGAAAATGCTGCGGATGCTGGAAATCTGAAATTAAAAACAAAAAGTGCTGGATCAACTGAAGTAGTCTGGAGAAAACGGAGTGAACATTTCAAATCTAAATAATTATCCTCCAGGGATATTCATCTTATTTGTTTCCCTTTGGATTAAGATGTTATACAAAGGTAAACGGAACAGTTTAAAAGCTGTGGACATTTTTTATTAGGTAGCTGAAAATGCTCGAAGAGCCGAAAGGCCCAATTCTGACCATATTTCCCATATTCTAATTAGTGCGGACAAGGCGATGGTTATGGTGATGTGAATGTGTCAGCGCGGCTGGACGAGCTAAGGTATAATTTCAGTTTCTAGTGCCTGTGGCGATTCTGCTTCAGTTCCTGCCTCTGACAAATTTCCAGCTGGTTTTGTCTTTGAGGCGTGCTTGTATCTCCTGAGGCCTCTATCACTCTCTGTGTGTGACTCAGCTCACCGATGTGAACACGTTTATCTTTTTCCAACACAGACCTGATTCACATTAGTTCAAAAGGTCATGTCAAAATGCTTCGGACAAAAGTCGTTAAGGTGAAAGATGTAAGATGCGTTTGTTATGCTTAGAAGGAGCTGCAACAAAAAATGTGAATGATGTTAATGGTGATTCTCAGGAGTGCATTGTAAGCTTGGCGATTTTGCAGGTCGAGTATCTTTTACATTTTCAAATCAGAACAATATGAGATGCCAATTGGGAAAGCGCATTTACTGTCCGCTTATTCTCGGACTTGAAGGAGTTCTGGCGCAACTTGCCCGACTATCTCAGTCGGTAGAGCATAAGACTTTTAATCTTAGGGTCGTGGGTTCGAGCCCCACGTTGGGCGCCTTTATTTTAAAACGTTGCTGTTTTCCTGAGTGAGCTCCAGCTCTCCATTTCTCCGACAGTGCCACTGCTGAAAATGATTTTTTCTCCATGCCGCTTTGTTAATCCCTCAGTTATTATTTTGTGAATGAAATGTGCCCCCATTCTTTGGAAGTCGGAGAGTTTAGTGCTTAATTCAATAAGAAGCTTTTTTTCAAATCGTTTAGCATCAGATTTGGACCCAGATCTGGGAAATACTTGTGTCATTGGGAAAAATAAAATCTATCCCATTATTAGCGGGATTTTATCTTGTATCATCATTTCTATCGTCAAGGCTTCCCAACCTATCATTGTCCTTTTCCTGTTCTTGATTTTCTGAGCATGACATTTCGAATTCAACGCAAAATGGTACAATTCCATGATTTTCACACAACAAATTAAATAACAGTTGTTGCACAACAATAAATTTTCGTCACGGGCATTCGGCCTCTGACCTTCGGGTAAGCATTCCCCAAGGCGGCCTTCACCACACACGACAGCGCAGAGTCGCTGAGCAGAGACTGATAGCCAAGTTCCGCACACATGAGGACGGTCTCAACAGGGATCTTGGGTTCATGTCGCACTATCTGTAACCCGAATGACTTGCCTGGGTTTGCAAAACCTCATTTACTGTACTGTCTGGAGACAATACACATCTCTTTATCCTGTGATCAGTGCTCCTTCCACTCACATTGTCGGCCACTTTAAGACTTGAACAGCAGGTTAGGTGTAAGGATTCGCATTCTAATCAGTAATCTGTAAACTGTCTGTGCTGTTATATGCTCTGCCTGAGGCCAGAACTCTCCATCCACCTGACGATGAGGGAAACCTCGAAAGCTTGTGAGTTTACTATCAAATAAATCAGTTGGACTTAAACCTGGTGATGGCAGACCTCTTACTTTATTCAGCCCATTCAGAGTACAGTTAAGAGTCAACCAAATTCCTATGGATTTGGAGTCACCTGTCGGTCCGACCATTTAAGGATAGTGGTTTGCCCTCTGCAGCTTTTCCAGTGCTATTACATTACTCCTGCAAGGTGAGTTTCAGAACTCCACACAATACACCAGCTATTGCCTAACCAACAGTTTATATCGTTACAACATCAGCTCCATTCTCTCATAAACTCTTTGCCTTGGCTAAAAATGGCAAGCATACCACATGCCTTTATCAACCTCTTCATCCACCTGCCCTGCTGCATATCCACAACAAAGCCCCTCGGAGCTTCACAGGATCCTTTTGGTCATGGTGTATTCCCTTGCCTTCTTTGTCCTGCTCGAATACATCATTTCACATTGATCGGGATCGAATTCAATTTGCCACTGATCAGCCCATCTCACCAGCTCATCTATATTGTCCAGCGACGGGACTCTATCCTGCTGTCAATTTATCGCCTCACAAATGTTTGTATCCCCGGTAACTCACCGATCAAGTTCCCACTTTCAAGTCTAAATCATTCATATAAATAACAGATGGAAGGACCCCAAAACCGATCCCCATCGGACCCCAAAGTACTAACGCTTCCAGTTTGAAAAAAAACTTATTAACTGCTTTATGATCCTGCTCTGCTACATTAATGGACCGCTGTACATGCACTCCACGTTTCCTCGGAAATTCCATGTCTATCATGTTTTCCTTTGGTCTTGATTGTACTGCCTGAGTGCATAACCTCAGACTGACCAAATCGAATTCCGTTTGCAATAGATCAGCTCAGCTGGCCAGCCCGTCTACATCCTCCAGAGAAACAAAGCTATCGTCCTCCCTATTTACCAGCTGAAGCATGGAACGGGTTCATGAACTTTGTAATACTTAGAGATTTGTAAAAAAAAACTGTAAAACTTGTTTTCGTGCATCCAAGAACAGATAGGAGAACAGAGACACCAGTTATGATTTTTCCCAGCTAATTGTATTCAGGAATGCGGCTAACCCAGGCAGTATCCATTTTGTGTTTTTTAGTATTGTGTTACATGCATGCCTTTTGTGACCGGATAACAATAAATTCATACATATCTATTATATACTACCGACATAAATGCTTATCATATAAATTGCTATACAGGTGCCTTCGAATATAAAATTGTTATGCAGGTTCCTGCATCCTTGTATGTCATTTGACATGTTTGTGCAAAACCTTATTAAATGCCTTCTGGAAATCTAAGTACATTATATCCCGTCATCCACAGCACATGTGACTGCTACAAGGAAGTCCAATACATTGGTTACATGTGATTTTCGTTTCGCAATATCATGCTGACTCTGCCTAATTACCTTGAACTGTGCCCTGCTATAACATCTTTAATAATCTCTTCAACTATTTTTCCTCCGACTGAGATAATGCTAACTGTCTTATGGCTTACCTGTTATTCAAAAAAAAGGTCACATTTGCGATCTTCCACTCCAACAGAATTTTCTCCGAAACTCAAGAGTTTTGAGAAATTGGAAACAATCAACAATCTGATCAGCCACTTCTTTAAGAACCAGCCAGTGAGTGCCATTCAGATCCCGGAATTTCTCAGCCCACAGACCCAACAAATTGTTCAATACTATTTGCTGCTTATGCTGACTTTCCTGAGTTCTTCCTCCCTTCCATTTCCTGATTTACAGCTATTTCTCGGATATTACTTGTGCCCACTGTAATGAAGCCCAGTGTAAATACCTCTTTTAGTAATCTGCCACAGCCCAACTTTCCATTACCGATTTCCCAGATACACTTTTATGGGGCCATCGCTCACGTTATTAATTCTATTTTTAGTTCAATCGCTAAAGAAATTCTTACTTTTCATGCTAAAGTTAATGGTTAGCTGTCGCTGATACTCCAGTGTTTTTTTTTTCTTTTCTATAATTTTGCCGTTCTTTTAAGTGCTTTATATCTTTTCCAATCTTCTGATGTGCTATTCATCTTTGCACAAGTTATATTTTGTTTTCTTCAATTTAATGTTGTCTTCAACGTTTTTAGATGACCTCTGAAATTAGGTCCCTATCTGAATTTTTACTTTCTTATTGGAATGTATCTATTTTGTGTTCTGAAGTGTCCATTCAAATGTCTTTCGTTGAACCTCTACTGATTTATCCTTTAAAGACATTTTTTGTTCTCTCTCGCGAGTTCCACTTTCCTTCCCCCATAGTTACCCTTATTTAAGTTTAAAATAATAGTCTTTTCTCCCTCAAACTAAAAGCAAAATTCAATCTTATTATTATGATATCTGCTAATAAACAGTACCTTCACCAAAAGTTTCAATGAATCCCATTCCATTGCACAATATCAAGTCTAGTATAACTTACTCACTGGTTGGTTGCAAAACGAATAATTCTATGAAATAACCCAGGGGAAAAAAATCTATTATGTCCCCAGCTTAAAGTGCTGGGGGGGGCTTAAAGTGCTGGGGGGGGCTTAAAGTGCTGGGGGGGGCTTAAAGTGCTGGGGGGGGCTTAAAGTGCTGGGGGGGGCTTAAAGTGCTGGGGGGGGCTTAAAGTGCTGGGGGGGCTTAAAGTGCTGGGGGGGTTTCAGTGGGGGGAGAATTAGAGGGATCAGAGGGATTTGGCAGTGGGTAGAAGATAAAGGGGGGGCAAATTAAAGGGGGGGCAAATTAAAGGGGGGGCAAATTAAAGGGGGGGCAAATTAAAGGGGGGGCAAATTAAAGGGGGGGCAAATTAAAGGGGGGCAAATTAAAGGGGGGGCAAATTAAAGGGGGGGCAAATTAAAGGGGGGGCAAATTAAAGGGGGGGCAAATTAAAGGGGGGGGCAAATTAAAGGGGGGGCAAATTAAAGGGGGGGGCAAATTAAAGGGGGGGGCAAATTAAAGGGGGGGGGCAAATTAAAGGGGGACTTGGGACAAAAAAAAATTATGCTAAACATTAAATAGTTTGGTGATGGGCGAATTGGGCTGGAATGCTCAGAGGAATCTATAGGGAGAAAAAAGTCAGAAAAAAAAGTCAGAAAAAAAAGTCAGAAAAAAAAGTCAGAAAAAAAAGTCAGAAAAAAAAGTCAGAAAAAAAAGTCAGAAAAAAAAGTCAGAAAAAAAAGTCAGAAAAAAAGACAGAAAAAAAGACAGAAAAAAAGACAGAAAAAAAGACAGAAAAAAAGACAGAAAAAAAGACAGAAAAAAAGACAGAAAAAAAGACAGAAAAAAAGACAGAAAAAAAGACAGAAAAAAAGACAGAAAAAAAGACAGAAAAAAAGACAGAAAAAAAGACAGAAAAAAAGACAGAAAAAAAGACAGAAAAAAAGACAGAAAAAAAGACAGAAAAAAAGACAGAAAAAAGACAGAAAAAAAGACAGAAAAAAAGACAGAAAAAAAGACAGAAAAAAAGACAGAAAAAAAGACAGAAAAAAAGACAGAAAAAAAGACAGAAAAAAAGACAGAAAAAAAGACAGAAAAAAAGACAGAAAAAAAGACAGAAAAAAAGACAGAAAAAAAGACAGAAAAAAAGACAGAAAAAAAGACAGAAAAAAAGACAGAAAAAAAGACAGAAAAAAAGACAGAAAAAAAGACAGAAAAAAAGACAGAAAAAAAGACAGAAAAAAAGACAGAAAAAAAGACAGAAAAAAAGACAGAAAAAAAGACAGAAAAAAAGACAGAAAAAAAGACAGAAAAAAAGACAGAAAAAAAGACAGAAAAAAGACAGAAAAAAAGACAGAAAAAAAGACAGAAAAAAAGACAGAAAAAAAGACAGAAAAAAAGACAGAAAAAAAGACAGAAAAAAAGACAGAAAAAAAGACAGAAAAAAAGGCAGAAAAAAAGACAGAAAAAAAGACAGAAAAAAAGACAGAAAAAAAGACAGAAAAAAAGACAGAAAAAAAGACAGAAAAAAAGACAGAAAAAAGACAGAAAAAAAGACAGAAAAAAAGACAGAAAAAAAGACAGAAAAAAAGACAGAAAAAAAGACAGAAAAAAAGACAGAAAAAAAGACAGAAAAAAAGACAGAAAAAAAGACAGAAAAAAAGACAGAAAAAAAGACAGAAAAAAAGACAGAAAAAAAGACAGAAAAAAAGACAGAAAAAAAGACAGAAAAAAAGACAGAAAAAAAGACAGAAAAAAAGACAGAAAAAAAGACAGAAAAAAAGACAGAAAAAAGACAGAAAAAAAGACAGAAAAAAAGACAGAAAAAAAGACAGAAAAAAAGACAGAAAAAAAGACAGAAAAAAAGACAGAAAAAAAGACAGAAAAAAAGACAGAAAAAAAGACAGAAAAAAAGACAGAAAATAAGACAGAAAAAAAGACAGAAAAAAAGACAGAAAAAAAGACAGAAAAAAAGACAGAAAAAAAGACAGAAAAAAAGACAGAAAAAAAGACAGAAAAAAAGACAGAAAAAAAGACAGAAAAAAAGACAGAAAAAAAGACAGAAAAAAAGACAGAAAAAAAGACAGAAAAAAAGACAGAAAAAAAGACAGAAAAAAGGACAGAAAAAAGGACAGAAAAAAGGACAGAAAAAAGGACAGAAAAAAAGACAGAAAAAACGACAGAAAAAAAAGACAGAAAAAAAAGACAGAAAAAAAAGACAGAAAAAAAAGACAGAAAAAAAAGACAGAAAAAAAAGACAGAAAAAAAAGACAGAAAAAAAGACAGAAAAAAAGACAGAAAAAAAGACAGAAAAAAAGAGACAGAGGGAAAAAAGAGAGAGGGAAAGATTAAAAAAACTGAGAGGGAAAGATTAAAAAAACTGAGAGGGAAAGATTAAAAAAACTGAGAGGGAAAGATTAAAAAAACTGAGGGAAAGATTAAAAAAACTGAGAGGGAAAGATTAAAAAAACTGAGAGGGAAAGATTAAAAAAGAGAGGGAAAGATTAAAACTGAGAGGGAAAGATTAAAACTGAGAGGGAAAGATTAAAACTGAGAGGGAAAGATTAAAACTGAGAGGGAAAGATTAAGACTGAGAGGGAAAGATTAAGACTGAGAGGAGAAAGATTAAAACTGAGAGGGAAAGATTAAGACTGAGAGGGAAAGATTAAGACTGAGAGGGAAAGATTAAGACTGAGAGGGAAAGATTAAGACTGAGAGGGAAAGATTAAGACTGAGAGGGAAAGATTAAGACTGAGAGGGAAAGATTAAGACTGAGAGGGAAAGGTTAAGACTGAGAGGAGAAAGATTAAAACTGAGAGGGAAAGAATAAAACTGAGAGGGAAAGATTAAAACTGAGAGGGAAAGAATAAAACTGAGAGGGAAAGATTAAAACTGAGAGGGAAAGAATAAAACTGAGAGGGAAAGATTAAAACTGAGAGGGAAAGATTAAAACTGAGAGGGAAAGATTAAAACTGAGAGGGAAAGATTAAAACTGAGAGGGAAAGATTAAAACTGAGAGAGAAAGATTAAAACTGAGAGGGAAAGATTAAAACTGAGAGGGAAAGATTAAAACTGAGAGGGAAAGATTAAAACTGAGAGGGAAAGATTAAAACTGAGAGGGAAAGATTAAAACTGAGAGGGAAAGATTAAGACTGAGAGGAGAAAGATTAAGACTGAGAGGAGAAAGATTAAGATTGAGAGGAGAAAGATTAAGACTGAGAGGAGAAAGATTAAGATTGAGAGAGAAAGACTGAGAGGGAGATTGAGAGGAGGCTGCAAACAGACAGAGAAAAGCAGGGCTGAGGTGGGAAAGAGACACAGACACAAAGTGAAGAGGTTCATACTCACCATCGCACATCTTTTCCCTCGGTGATCTCTCCAACTCCTTCCATTCCCTCTCCCATGGTGGGGGAGACAGATCCTGGGCCAGGGGCTTTGTGCTGGGTAAAGGGGAGGGGGGTTAAAATCTCAGAGCTGGAACTCCATGCTGCACACACACTGACTCACTCACTCACTCACACAGACACAGCTTACCTGATACTTACCCAGCCACATGGAGACAGAGACAGAACAATGGATCCCCAGCCTTTTTATAACCTCACTGAGTCCCACACAAACTGTCCACACCTCCCCAATCAAACCCCATCCAACCACATCTCCTACACCTCACCTGGACACACCTCCTCCAGGTATGGCCCAGTCCAACAGCAGCCTGTCTCTGAGTGTGTGGGGGGGTTGTGTGTGTGTGGGTTAGTGAGCACCAGGTAAATGGTTTATTCCAAGGCTCTCTCCCCGCCCCCCCCCCCCCCCCCATCCCAGCTCCACATCACCAGCACTGGGAGCTGGGAGAAGGTGGATTTAAAGTAACTCTCAGCTCTGCACTGCCAGAGAGGCCAGGTCTGAATGTGGATTGTACAACTTGTTCACCCAGGGCTCCATCACCTACAGGTTTGCCCCCTTTACTGATTCCTGCAAACTTCCCTTTCCCTTCAGTTGCTTGAACTGAAACAATTTCTTGCAAAGTTATTTGTTGCCTCATTTACAAATTCCAGTCCTGAATTACAATGTAATCTGTCTGTTGTGTGTCCGGGTGTCTGAATGTGTGTGTGTGCTCTGAGCTTAATGACTCCCCAGAGCTGCAAAAAGCAGCCTTTCCATTGAAACATTCCAAGCACTGGCTGGGCAGAGGGGGAGGGAAAGAATCAGAGTGAAGTTTCTGTCTGATAAGTGCTGGAAATGGGTCTTTAAACCAGCAGCTCTGCACAGAGACAGAGACAGGATTTGAAACTCACTGGGAGCTGGACCCAGAAGGATGGAGGGGGCGTGAGAATGGGAAGAAAGCAGCTTGTCAGGACACGGAAAGGTGGAAGGGGAAATATCAAATGACTGAAAGTACAAAGGGCTGGAGTGACTGGTTAACTACTATCGTTCATCCAGCACTAACTACTCCACACCATCAATTCAGGGTCCATTCACTGTGTCCACAGACACTTCAAGCAACATCTTCTCATTGAACATGAGCAGCCTGAAGATTGAAGACACGGCCCATCTAATACTGTGCCAGAGAGCACAGCGAGAGGCTCCAGGGCTGCCCCCGGACAAGAACAGCCCGAGAGGGGATATCAGCATCTCCCATCATAACCTGAAGGTCAGTATCTGTTCTCAATGCAATATGATCGAGAGTGGTCACAACCAAACTGTCATCGTGTTTAAAAAAGAGTCACACAGAAAGCATTTAACAGTAAAACTTCCCAAACTCACCCATATAACTGGGGAGCTTTTCACTGACTTTCTATTCATTGTAGTTTCAGCAAGTACCACACACGATATATGACTCTGTTTAATATTTCTGATAGATTGTGTTGTATAAACAGTTGCCTACATTTTACATGAGATATATGACTCTGTTTAATATTTCTGATAGATTGTGTTGTGTAAACAGTTGCCTACATTTTACTTGAGATATATGACTCTGTTTAATATTTCTGATAGATTGTGTTGTATAAACAGTTGCCTACATTTTACATGAGATATATGACTCTGTTTAATATTTCTGATAGATTGTGTTGTATAAACAGTTGCCTACATTTTACATGAGATATATGACTCTGTTTAATATTTCTGATAGATTGTGTTGTATAAACAGTTGCCTACATTTTACATGAGATATATGACTCTGTTTAATATTTCTGATAGATTGTGTTGTATAAACAGTTGCCTACATTTTACATGAGAGCAAAAGTAATGGTCCATTTACCGTGAATATTGAACAGCAGGACTGAACAGAGTGAGTGCAGTTTGTGTATGGGTGTGTGTGTCACTGTGATAACTAGGGGACAAGGGACCATGGTGACGGTGACTACAGGTAAGAACCATCCACTTACTGAGTAACTGGTTTACATGTGTCTTTGTTTCATATTTATATCTGTACTAATAATCCATGTGGTAACATCAATGTGAGTTTGGGGGATTCTCGGTTTGAGAATTGTTCCAATGTTTCCTGTGATTCTGCTGCTAAATTCCCCTCTTTCTGGACAGTAGGTGCTGCTGAGGGATTCAATCCCAAATTGTTGGGATGTTGTGTTTATCTGTTGAGGTTACACTGTGTGGTTGGGTTACTTTAAAAGCCGAATGTCTGTTAAACAATTCAGCGTTTAATCTCGGTGACATCTATTGGCTGCGGGTTGAACCATCCACTGCACAAGTGTTTGAAATTTAAACCAACATTTAAACAAAATCTAACATTTCTATATTTATCCAGTGAAAATGTTCCACTCACTCACAATGCTGGTGCTGCTGTGTAGTATTTCCTGCTTATTCTACACATTAATTAGTTTGGTGATGGGCGAATTGGCTGGAATTTATATTAAACATTTCTGTCAATGTTATATTTGATTCTGTTGAAAGTGTGTGTAGATTTGTGCTGCTTCTGCATGAAGCGGGGTTCAGTCTCTCAGTGATGCTTTTTCCTCTGGTGGGGAGATTATGTCTCTGGGTGACTCTAAACACATAAAATTTGTGAATGAATTTGGTGTTTCTGCATTGTTTGAACTCAGTGACACTGAGCTGTTACACACTTTGATTGAATACAAACATTCTGCGGGTTTGCAACTGTTTGATAACAGAGGGGGAGGGAAAGAATCAGAGTGAAGTTTCTGTCTGATAAGTGCTGGAAATGGGTCTTTAAACCAGCAGCTCTGCACAGAGACAGAGACAGGATTTGAAACTCACTGGGAGCTGGACCCAGAAGGATGGAGGGGGCGTGAGAATGGGAAGAAAGCAGCTTGTCAGGACACGGAAAGGTGGAAGGGGAAATATCAAATGACTGAAAGTACAAAGGGCTGGAGTGACTGGTTAACTACTATCGTTCATCCAGCACTAACTACTCCACACCATCAATTCAGGGTCCATTCACTGTGTCCACAGACACTTCAAGCAACATCTTCTCATTGAACATGAGCAGCCTGAAGATTGAAGACACGGCCCATCTAATACTGTGCCAGAGAGCACAGCGAGAGGCTCCAGGGCTGCCCCCGGACAAGAACAGCCCGAGAGGGGATATCAGCATCTCCCATCATAACCTGAAGGTCAGTATCTGTTCTCAATGCAATATGATCGAGAGTGGTCACAACCAAACTGTCATCGTGTTTAAAAAAGAGTCACACAGAAAGCATTTAACAGTAAAACTTCCCAAACTCACCCATATAACTGGGGAGCTTTTCACTGACTTTCTATTCATTGTAGTTTCAGCAAGTACCACACACGATATATGACTCTGTTTAATATTTCTGATAGATTGTGTTGTATAAACAGTTGCCTACATTTTACATGAGATATATGACTCTGTTTAATATTTCTGATAGATTGTGTTGTGTAAACAGTTGCCTACATTTTACTTGAGATATATGACTCTGTTTAATATTTCTGATAGATTGTGTTGTATAAACAGTTGCCTACATTTTACATGAGATATATGACTCTGTTTAATATTTCTGATAGATTGTGTTGTATAAACAGTTGCCTACATTTTACATGAGATATATGACTCTGTTTAATATTTCTGATAGATTGTGTTGTATAAACAGTTGCCTACATTTTACATGAGATATATGACTCTGTTTAATATTTCTGATAGATTGTGTTGTATAAACAGTTGCCTACATTTTACATGAGAGCAAAAGTAATGGTCCATTTACCGTGAATATTGAACAGCAGGACTGAACAGAGTGAGTGCAGTTTGTGTATGGGTGTGTGTGTCACTGTGATAACTAGGGGACAAGGGACCATGGTGACGGTGACTACAGGTAAGAACCATCCACTTACTGAGTAACTGGTTTACATGTGTCTTTGTTTCATATTTATATCTGTACTAATAATCCATGTGGTAACATCAATGTGAGTTTGGGGGATTCTCGGTTTGAGAATTGTTCCAATGTTTCCTGTGATTCTGCTGCTAAATTCCCCTCTTTCTGGACAGTAGGTGCTGCTGAGGGATTCAATCCCAAATTGTTGGGATGTTGTGTTTATCTGTTGAGGTTACACTGTGTGGTTGGGTTACTTTAAAAGCCGAATGTCTGTTAAACAATTCAGCGTTTAATCTCGGTGACATCTATTGGCTGCGGGTTGAACCATCCACTGCACAAGTGTTTGAAATTTAAACCAACATTTAAACAAAATCTAACATTTCTATATTTATCCAGTGAAAATGTTCCACTCACTCACAATGCTGGTGCTGCTGTGTAGTATTTCCTGCTTATTCTACACATTAATTAGTTTGGTGATGGGCGAATTGGCTGGAATTTATATTAAACATTTCTGTCAATGTTATATTTGATTCTGTTGAAAGTGTGTGTAGATTTGTGCTGCTTCTGCATGAAGCGGGGTTCAGTCTCTCAGTGATGCTTTTTCCTCTGGTGGGGAGATTATGTCTCTGGGTGACTCTAAACACATAAAATTTGTGAATGAATTTGGTGTTTCTGCATTGTTTGAACTCAGTGACACTGAGCTGTTACACACTTTGATTGAATACAAACATTCTGCGGGTTTGCAACTGTTTGATGCATGACTGCAGACAGAAATAAAGCAGGGTTTATTGTATTTTTATGTTTAAAATCTTTACTGATAGCAGCTTACGCCGCTCGTTCAGAACATAGTTTGTCACTGCATTTATAATTTGGGGTACCTGCAATGTTTAGTCTCGGTGGCATTTGATGGCTGGAACTTTTACCATCCAAATGTTTAAATATGGTGACATCTATTGGCTGCGGGTTGAACCATCTACTGCACAAGTGTTTGAAATTTAAACCAAAATTTACAAAAATGTACAATTTCTATATTTACCCAGTGAAAATAAGAACATAAGAAATAGGAGCAGGAGTAGGCCATCTGGCCCTTCGAGCCTGCCCCGCCATTCAATAAGATCATGGCTGATCTGTCGTGACTCAGCTCCACCTTCCCGCCCTCTCCCCATAACCCTTAATCCCTTCTCTTATCAAAAACCCATCAACCCGTTTCTTAAAAATATTTAGCAAGGCAGCCTCCACCACTTCAACGGGCAGAGAATTCCAGAGATTCACCACCCTTTGAGTGAAGAAGTTCCTCCTCAACTCTGTTCTAAACCGCCCCCCCTTTATCTTGAGGCTGTGCCCCCTAGTCCTACTGTCTTTTTTGAGCGGGAACAGTCTCTCCACCTCTATCCTATCCATCCCATTCATCATCTTATACGTCTCAATGAGATCTCCCCTCATTCTTCTAAACTCTAACGAGTACAAGCCTAGTTTATTCAGCCTCTCCTCATAGCTCAATCCCCTCAACTCCGGTATCAGCCGAGTAAACCTCCTCTGCACTCCCTCCAGGGCCAAAACATCCTTGCGCAGGTGCGGCGCCCAAAACTGCACACAGTACTCCAGCTGCGGCCTCACCAATGCCCTATACAGCTGCAGCAAGACCTCCCTACTTTTATATTCAATCCCCTTCGCTATGAAGGCCAGCATCCCATTCGCCTTCCTGACCACCTGCTGCACCTGCAAGCTGGGTTTTTGCGACTCATGCACAAGGACCCCGAGGTCCCTCTGCACCGTCGCCTGCTGCAGTTTTTCGCCCCGTAAGTAATAGTCCTTCCTACCATTCCTCCTACCAAAGTGGACCACCTCACACTTGCCAACATTAAATTCCATTTGCCATTTCCTGGCCCATTCGCCCAGCCTATCTAGATCCTTCTGCAGACTCTCCACACCCTCCGCACAATTTGCCTTTCCCCCAATCTTGGTGTCATCAGCAAATTTCGACACCCTGCACTCGGTTCCCTCCTCCAGATCATCTATATAAATGGTAAATAGCTGAGGCCCCAGCACCGACCCCTGGGGCACCCCACTAGTCACCAACCGCCAATCCGAATAGCATCCATTGACCCCCACTCTCTGCCTCCTATTTGACAACCAATCCTCTATCCACGCTAACACCCTACCCCCAACTCCATGTCCCCTGACCTTCTGCAATAACCTCTTGTGAGGTACCTTGTCAAACGCCTTCTGAAAATCCAGAAAGACCACATCCACCGGCTCTCCTCCATCCACTGCCCTAGACACATCCTCATAGAACTCCAGTAAATTTGTCAGACACGACTTCCCTTTAATGAAACCGTGTTGCGTCCGCCCTATCAAGCAATTCCCCTCAAGATGCCTCGCTATTTCCTCCTTAATGACGGTTTCTAACATTTTACCTACCACAGACGTTAAACTAACCGGCCTATAATTCCCCGCCTTTTGCCTGCCACCCTTCTTAAACAACGGCGTAACATTAGCCGTTTTCCAATCTTCCGGCACTTCCCCGGAATCCAGCGACGTCTGGAAAATAACCACCAAGGCATCCACTATCACCTCCGCCATTTCTTTCAGAACCCTCGGATGCATTCCATCCGGTCCTGGGAACTTGTCCACAATCAGCCCCTCCAGTCTGTCGAGCACCACCTCTCTAGTAACAGTAATGTCATTAAGACCCTCCATTCCTACCACCTTTCCATCGCTAACACCCGGCAAATTATTCACGTCCTCCTCCGTGAAGACAGAAACAAAGAAGTTATTCAAGACCTTAGCCATATCCCTGGAGAGCTGGAAATTTTTTTAAGTCCATGCTTGATCTGTTGTTTTCAGTGAACATTAAAAAAAAACTCGTGGGTCCTGGGCATCGCTGGCAGCATCTGGGTAAAGAACCTACCCCTGACATCCGTCCTATAACTACCACCCCTTAATTTAAAGCCATGCCCCCTCGTGCTAGCTTTCTCCATCCTAGGAAAAAGGCTATCACTGTCCACCCTGTCTAAACCTCTAATCATCTTATATGTTTCAATAAGGTCCCCTCTTAGCCGCCTTCTTTCCAACGAAAACAACCCCAAATCCCTCAGTCTCTCCTCATAGGACCTCCCCTCCATACCAGGCAACATCCTAGTAAACCTCCTCTGCACCTTCTCCAAAGCCTCCACATCCTTCCTGTATTGTGGGGACCAGAACTGCACACAGTACTCCAAGACACCGTATGCCTTCCTAACAACCTTATCTACTTGATTCCCAACTTTCAGGGATCTATGTACACATACACCTAGATCCCTCTGTTCATCCACACTATTCAAAGTCCTCCTGTTAGCCCTATACTCGACACATCTGTTATTCCTGCCAAAGTGAATTACCTCACACTTCTCCACATTAAACTCCATCCGCCACCTCTCGGCCCAGCTCTGCAACCACAATCAAACATTCCCAGAACAGGAACAGCACAAATCACGGTGTACGCAGTTCCCAACAAACACTTTTTTGTTCCTATCTCTCAGAGATTCCTTCTCTCAGTTCTATCCATTCATATCCGGTTCTCTCCCTGTATAAGGTTGTGGATGAGATTTGAGACAAGTGTCAGCTGGAGCCTGAGCATTACTTGACATGGTTAAATCTGTTTCTTTTTACTTTGAGGTGATGTGTCTGTATCTGTTGCATTGTCTGAATTTTTGGTGATGTCCCATTGTTTCTTAATGTTTTCTCAGTTTGAACAGACGGATTAAATTTAGGGGTAAAATAATTCTCTTTGCACCTTAATACTTCCAGATTATTGATTAGCAGAATTTTGGAATTTAGGTTCACCCATAACCCACTTAAGCCATTAAACTGACTGCCCACAGTTAAACATCAGACAGAGAGAGACGTGGTAACACTTGCAACTTAGTTACTGAATGGTCACAGTCCAGATATCACTGTAACAAACTGAGATCTCGAATGGGCCTGATGGCGTTTGAGTAGATGGTGTATTTCCACTCATTATTCGTTGAACAATGTGACCAATGGAATCCAGTGTTTTGAACGAGGTCAGTCACTTAACAAATAACTATTTTCCATCACTGAACTGAATGCTGTAATCTGTTTGTTCATGTATTAAAAAATAACATTGCTCTACCTCAATGTCCCACAGGTGCTTCTATGGTGTATAAATTAAAGGCTTTGGGAATGGAAAATCTCACAGTTTAAGACAGAGGGACTGTGAGCAGTACAAAGGGACTCATTACTACACATTGAGAATGCTTTATCCAGTTCAGAAAGCTTTGAAAATAATCTACCCAATCATTGCCATTATTGGCGTTCCTGGTAAGTAACTATAACCAAGTCGTGTCAGTCTGTGTTTAAATTCTGAATGAAAATGTCCCACGCTAATCTTCTGTTCACTGCTATACATACTCCAGGTGCATGATGGAATTTATTTATATTAAACTTCTTGTATTATGTCTATGATTTCAATTATTGTCATGAACAAATAAAACTCACCATCTCACTGATCAATGAAATTGTTGCACTTAATTTTATTTTGTACATTTAGAGATTGAATCTCAGTGAAGGTGATCACTGAATTTTATAGAAATAAGAATAAATTCAAATGTTGCATGTGGAATATCTGACACCAGTGAATAAATATTACCCGGTCTATTTGTCAATGTGGAATTGTAATGTTTGTGGATACCGGAGAATGGAGAGCTGGAAATTTTTTTAAGTCCATGCTTGATCTGTTGTTTTCAGTGAACATTAAAAAAAAACTCGTGGGTCCTGGGCATCGCTGGCAGCATCTGGGTAAAGAACCTACCCCTGACATCCGTCCTATAACTACCACCCCTTAATTTAAAGCCATGCCCCCTCGAGGGGGCACAGCCTCAAGATAAAGGGGGGGCGGTTTAGAACAGAGTTGAGGAGGAACTTCTTCACTCAAAGGGTGGTGAATCTCTGGAATTCTCTGCCCGTTGAAGTGGTGGAGGCTGCCTCGCTAAATATTTTTAAGAAACGGGTTGATGGGTTTTTGATAAGAAAGGGGATTAAGGGTTATGGGGAGAGGGCGGGAAGGTGGAACTGAGCCACGACAGATCAGCCATGATCTTATTGAATGGCGGGGCAGGCTCGAAGGGCCAGATGGCCTACTCCTGCTCCTATTTCTTATGTTCTTATGTTCTTATGTGCTAGCTTTCTCCATCCTAGGAAAAAGGCTATCACTATCTACCCTGTCTAAACCTCTAATCATCTTATATGTTTCAATGAGATCCCCTCTTAGCCACCTTCTTTCCAACGAAACCCCAAATCCCTCAGCCTCTCCTCATAGGACCTCCCCACCATACCAGGCAACATCCTAGTAAACCTCCTCTGCACCCTCTCCAAAGCCTCCACATCCTTCCTGTATTGTGGGGACCAGAACTGCACACAGTACTCCAAGACACCGTATGCCTTCCTAACAACCTTATCTACTTGATTCCCAACTTTCAGGGATCTATGTACACATACACCTAGATCCCTCTGTTCATCCACACTATTCAAAGTCCTCCCGTTAGCCCTATACTCGACACATCTGTTATTCCTGCCAAAGTGAATTACCTCACACTTCTCCACAAAACTCCATCCGCCACCTCTTGGCCCAGCTCTGCAACCTTTCTAAGTCTCCCTGCAAACTATGACACCCTCGGGGAGAGAGATGGGACGGGGGGAGGGAGGCGTTGGGGGGCATGGAGGGGGGAGGGCATGGGAAATTGTGATAGCTACTGGGATAAAAATGTCCATGGAATACTCGCCCTAAACTCCCATTGAGTTACTTCCAGAGTCAGATTGCAGCTGGGAACGGAAAATTGGAGAGTCTGTGATTCCACTGAATAAAATCCAGTGTCAGCACTGGACAGTGAGATTGGTCTAATCACTCAGATCAGTGCACAGAAAGTCACTGTGAGGCCTTCATGCAATCTGCAGTGTGTGTGTTTGAGAGATCAGAGTGAGTTAGGGATGGAAATGTGCTGTAGTCAAAAATTAGAACAAGAAACTACATTTAAATCTGCACAGAACAGAACATAGAGACTGGGTTCAGCTGGAATTCTGAAGGGGCTGAGGATAAAGATGCGAGTTAAAAAAATGGAAAATTCAGCGAAAACGAGATATGTGTCCAATTATAATGAACAATTATTTAATAATATCTGGATGAGAAAGTAGACAAATCTTTCAATCAATAAAAGATAAGGTTATAAAATAATTAGCTGGTAATCGACATATTTACTCGCGGGAGGTATTAAATCCACTATCCTCCGGCCAGATTTCCCTGTGAATATTACTGACAGGGAGATTAATGCAGTTGCTTTACTAATTGTTCCCTTTCTGGAGAAACAGGGAAATAAATTTCCCCCAAATCTCTCCTCAAACCTGCTGCACTTTCTTGTGATTAGAGTGATGCAGCACCACCATCTGCTGGCGACCCACTGTAACTGCAGGCGCTGGTGTTTGTGAGAGAGACACACACACAGATACAGTGAGAGACACACAGATACAGTGAGAGACACACAGATACAGTGAGAGACACACAGATACAGAGAGAGAGACATACAGATAGAGTGAGAGAGACACACACAGATACATTGAGAGACACACAGATACAGTGAGAGACACACAGATACAGAGAGAGAGACATATAGATAGAGTGAGAGAGAGACACACAGATACAGTGAGAGACACACAGATACAGAGAGAGAGACATACAGATAGAGTGAGAGAGACACACACACATACAGTGAGAGACACACAGATACAGAGAGAGAGACATACAGATAGAGTGAGAGAGACACACACACAGATACAGTGAGAGACACACAGATACAGAGAGAGAGACATACAGATAGAGTGAGAGAGACACACAGATACAGTGAGAGACACACAGATACAGAGAGACATACAGATAGAGTGAGAGATACACACACACAGATACAGTGAGAGACACACAGATAGAGTGAGAGAGACATACAGATAGAGTGAGAGAGACACACAGATACAGTGAGAGACACACAGATACAGAGAGACATACAGATAGAGTGAGAGAGACACACACACAGATACAGTGAGAGACACACAGATACAGAGAGAGAGACATACAGGTAGAGTGAGAGAGACACACACACATACAGTGAGAGACACACAGATACAGAGAGAGAGACATACAGGTAGAGTCAGAGACACACACACATACAGTGAGAGACACACAGATACAGAGAGAGAGACATACAGATAGAGTGAGAGAGACACACACACAGATAGTGAGAGACACACAGATACAGAGAGAGAGACGCGGGTTGATGGGTTTTTGATAAGAGAAGGGATTAAGGGTTATGGGGAGAGGGCGGGAAAGTGGAACTGAGCCACGACAGATCAGCCATGATCTTATTGAATAGCGGGTCAGGCTCGAGGGGCTGGATGGCCTACTCCTGCTCCTATTTCTTATGGTCTTATAATGTTCTTATGATTACTATCAAGTAAACGGGTTGGACTGTAACCTGGTGTGGTGAGACGTCTTACTGTGTGTGAAGCTGGCAGTGAGCCCGTGTGGAGAGGAAGTGTTTGTTTGTAAGAGACAGAGCAGAGTTGGGCGAGCAGAAACTGATAGGCGAGTTGGGCAGACATGAGGACGGCCTGAAGCGGGATGTGGGGTTTGGCCTGGAGACAATTTCTTGAAGCTGCGATTGCCACTGGAGTCAGGGACAATGTGTGTAGGTGTAAAGAGGGGCATTGCCAGCATTATGTTGCAAGCGATGGCGCGTTTGTGAAGCCAACCGTCTGCAGTCACTTGAGGAAAGAAGGAGCAGCGCTGGGAAAGATGGTGATAGCAAATAAAGCCTGTTGGACGACATCAGAGTGAGTTGTGCGAGAGCTGATTTTTGAAGTTTGAGGATGTCCCCAGAAAGGGGGGTGGTGCACCGTTCCCAGAGATACTGCAATACCAGGCCGATACATGGAGTGGACAGAGCGAGCCCTTATTCCATCTCCCTGCTCCAAAAATCAATTTAATAAATGGTCCCCAGATAAGGGACGTACCAGATATTAAACTGATAAGAACAGAGTTTTTTTTTTTTTTTTTTTTTACCCCTTTATTCCAATCTAATCAAGTCAAATTAAACCCAATTCAGAGTCCCAACAAGTTGGGACATTCCCGATCCAAGCTGACAAGACAGGTCTCCTGTCTTGGGCTTGATCTACATGATCCAAGCTGACTGGAGTAGGTGTAGCTCCTCCTCCAGGGCTTGATCCAATTTGCATCTTAGCCAAAAGGCCGAGATGCCGGTTTAAAAAATTGCTTCAAAATGAAGCTGAATTGCAACCCAATGACTTCAATCAAGTGCAGCATGTTGACCCTACACTTGATCAACACTAACAGACTACACTTGATCTTAGCCAAAAGGCCGAGAAGCGATAAGAACAGAGTTTTTTTTTTTTTTTTTTTTTACCCCTTTATTCCAATCTAATCAAGTCAAATTAAACCCAATTCAGAGTCCCAACAAGTTGGGACATTCCCGATCCAAGCTGACAAGACAGGTCTCCTGTCTTGGGCTTGATCTACATGATCCAAGCTGACTGGAGTAGGTGTAGCTCCTCCTCCAGGGCTTGATCCAATTTGCATCTTAGCCAAAAGGCCGAGATGCCGGTTTAAAAAATTGCTTCAAAATGAAGCTGAATTGCAACCCAATGACTTCAATCAAGTGCAGCATGTTGACCCTACACTTGATCAACACTAACAGACTACACTTGATCTTAGCCAAAAGGCCGAGAAGCGATAAGAACAGAGTTTTTTTTTTTTTTTTTACCCCTTTATTCCAATCTAATCAAGTCAAATTAAACCCAATTCAGAGTCCCAACAAGTTGGGACATTCCCGATCCAAGCTGACAAGACAGGTCTCCTGTCTTGGGCTTGATCTACATGATCCAAGCTGACTGGAGTAGGTGTAGCTCCTCCTCCAGGGCTTGATCCAATTTGCATCTTAGCCAAAAGGCCAAGATGCCAGTTTAAAAAATTGCTTCAAATGAAGCTGAATTGCAACCTAATGACTTCAATCAAGTGCAGCATGTTGACCCTACACTTGATCAACACTAACAGACTACACTTGATCTTAGCCAAAAGGCCGAGAAGCGATAAGAACAGAGTTTTTTTTTTTTTATTTCAAAAATATATATACTTTATTCATAAAAAAAAACTCAACTAATCCATTTCAAATATACAATAGCAAATCAAATAGCAAATCAAAACATTTTTACAGATCTATCCGAATTACAGTGTCTACTTTCAATACTTACAAAACTATATCTATGTCTCAATATTACAATTACTATTTACAAGGTTTGCATTTCAGTTCTTAAAAAATATATACATGTCTCAATAGATTACTGTGTGCCGTTAGTGGACAGGTTGGCACACAGTTACGCAGGTCGAGGGTATTCTGCAGTTCCCGGGCCCTCGGTCTGCCTCTGTTAAAGGCCTTACAGTGTGGCCTTTCCCCATTGTACCTTTGCGGCGGCTGCCCCAAGCTTCAGCCCGTCCCTCAGCACGTAGTCCTGGACCTTGGAATGTGCCAGTCTGCAACACTCGGTCGAGGACAGTTCTTTCTGCTGGAAGATCAGCAAGTTTCGGGCGGACCAAAGTGCGTCCTTCACCGAGTTGATGACCTTCCAGCAGCAGTTGATATTTGTCTCGGTGTGCGTCCCCGGAAACAGCCCGTAGAGCACAGAGTCCTGTGTCACCGAGCTGCTGGGGACGAACCTCGACAAATACCACTGCATTTCGCTCCAGACCTTCTTTGCAAAGGCACATTCCAGAAGGAGGTGTGCAACCGTCTCATCAGCCCCGCAGCCGCTTCGAGGGCAGCGTGCGGTGCTGCTGAGACCTCGAGTGTGCATAAAGGATCTGACGGGGAGTGCCCTTCTCACCACCAGCCAAGCCAGATCTTGGTGCTTGTTTGTCAGTTCTGGTGATGAGGCGTTCTGCCAGATGACACTGACAGTCTGCTCAGGGAACCTTCCGACAGGATCCGCCGTCTCCTTTTCTCTCAGGGCCCTAAGGACGTTACGCGCTGACCACTGCTTAATCGCCTTGTGGTCAAAGGTGTGTTTGCGGAGAAATATCTCTACGAAGGACAGGTGCTGCGGTACGGTCCAACTACTCGGAGCGTTCCGCGGCAGTGTGGCCAGACCCAGCCTTCGTAACACTGGGGACAGGTAGAACCTCAATAAATAGTGGCACTTGCTGTTGCTGTACCGAGGGTCTACGCACAGCTTGATGCAGCCGCACACAAAGGTGGCCATCAGAATGAGGGCGGCGTTGGGAACGTCTTTCCCTCCGTTCTCTGGAGGTTTGTACATCGCTTCCCTCCGGACGCGATCCATCTTTGATCTCCAGATGAACTTGAAGATGGCCCGCGTCACTGCTGCAGCGCAGGATTTGGGGATAGGCCACGCCTGCGCCACGTACAACAACACAGACAGCATCTCGCACCGGATCACCAGGTTTTTCCCGGTTATGGAGAGCGAGCGTAGCTCCCACCGGCCGAGTTTCTGTCTGGCTTTCGCGATGCGCTCCTCCCAGGTTTTGATGCATGCCCCAGCCGCTCCGAACCATATCCCCAGCACCTTCAGGTAATCTGTCCTGACGGTGAAGGGGACAAGGGATTTGTCGGCCCAGTTTCCAAAGAACATGGCCTCGCTCTTTCCCTGGTTGACTTTGGCTCCCGAGGCCAACTCGAACTGCTCACAGACCTGGAGGAGCCTGCGAACAGACGGGGGGTCCGAGCAGAAGACAGCCACGTCATCCATATACAGGGAGGCTTTGACCTGCGTGCCTCCGCTGCCTGGGATTGTCACCCCTTTGATGCCTGGGTCGCTTCTGAGGGCCTGGGCAAAGGGTTCAATGCAACACACAAAAAGGACGGAGGAGAGAGGGCAGCCCTGTCTGACTCCAGACCTGATTTGGAAGCTATCTGTTTCCCACCCGTTGACTGAGACTGCGCTACTGATGTCTGTGTAGAGCAGCCGGATCCAATTGCGTATTCCCTCCCCAAAGCCCATTTTGGACAGCACATCCATCATGTAGCTGTGCGATATTCTGTCAAACGCCTTCTCCTGGTCGAGGCTGATGAGGCACGTGTCCACCCGCCTGTCCTGCACGTAGGCGATCGTATCCCTGAGTAGCGCCAGGCTGCCAGAGATCTTCCTGCCAGGTACAGCACAGGTTTGATCAGGATGGATCACTGACCCCAGAGCAGACCTGACCCGGTTTGCGATGACCTTGGCCAGAATTTTGTAATCCACGTTCAATAGTGAAATGGGTCGCCAATTCCGAATTTCTTCCCTCTCCCCCTTCCGCTTGTAGATGAGGGTAATGATGCCTTTCCTCATGGATTCTGACATCCTGCCCTCCAGAAGCATACTCTCGTATACTTCCAGGAGGTCCGGGCCCATCAAGTCCCACAACTCCGAGTAAACCTCAGCCGGTAAGCCGTCGCTTCCGGGAGTTTTACCCTTCTGTAAGGACTCGACGGCCTTGGTCAGCTCGTCCAGAGATACCGGTCTGTCTAGGCTGTCCCGCTCGCCGTCGTCTAAGACCTGCGTGATAGACGACAGGAAAGACTGGGAGGCCGTGCTGTCTGTCGGCTTCAGGTCATACAGTCCGGCATAGAAGGATTTGCAGATCCTCAGAATGTCAGACTGCGATGACCCTACTGAGCCGTCCTCTTCCTTCAGGCTGCTGATCACAGAGGTTTCGCTGTGTACCTTCTGGAAGAAGAAACGTGAGCACTTTTCGTCCTGCTCTACGGAGCGGACCCTGGACCGGAAGATGACCTTGGCGGCCTCCGAGGCAAAGAGCGAGGCTTGCTGGCTCTTCACCTCCTGGAGCTCCTCCCTGACATCGACCCCCATCGACTGCAATTGGAGCAGTTCCTGCATGCTTTTCTGGAGTCGGGACATGTCCCCCCGTCTCTCCCTGGCCTTCTGAACCCCTTTGCGAATGAAGAACCTTTTGATGTTGTCTTTGATGGTTTCCCACCAGAGCGATGGAGACTCAAAGAAGGGTTTGACGGTCCTCCAACCGTGGTAAACCCTCCTGAGTTCCTCGAGGTTCTCTGGGGTCAACAGTTCTACATTCAGCTTCCAGGACCCCCTGCCCACTCTCTGGTTTGCCTCCAGCTGACAGTCGGCCAGCAGGAGGCAGTGGTCAGAGAAGAACACCGGCCTGACGTCGGTGGGCCTGACCGTGAGCGCGCGGGACACAAACATAAAGTCGATCCTGGAGCGAACCGACCCGTCTGGCCGCGACCACGTGTACCTGCGCTGCCCTCCGTCTGCTGGGTTGCTGAAGACGTCGAGCAGCTTGGCATCTTTGACCGTCTCCAGCAGGGCTCTGGACGAAGCGTCCAGTTTGTTTCCAGCCCTGCTGGATCGGTCGGCCTTGTCTAGGATGCAGTTAAAGTCCCCGCCCAGGATGACCGGCCTGGAGGTGGTGAGCAGCTGTGGCAGCTGCTCAAGAACCGCCAGCCGCTCGGTTTTGACGGCAGGGGCATACACATTGATCAACCTGAGAGGGCAGTTCTTGTACGTGACGTCTGCTACGAGGAGGCGTCCCCCCACCACCTCCCTAACTTCGGAGATGGTAAAGCCCCCTCCCCGCAGCAGGATGCCGAGGCCCGAGGAACGGCAGTCGTTCCCACCTGACCAGATGGACGGTCCGTGGGACCAGACACTCGACCAGCGCCTGTAGCTGCTGAGGTGAGGGATCCCACACTCCTGCAGGAAAAGCAGGTCGGCCTTGACACTGGCCAGGTAGGATAGTGTGGACGCACATCTCAGCCCGTCTTTGACGCTGCGTACGTTTACCGAGGCAAACTTAAAGGACATTTTCAAGGTGTGAAAAAGATTTGGCAGTTCTTACGTGTCCGTCAGTCAGCTCGCACCCGGTTCCGCATTCCTGTGGCGCTGACGAAGTTCTTCAGGGAGGCAGGGCTGATGTAACCGTCCGAATCTGCCTCAGATCCTCGTCGGCGGCCGGGGGACACCGTCGGAGTCGTGTATCCGTCGGCTTTCGTCGGGGTTTCTGGCTGGTCTTTGTACCGGACGGTGTCAACGTTCTTTTTCCTGCTCACCTGCGGATCCTGCGCCGCTTTGGAAAGGAGCCTCTTGCGGATCTGTCGCCGTCTGGCAGCTTTCCTCTCATCCTCTGAGGAGACGTCACCTTTGACGGGTTTCGCTGCCACGGATCTCTTTTTCCGGATCTTTCTCCTGGATTGGATGTTCAGCCAGGGGCTCTCGAGCTCCGCGCTCTCCTGTTCCGTGGCTCCGGCGCCCTCTGCTGGTGGTGCTGATGGTGCGTCCTCCTGCTGCACTGAGGGGGGGGGCGCCCATCCTTCCGAAGCCTTTTCCGGGCCTGTTTCTGGACCGGTGGCCTTTCCCTCTGAGCTGGCAGGGGCGCTTACCTTCTTCCCTCCGCCTCTGGTGATCTCTGCATAAGTGACCTTTCTCTTGGGGCAGGCTCTGTAGACGTGGCCAGCCTCCCCACACAGGTTGCAGCATTTGCTGTCGCTGCAGTCCTCTGTCGCGTGTCCCTCCTTCAGGCAGTTCCTGCAGAAGGTGGTGCTGCAGCTCGCGGCAAGATGGCCGGTTTTGCCGCAGATTCGGCACACTCGAGGCTGTCCCGCGTAGTACAGGAAGCCTCGATTCCCCCCAATGGCAAAATTGGAGGGTGGGTGCAGGAGGCCTCCGTTGGGGTCAGTCCTGAGAGTTACTCTCACCTGTCTCTTACAGGTCCAGATCCCGTATTTGTCCATCACGTCCGTGCTCTCCCCCTTCACCTCCACGTACCTGGAGAGGAACGTCAGCACATCGGCCGCAGGGACGTAGGGGTTATACATTTGGGTCGTGATAACCCGGTTCCGCTGGGACGGCACGATGAACAGGGGCTCCGCCTTCAGGATGGAGAGGGGCCCCTCTTTGCCTTTCTCCTTGAGGGCTGTCAGGAACTTGAGGCATCCTGACAGGCTCCTGAAGCTGACGTCCACGTAGGGCTGGTTGTTGCTGTTGTGCTCAGCCACTGCGTAGATCTCTGCTGCCTGGAATCCGCAGCACTCGAACAGGACCTTCTTCACCACGAAGTCTCGGCCCACGGGCGAGTCTCCTCCCGAAGCCTTCACCCGGATGGTGTTGGGCAGCCCTTGGCCTGCAGCTCTCGATGCAGCTGCAGCCATAGCTCGGTGACACTGGGTCTTACTGTACTGGCGTTAGGTTTAAGCCAGGCTTGAAACCAGCATTAAGATCCACCAGTAGCAGCAGAGCTGGAGTGTCACAGACGGTCTTCTCCCAGTCTTCGTCTGACGCCTGCTTCTACGACGCCCATCGAGATCGAGATCTTGTGGCTCCTTCCGAAATCCACTCGCTCCTGTTGCGAGAAGTTGAGGCGAGGTTGGTTATGCTCTCCTGCAGGTTATAGCTCCGAACTTAAACTGATAAGAACAGAGTTTTTTTTTATTTCAAAAATATATATACTTTATTCATAAAAAAAAAACTCAACTAATCCATTTCAAATATACAATAGCAAATCGAATAGCAAATCAAAACATTTTTTACAGATCTATCCAAATTACAGTGTCTACTTTCAATACTTACAAAACTATATCTATGTCTCAATATTACAAATACTATTTACAAGGTTTGCATTTCAGCTGATAAGAACAGAGACTACACTTGATCTTAGCCAAAAGGCCGAGAAGCGATGCCGGCGCCGCTCTTGAGTCGCCCAACTGCCAGATGCCTTCCCTCTTTGACAACAGGCTGACACCATTCAAACACTTAGACACACATAAGCACTCTCAGCCGCAGTCTTGTCACCTTTCTCCCGGCCTTTCTCATTACAACACACCTTTTCTCCCCTTTTTCACTGCCACTGCACCACAGTTATGTAGATGAGCCCGTACTCCACCAATCACTAGGTTTGTGCCTACTCTGAATTGGATTTAATCTGACTTGATTAGATTGGAATAAAGTTGTAAAAAAAAACTCTGTTCTTAACAGTTTAATATCTGGTACGTCCCTTATCTGGGGACCATATATTAATCATAGGTTGTGCCTATTCACGTCTACGTCACTGTCGAGGCGCTGCTGTTGAACAAGCTTTTGAAAACAGTTCAAGGGCAATTAGGATTGGTAGTAAATGAATAAAGACAATCTCAATAATGGACCTTTTCCTCACAAGTAAAAGCAAACTTTCTGACAGTTCTTGTGCCTGAAACTTTCGAAACATCGAGCTAATATGTAACAACTATCCTAACGATCACATGTGGGCCGGTGGCGCAATGGATAACGCGTCTGAGTACGGATCAGAAGATTCCAGGATCGACTCCTGGTTGGCTCAGTACAAACCTTTAAAAGGTGTTCATAAATTCCTTGTTACTTTCGATGAAAAAAGTATTTAATATCTTTATACTTATTCAGACAAATGTTGGCAAGCATATTTTCAGCTTCTCTGGAGAAAGTAATGTTAGGAAATTGCTAATGAAGAGCAACCGACTATTTTACGTTATTTTTTTTGGAAAAAAAATCATTCGATAAGATTAGGATGTTAAATAAATGCTAACCGCAAATACATTTTGGACAAAATTCAACATGTCTTTGAGAATTTACACAATTTTGTCAATTTTTTCATAAAATTCAGCATTTCTGATTTTGGAGAAAGCATTTCAAGCTGAGGTCAGAGCAAAGATAATATGACTGTAACATCGAGATTCTGATAATATTCAGCACCAAACTGAAATCATACAGACTTCCCTCACCCTAGCATGTTTCAGATGGTGATTAACTATGTTAGTCTGCACCTAAACCTATTAAATTGTCTTGTAGACTGGATGACTTGCTGATATGTGCAGGTGTCAAAATAGGGAAGTTTCTTTCCTGGCATTGCATCAAACAATTTATCATTTCTTATTTGACACAAAGCATTTGAGGCTGAGGCCAGAGCAAAGATACTATGGGTGTAACATCGAGATTCAGATACTGTTCAGGAACAAAATGCCCCGGCCGATGAAGGCATGCTTTAAGGTGCGAGGGGGCAAGGTTTAAAGGAGATGGACATGGCAGATTGTTTGCACAGAGGGTAGTGGGTTCCTGGAACTCGCTGCCGGGGAGAGATAGTAGAAGCGGATGCAGTTGTGACTTTTAAGTCAGCTGACAAGTACATGAATAGGATGGGAATAGAGGGATATGGTCCCGGAAGGATAGGGGGTTTTAGTTAAGTCGGGCAGCATGGTCAGTGAAGGTTTGAAGGGCCGAATGGCATGTTCCTGGGCTGTAATTTTCTCTGTTCTTTGTACTGCCATTTTTCTTTCCCCAAAACTGAGCTTCAGACCCTGTAGCTCTATATTTAACCCCTCCATCTCTGACATCTCTCCAGTCAGACAACCCTGTGAGATATCTGTACTGATCTTATTGTGGCATCATGAGCGTTCCACATACAACATGAGTTCCATCTATAAATTCTCATCTTGAACATTTCCATTGAAATTTCAAGGCGAGCAGAGCTTTTTGAGCAGAATGGTTCAGATTCCCATCCCCTTTGATGTGAACAAGTTGTTTCTGATTTCACTACAGAGATTGTCTATTAAACATTGACTGAACACAGGGGGTGAATGTGAGAAGCTGCAGTTTCCAGTTGAAGAGGTTCCCAGTGTCTCTAAGCAGCTGAACTGGGGAAACCTTTGGGCAGAGACTGTCCTGCTGCTATTTCCCTTCCTGGCCACCAGGGGTCGCTGTAACACTCCCAGGCACTACACCAGCCAGTGTCACCTCTTGCCCACTCCGGCCCGGCCGCTGCTCATTGGCGGAACATCCGGGACCTGAAGAGAGGCGGGGCCAGTCGCCATATTTCCGTGACGTCACCGTCAGCCCCTCCCCCCCAGCCGAGGAAAAAGCGACGGTTGAGAAATGTAGAAAGTGAGAGAAATTCCCACCCGGAAATCCCGCCCGGAGCGGAATTAAAATTAAATAAAATACATATTTTTATAAAGAGGCAGGTGGCGGAACCGCGCATGTGCGGTAGTATTTTCCCAGAGCGCACCGCGCGGGGGTGACTGAAAAACAGACGGAATAAAAAACAGAAACGATTTTCCCGAATGGAGAAGGAACCGAAAGTCTGACGGGTGAGGATGTGAATAATAATCATCAGAATTTAAAATATTAAAAGATTAACATGGAACTGCCTGGGCGCATGTGCGGGAGGGGATGTCAACCAGAGAGCAGTGCGGGGGGACGCCGTCTCCCCTGGCAACGCAAGATGGCCGCGGCCTTCTCCGCTGGCAACGCAAGATGGCGGCCAGCCGCCTTCCTTGGCAACGCAAGATGGACGCTGGCCGTCTCCCTTGGCAACGCAAGATGGCGGCTGGCCGTCTCAACTGGCAACGCAAGATGGCCGCGGGCCGCCTCCGCTGGCAACGCAAGATGGCGGCTGGCCGTCTCCCTTGGCAACGCAAGATGGACGCTGGCCGTCTCCCTTGGCAACGCAAGATGGCTGCGGGCGATGGGTGTGATTGTGGCGCAGGCGCAGTGAGGTCTGCCTGCAGCCCATTGTCCAGACTGCCCCCCAGTGGATGTGGTGGGGAGGTGCAGCAGATGGAGCAACAATCCCAGTTTCAATGGGGGGAGAGAAGCTGCAATTCTGCTCCCTGTTGTTCACTCCTCTCCCCAGTCTCAGCATTGCAGAGTGTTTAAACAAGAGGGTGCAATGTCACAGCGGCAGATAGACCTTCAGTTTAAATTTATTTATTACTGTCACTAATAAGTCAGCTCACATTAACACTGCAGTGAAGTTACTGTGAGAATTTGAAAAACGCTGAAATGTATCGGTCAGATTAAGGCTGCTATTCGCATCTTCCCTGGTGGTCTAGTGGTTAGGATTCGGTGCTCTCACCGCCGCGGCCCGGGTTCGATTCCCGGTCAGGGAATGCAGGTTTTGTTGCTGCCGACCAGCACAAGATTTAGCAGGGTCAGAAATTCCTTCCCGATGGAAAACAGGAGCGATCATGGTGTCAGTTTGAACTACCTGGAGAAACAAAATAAACCCATTGGCCCAATCCCGGCAATTTATAATTTTATTCCCCTTGCTGCTTCCTCCTGTCAAACTGAATAATAATACATTCTACTCCACTACATTTCACTGCAGCTCACCATATTCAAAGATCATTCGCAGCCTCTGCCTCTTCTATAGCTTCTTGTGGGAAATCTGCTGAACAACATGAGCTTTTCACAGTTCTGCTGTGATATCTGAGATTTGTATCTCATTGATCATCATTACTGTCTCCATTGCTTCATCCCAGGTCACTGTCACTACACATATAGTCACACAGTCATTCTATCACCTGCAGCAAATGATATTCCCTTCCTTTGCTTTCAGATACATTCACCTCCAGAAACTGGTTACACGGTGAGTATAATGTTCTGTTTAGCTGACAGTTTATCATCAATCCTGTTCCAGAATGGAGTAGCACCGCGTCAAAGTGGGTGGGAGTTGGTGACTCCACCAGTTCTGAAACCTCACTGAACCCCCGCGTATTTAGCCCCCCCTCTCACCCTCCATCGCTCCAACTCCTTGATAAATGTCACTATTAAAACTAATGATGGTGAACTGAAGACGTGGAATCGAGATGAATAAATGGTGCTGGTCTGCGGCCGGGGCGTCGGGTGGGGGGTGGGGGGGGGGGGGGGAGGTGGTGGCTGGTGTAGCATTTGTTGGGGGATGGAGGTGGGGGGAGGGAGGCGCCGGGGGGGAGGGGTGCGGAGGGCATGGGAAATTGTGATGGATGCTGAGATGATAATGTCCATGAAATACTAGCCCCAAACTCCCATTGAGTTACATTCAGAGTCAGATTGCAGCTCGGAACAGAAAATTGGATTGTCTGCGATTACACTTAATAAAATCCCGTGTCAGCATTCGACAGTGAGATTGGTATAATGAGCTAATAACTAAATTCAGTGCACAGTTAGTCATTTTGAGACTCTCATGCAATTTACAGTGTGTGTTATAGATCAGAGTAGGGCTAGAATCGTGCTGAAGTCAGAAATTATAATAAGCAACTACATTTTAAATATACACAAAACATATTACAGAGGCAGCGTTCGGCTGGATTTCTAAACGGACTCAGTAAAGAAAAAAAAATGAGCACCGAGGAATGGAAAATCCAGCGAAAAAGAGACGTGTCCAATTATAATGAAATATTATTTGATAATGTCTGGACGATAAAATAGACAAATCTTTAAATCACTAAAATGTAAGTTTATACAATAATTAGCTGGTAATCGACATGTTCACTAGCCGGAAGGTAAATATGAATGCAAGTATTAAATTCATTATCCTTTGGCCAGATTTCCCTGTGAATTTTACTGACAGAGATATTAATGCTATTGCTTTACTAATTGTTCCCTTTCTATGGAAACAGGGAAATACATTTTCCTCAAATATCTCCTCAAACCTGCTGCACGGTCTTGTGATTAAAATGATACAACACCACCATCTGCTGGCCGCCCACAGAAACTGCAGGCGCTGGGGCTTGTGAGTCTGCGAACCGGTTACTGAAATATGAATATTGAACGATATTGTCCGAGATTGGAGTTTGTAGAAGGATCTCGGCTGGCGTATTCGCCCTTTTTATAACCAGGCACCGCAGATAAACCGTGTTCTTCATTTCCCATTGGGTGATAATGTCTGGAGATTGAATTTGGGATTATTTGAAACTTCAAATTGTACATTCGATGCAGTTATCAGACGTAAATCAAATTCAGAATCTTTCTGGGTAAACATTGCTGCCCTCTGCAATTCGTTTGTCAGACATTTTCACGGTTTAGTCTTAAAAAAGGCACAAAGAATCAGACATTTACAGGGATACACACACACATACACACACACACATACACACACACACACACACAGGTATTGGAGCCTACAGAGATACAGGGGGGCATACACAGATTCAGGGACACATGTAGATGTAGGGGCACACTAGATTCAGACGCAGACATATAGAGATCCCGGTAACTCGAAAGATACACACAGAATCAGAGGTATATACAATGTCTCAGCTTGTACACTGCCAAACTCTCTCTCGTAGTTCCAGACTTTTCAATGAGTTGATGCAGGCAATTGTTTGCCCGTGAATGCTGATAGTGAGAAAAATAGCAAAAATCCGTCCCTGGATGGTCTCGAACCACCAACCTTTCGGTTAACAGCCGAACGCGCTGACCAATTGCGCCACAGAGACTGAGACAGCAGCAGTTAAATATATTCTAAACTAGTGTGTCAATGACCACAATTCTATTTCTGAAAACCTGTTCCAGAACTGCAGCATGACCGCACTGTTTACAATTCTATACAAGTCTCTTTAGTTCCGTTGATCCTGCAGCACTGCTGTAGTGTGTTGGTTATTCCTTATTCCTATGAAAGGGCAGGTAAAATAAATCCATGTTTCTTATCACAGGCAGGAATTCAACGGGAGGGAAGGGAACTGACCACCCGGAGCCCAAAGATCCAACACTTGCCACTCAATCATCAATAACACCATTCACAACTGCACCTCCTTCCGAATATTGTGATCTATTTCTCTTCAGGATTCAGTTCCAAGACTTAATGTTTCCCCACAACTCTGATAGGAGACTCGCTTCAATATACAGAGTGAACGGAGAAAGAAGAAGCTTTGCATTGGCCGGGAATCGAACCCGGGCCTCCCGCGTGGCAGGTGAGAATTCTACCACTGAACCACCAATGCTGCTCTTACTAGTGCTACCCCCACATGCTCTCTCTTCCTTCACACTCAGCAGCATTGTAATTTTCTTACTTTATCCTTTCATTCCCCAAATGCCCACAAATGCTCTCACTCAAATCTCACACGCAACATCGCACAAGCCTCTCATGCTGTTAACACCTTCCTTTCATTCACAACCGCATCTCAAACTTTCAACCTTCCTCCAAAACACAAACACTCTGCAACAGTCCCCCTCTCACACAGCCTCATTCTCCCAAATATGCCTCTGCTTTCACCACATCAGTCTAAACACGCTTAAAACTTGTTCAAATTATTTGCACACTATTTCTTACACTCAACTCATATCACGACAATATGCATCATGCCATTCTGCAAAAGCTTTAAGTTGCTACATTTCTTCAAAGCTGCTACCCAGTGCGACACCAGGCCAAACTTCCACTTTCAACACTTGATAACACCTATATAGGGTTACAAGTTAGCTCGGAATGAGTTAAAAATAGGGCTTAGGAGAGATAGTAGGAGGCATGAGAAGTCCTTGCCAAGTTGGATAAAGGAAAACCCCAAAGCTTTTTACTCTTACGTTAAAAAATGCATTAAAGCTTCACATATCGAGGCCAGTCTGCGACATCTGAAAGCAATGAATCCTAACCACGAGACCACCAGGATCCCATCTGCCTGATTCTCCCAGATACTGGTTGCAGGAATGTGCACAGCGCCAGTTGTCCGCACTCACACACTCCTTCCTGTCTGTTAAGATTTGAAATTGTTTATATTTTCACATTGGCTTCCAGTGTGATGAAAGCAGAGCTGTGATAAGCTGATGATGTTCAGTGGATTTACTGCAGTAAGGTTTATGTCAGTTCGATGCAAACATTGGTATTTGAATGTGGTCAGTTACAGTGAAATTTAATGCAGTGGAAGGGAGCCTACTCATTTTTACAGGAGGAACCAGCAAGGGTAATGTAAATATGAATTGTGCAACGGGACTGATATTTCTCCTTGCTGTTCAAATTGGCACAAGTATTGACCACGATTTTCAGATTGTCACTCTGTGGTGTAATGGTGAGCACTCTGGAGTTTAAATCCAGCGATCTGAGTTCAAATCTCGGCGGAGCCTTGTTTTAATTTGCAAATACAGATGATGGATTGGCTGAAGGACGTTTCATTTAAATTTATCACCAAGTCCTAATCGAGAGGAGAATTTGCCAGCCCGTTCAGCTGCTGTTACTCAATTCAAGGGCAATTAGGGATGATAGGAAATGAATAAAGACATTCTCAATAATGGATCTTTTCCTCACAAGTAAAAGCAAACTTTCTGACAGTTCTTGTGCCTGAAACTTTCGAAACATCGAGCTAATATGTAACAACTATCCTAATGTTCGCATGTGGGCCAGTGAAGCTATGGATAAAGCGTCTGACTACGGATCAGAAGATTCCAGGTTCAACTCCTGGTTGGCTCAGCACAAACCGATAAAAGATGTTCACAAATTCCCTGTTACTTTCGATGAAAAAGTTATTTAATAGCTTTATGCTTATTCAGACAAATGTTGGCAAGCATATTTGCAGCTTCTCTGGAGAAAGTAATGTTAGGAGATTGCTAATGAAGAGCAACCGACTATTTTAAGTTATTTTTTTCTGGGAAAAAAGTCATTTAATAAGATTAGGATATTAAATAAATGCTAACCTCAAATACATTTTGGACAAAATTAAACATGTCTTAGAGAATTTACACAATTTTGTCAATTTCTTCATAAAATTCAGCATTTCTGATTTTGGAGAAAGCATTTCAAGCTGAGGTCAGAGCAAAGATAATATGACTGTAACATCGAGATTCTGATAATATTCAGCACCAAACTGGAATCATACAGACTTCCCTCACCCTAGCATGTTTCAGATGGTGATTAACTATGTTAGTCTGCACCTAAACTTATTAAATTGTCTTGTAGACTCGATGACTTGCTGATACGTGCAGGTGTCAAAATAGGGAAGTTTCTTTCCTGGCAATGCATCAAACAAATTAATAACTTCTTATTTGACACAAAGCATTTGAGGCCGAGGCCAGAGCGAAGATACTATGGGTGTAACATCGAGATTCAGATAATGTTCAGGAACAAAATGGCCCGGCCGATGAAGGCATGCTTTAAGGTGCGAGGGGCAAGGTTTAAAGGAGATGGACATGGCAGATTGTTTGCATAGAGAGTAGTGGGTTCCTGGAACTCGCTGCCGGGGAGACATAGTAGAAGCGGATGGTGTTGTGACTTTTAAGTCAGTTGACAAGTACATGAATAGGATGGGAATAGAGGGATATGGTCCCGGAAGGATAGGGGGTTTTAGTTAAGTCGGGCAGCATCGTCAGTGAAGGTTTGAAGGGCCGAAGGGCATGTTCCTGTGCTGTAATTTTCTTTGTTCTTTGTACTGCCGTTTTTCTTTCCCCAAAACTGAGCTTCAGACCCTGTAGCTCTATATTTAACCACTCCATCTCTGACATCTCTCCAGTCAGACAACCCTGTGAGATGTCTGTACTGATCTTATTGTGGCATCATGAGCGTTCCACATACAACATGACTTGTATCTATAAATTCTCATCTTGAATATTTCAATTGAAATTTCAGGGCGAGCAGAGCTTTTTGAGCAGAATGGCCCAGATTCCCACCATCTTTAAGCGAACAAGTTGTTTCTGATTTCCCTACAGAGGTTGTCTATTAAACAATGACTGAACGCAGGGGGTGAATGGGAGAAGCTGAAGTTTCCAGTTGAAGAGGTTCCCAGTGTCTCTGAGCAGCTGAACTGGGGAAACCTTTCGGCAGAGACTGCGCTGCTGCTATTTCCCTTCCTGACCACCGGGGGTCGTTGTAACACGTCAGGGCGCTGCTCCGCCCAGTGTCACCTCTTGCCCACTCCGGCCCGGCCGCTGCTCGTTGGCGGAACATCCGGGTCCTGTAGAGAGGCGGGGCCAGCCGCCATATTGCAGTGACGTCACCATCAACCCCTCCCCCCCGTCGAGGGAAAAGCGACGGTTCAGAAATGTAGAAAGTAAGAGAAATTCCCACCCGGAAATCCCGCCCGGAGCGGAATTAAAATTAAATAAAATACATATTTTTATAAAGAGGCAGGTGGCGGAACCGCGCATGTGCTGTAGTATTTTCCCAGAGCGCACCGCGCGGGTGTGATTGAAAAAAAGACGCAATAAAAACAGAAACGATTTTCCCGAATGGAGAAGGAACCGAAAGTCTGACGGGTGAGGATTTGAATAATAATCATCAAGATTCAAAATATTAAAAGATTAAAATGGAACTGCCTGGACGCATGTGCAGGACGGGAATTCCCCCAGAGTACAGCGCGTGCGACGCCGTCTCCCCTGGCAACGCAACATGGCCGCTGGCCGTCTCCCCTGGCAACGCAACATGGCCTCCGGCCGTCTCCCCTGGCAACGCAAGATGGCCGCTGGCCGTCTCCCCAGGCAACGCAAGATGGCCGTCGGCGGTGAGTGATTGTGGCGCAGGCGCAGTGAAGTCTGCCTGCAGCCCATTGTCCAGATTGCCCCCCAGTGGATGTGGTGGGGATGGTGCAGCAGATGGAGCAACAATCCCAGTTTCAAAGGGGGGAGAGAAGCTGCAATGCTGCTCCCTGTTGTTCACTCCTGTCCCCAGTCTCAGCATTGCAGAGTGTTTAAACAAGAGGGTGCAATGTCACAGCAGCACCTTGACCTGCAGTTTAGTTTTATTTATTAGTATCACGAATAATTAGGCTTACATTCACACTGCAATGCAATTCCTGTGAAAATTCCCGAGTCGCCACATTCCTGTTCGGAAACACTGATGGAGAATTTAGCATGGCCAATGCATGTAACCAGCACGTCTTTTAGACTGCTGGAGGAAAGCAGAGCACGTGGAGGAAACCTGTGCAGGCATGGGGAGAATGTGCAAACTCTACACAGACAGTGACCCAAGCTGGGAATAAAGTTTAGGGCCCTAGCGCTTAGAGAACAAAGAACAAAGAACAATCCAGCACGGGAAACAGGCCCTTCGGCTCAATGAGCCCGCGCCGCCACATCACCCTACACCTATTCTACCCTGCATATCTATGAATGGAATCCTACTCAGTCAGATTCAGGGAAGAAATAGTGTCAATTTGGTAAAAACCGATTAGCCTGAGAGCACATTTTTGGGGTGTGGGAGGAAACCGGAGCGCCCGGAGGAAACCCACGCAACCATAGGGAGAATGCGCAAACTCCCACAGACACAGGCCCAAATCCATGTGCCTGCACAGCCAGCAGTGCTAGTCACTGAGCTGTTGCGGCGCCCATCTACCGGTCCAGGATCAAGCACACACACCGACATGAAGTACGAAGCCACTCCTGGAACTTCCAAGAGCAGCCCAGGCACGACCCGCCGTGTGAATGTCCCTCGTTTGACACGAGGTGGACCTCCACCTGTGGAATAAAGTCAAAAATATTAATCTTACAGCCTGCCTTTCCGGTGTCTCCCGAGGTTTAACCCTATTTAATATCCCCTACCATATCCCTCCATTCTCGTTTCACTCATGTGCCTATCTAACTGCATCTTAAACGAGTCCAACGTTCCTGCCTCCACCACCCTACTCGGTAGCGCGTTCCAAACCCCCACAATGCTAACCACCGTGCCACTGTGTTATAACACTCTCCCCCAGATATCAATCTACCCGCCCCCCCGCCATTAAAATCATAAAATCCCGAAAGTGCATCAAGTCTACATCAAGAGTATTTCGCCCGATTCCCGTAACCCCACAATGCCCTCTAATGCCCCTAACCTTCACATCTTTGGACATTAAGGGATTGTCAATCCACCTAACCTGCCCATCTTTCAGACCCCACAGATATTCTGGTCACCCTATTATAAAAAGTATATTATTAAACTAGAAAGAGTGCAGAAAAGATTTACTAGGATGCTTCTGGTTCTTGATGGATTGAGATATAAGGAGAAGCTGGATAGACTGTGACTTTTTTCACTGGAGCGTAGGAGGCTGAGGGGTGATCTTATAGAGTTCTATAAAATAATGAGGGGCACAGATCAGCTTGATAGTCAATATCTCTTCCCAAAGTTAGGGGAGTCTAAAACTCGAGTGCCTAAGTTTAAGATGGGAGGGGAAAGATACAGAAGTGTCCAGAGGAGCATTTTTTTTCACACAGAGGGTGGTGAGCATCTGGAACAAGCTGCCAGGTTTAGTCGTAGACATGGGTGCAATTTTGTCTTTTAAAATGCATTTATACAGTTACATGGTTGTAATGGGTATCGAGGGATATGGGCCAAAGACAAGCAATTGGGATGAGCTTAGGGGTTTTTAAAAAGGGCAGCATGGAGCAGTTGGACTGAAGGGCCTGTTTCCATGCTGTAAACCTCTATGACTCTATATGGGAGGAACATGAAAACCCCACACAGACAATGACCCGAGGCTGGATTTGAACACGGGTCCTTGACACTAGGAGGCTGCAGTGCTAACCACTGTGCTAATGTGCTGCCACTCAGGCAAGTGTATTTGGAAGGAGCTCAGGACGGGTGGGGGGGTTGGGGGGGGTGATGATTTCTAGCTCACTTTGATGAGGGGAGGGCTGGAAATCAGAAAAAATAACAGCTTCGCATCAACATTTTCCCTCATTCCTGCTCTTGTTACTAATTAAAAACCAGCTCACTCCTCCATTCTGCCTATCAATGAGGCTAACAGAAAGCAGGGAAAAGGTTGTGGCACAGAAAGAGGCCATTCAGCCCATCGCATCTTCACCAGCTTGGGAAATAAAGACTTGCCCTTTATTCTAATACCAGTTTCCAGCCATCCAGCCCATAGCCCCCCTTACTACAGGTTCCAGCATTTCAGCTATAGATCTGTGTGCGATGCGAGTGAGCCAAGACATTTCTGGCTGAACCATCAGTTTAGGCAGCGAATTCCACACACCCACCATCCCTTGAATGAGAACCTTCTTCCTAATGCCCCTTCTAATCCTTCCACCAATCACTTTATATCTGTGCAGCCAGCACTAACCCCTCTCCCACCTCCCCCATCCGCACCCACCCACAATAAGTGACCTCTCTCTGCTCAGGGGAAACAGGCCTTTTCAATCCGCCCTGTCTTGGCTCCCTCATAATTTTGGACACCTCAGTTCGGTCCCCCACAGCCTCCTCTGCTCTGAGGAAAACAAACCTTGGCAATCCCGTCTTTCCTCATCACCACAATTCCCCAGCCCTGGAAACACTTTTGTAAATCCAAATGGTTATCCAATCCGACTAAACTGTCCATTTAACATTGTCCCATTGCCAACTGTGAACAACCACCAGATACTGGCACCACTGTGGCACACTGGTTGGCACTGCTGCCTCAAAGGGACTTGGTTCAATTCTGGCCTCGTGTGACTGTGTGGAGTTTGCATGTTCTCCCCATGTCTGTGTGGGTTTTCTCTGGGTGCTCCGGTTTCCTCCCACTGTTTAAAGATGTGCGGGAGAGGTTGATTGGTCATGGTTTAGTGACAGGGGGAGTTGCAGGGTAAATGTGTGGGTTACGGGGACAGGGCATGGATGGGATTGTGGTCAGTGCAGACTTGATGGACTGAATGGCCTCCCCCTGTACTGTAGGGATTTTACACACAAATGAGAAACAGAGACTTTGCAAATGTTGGGATACTTATTCAGAAATCAATGGGATATTTGTTGACATGTTCAGGTAAATCTCAGTGATGGTCATTGTCCAGGTCTACATTAAAACAATGGTGCAGTCCAAGGTTAAAAGTCATTTACCCTGAAATTGGACATTGCCACTGACTCCCAATATAACCGAGAGATGCAAACTCACACCACACCCTGATGTGACGAAGGGGACCCCTCTCAGTTATGACAATCTGGGCCTTGTATCAGTAATCTCTGCCCTAAACCCCTCTCAGTTACTACAATCTGGACCTTGTATCAGTAATCTCTGCCCTAAACCACTCTCAGTTATTTCAATCTGGGCCTTGTATCAGTAATCTCTGCCCTAAACCTCTCTCAGTTATTACAATCTGGGCCGTGTATCACTAATCTCTGCCCTAAACCTCTCTCAGTTATTACAATCTGGGCCTTGTGTCAGTAATCTCTGCCCAAAACCTCTCTCAGTTATTACAATCTGGGCCTTGTATCAGTAATCTCTGCCCTAAACCTCTCTCAGTTATTACAATCTGGGTCTTGTATCAGTAATCGCTGTCCTAAACCTCCCCCAGTTATTACGATCTAGACCTTAAACAGAGGACACAGAGATTTAATATAATTGACCTCAGAGTTGAAGGGGGCGAAAGGAGATTTTCTTACACAGTAGTATGATCTGGAATGCACAACCTTTCAGGTGCTAGAAGCAGGTTTAATCATAACTTTAAAAGGAAATTGGATGAATATTGACAGAGTTATTGTGAATTGGATTAATGAAATACTTCACTCATCTTTGTGACATTTTGAATGGTTCCTCCGTAAGATTTTAATATTGAATCTTTTCCTTCACAACGTGTCTGAAACAGAAGATTAAACCCTTGGGTTTGATGAGCTGTCAGATCTGTTTCCTATGTGTCTGTGTAACTTGAGAACACAGTAAAAAGTCTGACAACACCAGGTTTTAGTCCAACCGATTTATTTGATTATATTCTCACAAGCAAGCAAGCTTTCGAGAATATTATCAAATAAATCGGTTGGACTAAAACCTGGTGTTGTTTGACTTTTTACTGTGTTTACGCCAGTCCAACGCCGGCATACCCACATCATAACTTGAGAACTGCAGATAACCATGAGAAGGAACTGATTATTTTCAGTTCCTCTAACAGATATACCTGAGATATCGGGAATCTCAGGAGATCCTCATGCCCTCATTATTCCATCCCCAAATATAACAGCTCTCAGTCAGGCTGAGTCAGTCACATGTGTCTCTGTTATAATGTTTCCACTTCTATTTTATCACTCACTTCCCAGTGACACTCACCATAACACAGACAGTTTAAAATATCATTGCTCCCTTACATCTTGTCCTCCTATTGTAATCGGATGTTTGTTGGGCCTCTTGTCTCCCTTAAGGTCAGATTACCTGCAGTTCAAATGACCTCAGAGACACTGAAACCAACCTTTGTGATTAATATTATACCAGATTCCAGTCAGCTCCAGGAGCTGCAGTTGTAAAATACAGTAAGAAGTCTCACCACACCAGGTTTAAATTCAACCAGCTTATTTGATAGTAAAGCTTGTGGGATTACTATCAAATAAACTGGTTGAACTTCAACCTAGTGTTGTGAGACTTCTTACTGGATTTACCCCAGTCCAACGCCGGCATCTCTATGTAATGACTACCATCGACGTTGTAAAATACAGCTGAGTTGGAATAACAGACAGGTTATTGTTTGATACTGACAGTGGCAGAGTAACACACACTGGAATTTAAATACATTATATCAATAGACCATGACTCACTCACACTATCAAATGAAACCTAAACTTTGGTTATGGTGCACTGGATACTGACTGTACTATCATTACATTGGATGATAATGCTGTGTTCACTAACATACTGCAATTATGTGAACAAACACTGTTTATGTTACACTCAGAATCAGTCAGTGTTTTGCTGTGTTTTCTCTGTGCTCCATCTCCACTCTGATTGGACTGGAGCCTGTGTGTGTGTCATTGTTACACTGAGACTCTGTTATTATTGGACAAGCAGCAAGTCACTGACACAATGCCTGGCTGATCGACGGCGGCGTGGACCAATGGAAAGAGGGCGGTGCTGGAGGACTGAACGGGAGCGCTCGGTCCTCCAACCAATAGGAGCGAAAGAGGGGCGGACCCAGCTCTGATTGGAGCATGCGCAGTGTGAGTAATGGCGGTGGAAAGCAGGCTTTGTTTTGGGCTGGGAAATCTGTCAGAGGTGATTGACGGTACGCAGAGAGCAATGGATCGCCCTGCTGGGTGAAAGCGCTGCGTAAGCATGTTGTGTAAGCAGCAAATCGCGTAAGAGAGCTTCCCGGACCCAGTTTCTACTGAGCAGGGCCGCAGCTCCTCAGGTTCGCGCCGAGTTAACGTTCGCCATCTTTATTGGGGGCAACATACACAGCAGTGCGCACGCGCGGCCGCCATGTTTGTAGAGGGCAATGATGTCATTAAGTGGGAGGAGCTTGTTCCCCTTTGTTCAGAATGGAGACAACTTGTCCATCAAACTGCATCAACCCTCTGAGTCCCAATGTCTTATTGATGAGGCAGAGCGGTGACAGAGAAGGAAAAATAAAGGGAAATAAAAACAGAAAACACTGTAAAATCTAAGCAGATCTGACAGCATCTGTGGAGAGAGAATAGAATGCTCTCCCCACTCACATTGTCTGTACCTTTAAGACTTGATTACCTGTAAAAATTTGCATTCCAACCATTATTTTGTAAATTGAGTTTGTGTCTTTCTATGCCTTGTTTGTGGACAGAACTCGCACTCACCTGACGAACGAGCAGCACACAGAAAGCTAGTGGATTTTGCTACCGTTCGACTTTAATCTGGGGCATTGAGACTTCTTACTGTGTTTACCCTGGTCCAACGCCACCATCTCCACTTCAGAGAAAATAGAACCAACGTTTCGAGACTGGATGACCCATAAAGCTTGTACATGTGTAAACAGAGCATGTAAACTCCGACACCTCCACGTACCTTTGTACACCTCTATCAATCCACTTTGCTCCAAGGAGAACAACCCCAATTTATCTGAAGAAAGAGACACTGCAAGAAGGTAAATGTGAAGGTAAGAATTTTATAATTTTTCTTAAATAATTTAATTGGTGCTCGAAATGTCATTCAGTGGGGTTAAGTGCTGCACCTGTGAGATGTGGGAGATCTGTGATGCTTCCAGCGTCTCGGATGACTATGTCTACAGGAAGTGTACCCCACTGCAGCTCCTTACGGCTAGCATGGATAGGTTGGAGCAGCAGTTGGATGCACTTAGCAGCGTGAAGATGGCGGAAAGTGTCATAGATAGGAGCTTTAGAAACTTTGCCACACCCAAGGTGCAGGCAGATAGATGGGTGACTGCTAGAAGGGGCAGGCAGTCAGTCCAGGAATCCCCTGTGGTCGTCTCCTTCTCTAACAAATACACTGTTTTGGATACTGTTGGGGGGTTATAGCCTATCGGGGGATAAATACAGCAAACAGAGCACTGGCACCATGGTTGGCTTTGTTATTAAGCAGGGAGATGCAAAGAGCACTAGAGCAATAGTTATAAGGGGCTCTATAGTTAGGGGTGCAGATAGGTGCTTCTGTGAGTATGAAAGAGACTTCAGGATGTTGTGTTGCCTCCCTGGTGTCAGGGTCGAGGAAGTCTCTAAAAGGGCAGTAAGCATTCTGAAGCGAGAGAGTGAACAACCAGTGGCCATGGTACATTTTGGTACAAAGGTAGGAAGAGTGACGATGTCCTGCAACAGCAGTTAAGGGAGTTAGGGAGAAAGTTAAAAAGCAGGACCTCTTGGGTTGTAATCGTAGGATTGCTCCCTGTGCCACCTATCCACTGTCATCTCTTTAAGTAACTCTCCCCAATCTATCAAGGCCAACTCACATCTCATATCCTCATAGTTTTCTTAAGATTTAGCACCCTCGTCTCTGAATCAACTCTCTCATTCTCCAGTTTGATTTTAAAACATCCTGTATGGTCACTCATCCCCAAGAGGTCTCATAGAGCTAGATTGGCAAGGCTCCCTTCTCATTACACAGTACCCAGTCTAAGCTGACCTGCTGTCCAGTTGGTTCCTCCAGATATTGGTCAATTAAACCATCCTGTATACATTCCAGGAATTCCTCTTTTGGGGCATTGTGGCTAATTTGATTTGCTCAATCTATGTGCAGATTAAAATCATCCATGATCACCAATACTCCCTGATCACATGCATCTCTAGTTTTGTGTTTACTGCCATTCCCAACATCACCACTGCAGTTTGGAGGTCCGTATCTGACATCCACTAATGTTTTTTGCCCCTTGGCGAAGGGGGGGCAGTGTAGAATTCTTCAATGAGCTCCTTGATTTTAGTTTACTGCAATGTGTAGACTAGATTGAGATGCCTTCTATATAGTGAGAATTCACAATGTGCCAGTCTCACAACTTTGCTCCAAGTGGGCTGATACTCTTTGAGCCTGGGAGAGCACATTTCCACTGAAATGATCCACAAAAGCTGATGAAGGACATTTATTTAATCCTGGACAGTAAATAGTGTTTTTTCTACCACTACAGATAGGTCTAAAATAAATACATTTGTCTCTATTCCATTGAGTCTACAGCCCTGGGCCAGGCCAGTCGGCTCAGTCAGTCTGTGTCAGTATTTATGCTCCACATGACCCTCCACCCACCCCTCTTCATCTCCCCCCATCAGCATATCCTTCTATTCCTTCCTCCCTCATGTATGTATCCAGCTTCCCCGTCAGTGTATTCATGCTGTTCACCTCAGTCACTCGCTGTGGTTATGAATCTGTCATTCTCACCACTCGCTAGATAAAGAACTTTTTCCTGTTAGAGCTTATTTATTAGTCACAAGTAGGCTTACGTTAACACTGCAGTGAAGTTGTTATGATAACCCCCTTGTCCTCCCAGTCTGGCTGCTGGTCGGGTACACTGAGGGAGAATTTAGCATGGCTAATGCACCTAACCAGCACATCTTTTTGCACTGTGGGAGGAAACTGGAGCACCTGGAGGAAACCCACGCAGACACGGGAAGAACATGCAAACTCCACACAACAGTGACCCAAGCCAGGAATTGAACCCGGGACCCTGTGCTATGAGGCAGCAGTGCTAACCCACTGTGCTGCCCTTGAAAACACTACTGGATTATTGAACCCCTTCGTAATTGTAAGGTCAAGGTCAGGGGGTGGGAACTCCAGCAACAGACATAGAGCATAGAACATTCCAGCGCAGTACAGGTCCTTCGGCCCTCGATGTTGCGCTGACCAGTGGAACCAATCTAATGACCCTCTCACCTAAACTATTACAATGTTATCCATATGTCTATCCACTGACCATTTCAACGCCCTTAAAGTTGGCGAGTCCACAACTGCTGCAGGCAGGGCATTCCACGTCCTTACTACCCTCTGAGTAAAGAACCTACCTCTGACATCCGTCCTATAATTAACACCCCTTAATTTAAAGCTATGTCCCCTTGTGTTAGCCATCACCATCTGAGGTAAAAGACTCTCACTATCCACTCTATCCAATCCTTTGATCATCTTGTATGCCTCATGGGACATGGGAACCCCGCCCCCACCCACTGCCCCTCTCAGGAGCCCCGCCCCTACCAGTTGTCCACCTCCCCCTCCTGGGAGCCCTGCCCCCAAACATTGTTCCCCTCCCCCTCCTGGAAGCCCCGACCCCTCCCATTGTTCCCCTGCCCCTCCCGGGAGCCCTGACCCACCCATTGTTCCCCTCCCCCTCCTCCTCTGGGGCCCTGCTCCCACTCATTGTTCCCCTCCCCATCCTGGGAGACCCACCCCCACCCACTGTTCCCCTTCCCCTCCTCGAGCCAAGGTTTCTGGTCATGCGGCTGGTGGCTCCGCCCAGAGTGAGAAGCCACTCAGTGATCTCCCCCCTCCCCCCCGGCCCAGAACTGCGCATGTCCAAAGGAAAAAGGGAATCTGCACATGTGCGGGGCTGTGCCTAACCTCTGTGACCGGCAAGCTTAGATGTTGACCAATGGGAGAGTTGGGGTACTGGGAAATCTCTGGTCCTCTAGCCAGTCGAATCGCGGGCTTTGTGTGAATGAAGATTGAGCCTCAGAAAACCTAAAACTTTCTCCTGTCTCTAACATCTGTGTGTAAAACACTGCCCTGTTTCCATTTCTTCTTAATTTCTATTTCTGTAATATATTACTGCAGCTACATTATATATTTCCAGTCATAAACTCATTGAAGCACAGAAGGAGCTAATTGGGTAACCTGTGTTATAGAATCCCTACAAAGCAGAAGGAGGCCTTTCAGCCCATCAAGTCCGCACTGACTCTCCAACAGAGCATTCGTTCCAGGCTCTCTCCCTATAGTAAAACAGATTTATCCTGGTAATCCTCCCAACCCACACATCCTGGGACACTAAGTGGCAATTGAGTTTGGCTAATCTACCTAACCTGTGCATCTTATGGACAGTAAGAAGTCTCACAATACCAGGTTAAAGTCCAACAGGTTTATTTGCTACCAGGAACTTTCGGAGTGCTGTTCCTTCATCAGGTAAGTGGCCACTCACCTGATGAACCTGGTGTTGTGTGCCCATCACTGTCTACCTTCAACATCTCCAAATCACCTTATGGACTGCAGATTGATTCTCTGCAGAACGAACCAATCAGTCCTTTTCTATCTGTCTATCAACATTCCTCTGCAAGTTTTATTTCCCTGAAGTGCCCACCCAATTTCATTTTGAAATGAGTGAACATCTTCTGTTCCACCATCCTCATAGGCAGTGAGTTCTAGATAAGGGCTCTCCCTACCTAAATATAAATCTTCCTCAAATCCCCATTCTACCACATCTCAGTTAATAATTACACTTTTATCCAGTATTATAGACATCTGTCTGGCAGCCTGCATGGAGATTTTCAGCTCTCTGTGTCCAGGACAGGAAGCAGTGAGCATGGATCTGTCAATCAGCCTCAATCAGCACCTTCAGGAGAATTGGGAGGGTGAATATGAGATACAGCAGAGTGAGAATGGAGGGAGAGTATGTGGGATGGAGATTTGCAGCTTCTGGGGAATGAGAGAGAAAAGAATATTCCATCGAAACTAGAATTGTCTGTTCTGAATTTCTATTCTGTACTGACACTGATGGCTTTTGTAAACTCCTTTTACAGGATACCAGAAGGTGAGGATTTACAGACAGAAATCTCTAACCAAATGTCACATCAACATCTGACATTAAGTATTCATCAGAACCTCAATATCATCGGTCTTTGGATCTAGAAGGAGAAATGTTTCTCTGTTCTGTCTGCTTAAGGAGATTTTAAGCAACAGTGTGACTGGAAAAGCAGCGAGATGCACACACACAGCTGAGTGAGAGTGTTCCAGTGCACTGAGTGTGGAAACAGCTTCAACCAGTTACACAGCTGAAAATACATCTCAGCGTTCACAGCGGGGAGAGAGTGTACCCGTGTTCTGTGTGAGATTTAACTGATTGTTTAACCTGGAGAATTACAAGGACACCCGTACCATGGAAAAACAGTGGAAATGTGGGGACTGTGGGAGAAGATGCAGTTTTCCATCTCAGATGGAAATTCATCGGCGCAGTCACTCTGGGGAGAGGCTGTTCACCTGCTCTGTGTGTGGGAAGGGATACACTCAGATAATTGATTTGCAGAGACACCAGCGAGTTCACACTGGGGAGAGGCCGTTCATCTGCTCTGTGTGTGGGAAAGGATTCACTCGGTTATCCAGTCTGCAGAGACACCATCGATTTCACACTGGAGAGAGACCTTTCATCTGCTCTGTGTGTGGGAAGGGATTCACTCAGTTAATTGATTTGCAGAGCCATCAGCGAGTTCACACTGGGGAGAGGCCGTACACCTGCACTGAATGTGGGAAAGGATTCAGTGTGGCATCAGGTCTGCGGAGACACCAGTTAGTTCACACTGGGGAGAGGCCGTTCACTTGCTCCTTGTGTGGGAAAGGTTTCAGTCAGTTGCCCTACTTGCTGAGGCATAGTGTCACTCACACCCAGGAGAGTCCCTTTAAATGCTCTGACTGTGGGAGGGATTTCAAAAGCTCTCAGCTAATGATGTCCCACCAGCGAGTTCACACTGAGGAGAGACCGTTCAGCTGCTCTCAGTGCACAAAGAGATTCAGATCATCATCTGACCTGCGGACACACCAGCGAATTCACACTGGGGAGAGACCGTTCACCTGCACCGTGTGTGGGACGGGATTCACTCAGTCATCCCGACTGCAGAAACACCAGCGAGTTCACAAGTCGTAGTCATACAATACAGGAGACCTTTCAGCCCATCAAGTCTGCACTGACAAAACTATACTAAATTTACATTAATCCATTTTCCAGCACTTCGCTGATAGAGTTTGAACTGTCAAAACATTCAAGTGCTTGTCAATGTGCTTTTTAAAGGTTGTGAGGTTTCCTGCCTCTACTACCCTCCCAGTGAATTCCAGATTCCCATCACTCTCTGGGTGAAAACATTTTTCCTCACACCCCCCAAAACCTAAGCAATAGGGGAAGGAAGTGTCTGGACAAATTAAATCCCATTGTGTCAGAGGATAACATGAAATTGGCTGAAGTAAATGACAAGCGTAATTAATGATTTTTTTATATGGAAAATGATTGCGTCACACCTAATGAAAGGTGGGAGAATTTGACGTGAAGAATGTACAATTGATCTGTCTAAGCATTCTACGTCAGAGTTATTGCAGAGATCAGGATGCTTCTCTTCGAGTTATTAAACTGTCCAATAATGTTTCCCTTCGATCGTTGGTCAAATAAAAGATGTCTTTAAACTGGGACACTGGCTTTCGTGAGTCTTTGTATTGTCTGAAGGTTTTGGCAATACCTGGTCTCCAGTGGTAATGTACCCAGTGTGTTCGGGGGCAATGAACTCAAAAGAATCATTCAACACTCAAGAATTTAATCAACAGTTTATTGAGTTACCATTACCACCTGTTAGATTTTTGTTCTTTATCTGGGGCTGAGGTGACAACGAGAGAATTCTCAGTTATTCCAAATTCCTCCAGGCTACATTTAAAATTTCCAGATTTAACTGGTTTGAATAAATCCACAATTATAAATTAAAATAGACACGAGTTTCCAAGTGATTTAAAAATAAATCAACTGACTGCTGAAAGGGTTAACTTTTCTACAGAGCCTAAAGGGGTGAGGAGTGAGCAGAAAAAATTAAGCACACAATTAGGGCACTTTACATGATTTAAAAAAACTTTTCTAACAAAACAAACACAATTTTAAACTTCATTATTCATTTTTTTGTTACATTCTTCAACCGAATTATTGTAATTTGATCAGTTATTGTTAGGGATGGGTAACTTATGGTGCTTTATAAACCGATTCACTCATTTTGTTAATCAGAAGCCAAACTTCTTCATTCTTATCCTTATTTTCCTCTCCCACCACTCCCTCTGTTTTGCGGGAGGGTCGTGGGGATTCCAAATCTCATTTTATCATAAAAGTGAAATAAGAACATAAGAACATAAGAAATAGGAGCAGGAGTAGGCCATCTGGCCCTTCGAGCCTGCCCCGCCATTCAATAAGATCATGGCTGATCTGTCGTGACTCAGCTCCACCTTCCCGCCCTCTCCCCATAACCCTTAATCCCTTCTCTTATCAAAAACCCATCAACCCGTTTCTTAAAAATATTTAGCGAGGCAGCCTCCACCACTTCAACGGGCAGAGAATTCCAGAGATTCACCACCCTTTGAGTGAAGAAGTTCCTCCTCAACTCTGTTCTAAACCGCCCCCCCTTTATCTTGAGGCTGTGCCCCCTAGTCCTACTGTCTTTTTTGAGCGGGAACAGTCTCTCCACCTCTATCCTATCCATCCCATTCATCATCTTATACGTCTCAATGAGATCTCCCCTCATTCTTCTAAACTCTAACGAGTACAAGCCTAGTTTATTCAGCCTCTCCTCATAGCTCAATCCCCTCAACTCCGGTATCAGCCGAGTAAACCTCCTCTGCACTCCCTCCAGGGCCAAAACATCCTTGCGCAGGTGCGGCGCCCAAAACTGCACACAGTACTCCAGCTGCAGCCTCACCAATGCCCTATACAGCTGCAGCAAGACCTCCCTACTTTTATATTACTGCGGATGCTGGAATCTGAAACAAAAACACAAAATGCTGGAAAATCTCAGTAGGTGAGAAAGAACAGAGCCAATGTGTTGAATCTGAGCCATCGAAATGGCTCTATTCTCAAACCGTTTTATTGATAGGTTTTGTGTTCTTAGTTTCCAAATGACAGCTACCCACTCGAGCTCTGATTTTTCACTGGCCGTGATGGGGTAAGATAATAACCATTAGAATCTACTCTCAGAGGGTCCGCTTTTCAGTCCAGTGCGACTTGGAATATACTGTCACTTGACTGACTATCGGGTCACAAATCAGTCACAGCTTTTAAACACAAATTTAGGATAAATTAATTTAAACAATGCCTGAGAACGCCTCTTAATTTCTTAACCAAAACCTACCGCTGTTTGTTGATTTGTTGGACCCTCCTTTTTACAGATTCAGGAATCTCAGCCACTGAACGCCAGCCGGTTTAATTCCAACTCATTCCCAGTAAATATTCTCACCAGGTCCTCCCTGGGGGCCCTGCTCAGCAGCTTTAATGGTCAGTAATTGCAGAAACTGAGCTGTCACAGGAATGTGGTCAAGACAGTCCAGTCCCATAATGTCTCACATTCAATCTGCACTCCTTCCATTATAACAGAATATGTGTCTGTATGTAGCTGCCTCCGCCATGGTCAACCCCAACACTGCCTTCCTGAACTGCTACAATGCCTGTAAATACACCCACAGTGCTGTTAGGGAGTGATTTCCAGTTCCACATTCCAGACTTTCACTAACTGTAGGTAGATACCAGATTGATATATTCCATTCAACCACACCCAAGCTGAGTTATCCCAATTATTGTCCAGAATAATATATTCACAATATCTTTAAAACAGATATTCAACATTGCCATTTGATTTCAGGTAGTAACATATTCTGTTAGTTTGTTCTTTATTGTCGATGTCAGGCTGGGGTTGTTCCCCTTGGAGCAAAGGAGGTTGAGGGGAGATTTGAACGAGGTGGACAAGATTCTGACAGGTTTAGATAAGGTGGACAAAGAAAAGCTGTTCCCATACACTAATGAGACAAGGACGAGGGGGATACACATTTAAGATTTTGAGTCGGAGATGTAGGGGGAGGGATGTGAGGAAGAATATTTTGCTGCAGCGAATGGTATTGGCTCGGAAACCGCTCCCAACAAGGGTGGAGGGAGTGGAAACAATCTATTACAAAGGAAATTAGATGGGCATTTGGAGGTGGGGGGGGGGGGTTCAGACAGAAATGCTGATTAAATATCTCTGACCTTCCTAACACCCTGTCATTCTGTGAAACCTTGTGAAATTTAACAACAAGACTCAAAGAGCATCAGCCCGCTGGAGGCAAAGTCATCAGTCCTGCCAGTCCAGCAGAAAGAAACCCTCTGATCCTCTCCAATGACCAACTGTGAGAATGAACAAAATGCAGTCCTGGATGTAACTGAGAGCTGAAACAGTAACAGCAGAATCCAACCCCTGGAATCAATTGTGAACTTGTTGGTGTCTCAGCAGTTGGGATGAAACTCTGAATCCCTTCCCACACTGAGAGCAGGTGAACGGCCTCTCCCCAGTGTGAACTCGCTGGTGTGTCTGCAGGTGGGATAACTGAGTGAATCCCTTCCCACACTGAGAGCAGGTGTATGGCCTCTCCCCAATGTGAACGCGCTGGTGTATCTGCAGGCTGGATGACCGAGTGAATCTCTTCCCACACTGAGAGCAGGTGAACGGTCTCTCCCCCGTGTGAATTCGCTGGTGTGTCTGCAGGTGGGATGACTGAGTGAATCCCTCCCCACAATGAGAACAAGTGAACAGTCTCTCCCCAGTGTGAATTCGCTGGTGTCTCTGCAAGATGGATAACTGGTTGAATCCCTTCCCACACTGAGAGCAGGTGAATGGTCTCTCTCCAGTGTGAACTCGCTGGTGTATCTGCAGGTGGGATGACTGAGTGAATCCCTTCCCACACTGGGAGCAGGTGAATGGTCTGTCCCCAGTGTGAACTCGCTGATGTCTCTGCAGGCTGGATGCTTGACTGAATCGCTTCCCACATTGAAAGCAAGTGAACAACCTTTCCCCAGTGTGAATTCGCTGGTGATTCTGCAAAGTGGATAACACAGTGAATCCCTCTCCACATTGAGAGCAGGTGAAAGGTCTCTCTCCAGCGTGAATTCTCTGATGTGTCCGCAGATTGGATAACTGGTTGAATCTCTTCCCACACTGAGAGCAGGTGAATGGTCTCTCCCCAGTGTGAATTCGCTGGTGTTTCCGCAGGGTGGATGAGTCAGTGAATCCCTTCCCACACTGAGAGCAGGTGAACGGTTTCTCCCCAGTGTGAACTTGCTGGTGTTTCCGCAGGCTGGATAACCAACTGAATCCCTCCCCACACTGAGAGCAGGTGAACCGCCTCTTTCCAGTGTGAACTCGCTGGTGTCTCTGCAGGCTGGATGACCAACTGAATCCCTCCCCACACTGAGAGCAGGTGAATGACCGCTCCCCAGTGTGAACTCGCTGGTGTGACTGCAGGTGGGGGAACCGAATGAATCCCTTCCCACACTGAGAGCAGATGAACGGCCTCTCCCCAGTGTGGCTGCGCCGATGAGCATCCAGCAGAGAGGGGATACTGTATCTCTTTCCACAGTCCGCACATTTCCATGGTTTATCCATGGTGCAGGTGTCCCTGCCTCTCGCTTGGGTGGACAATCAGGTGAAGACTCACCCACACACAGAACACGTGTATAGTCTCTCCCCGCTGTGAATGGTGTAATATTTATTCAGGCTGTGTAACTGGTTAAAGCTCTTTCCACACTCAGTTCACTGGAACACTCTCATTCAGGTGGGTCTCGGTGCTCCTCCAGTCACACTGATGTTTCAAACCTTTTCCCACAGACAGAACAGACAAACATTTCTTCTTTCACATTCGAAGACTGATGATATTCAAATCCTGATTAATCGAGCGACTCTGTTGACTCTTTACCTGATACTTGGTTTGAGTTTCTTGTCTGCAAATCCTCCCGTTCTAATTCTCTGCGAAAAGAGTTTACAAAGTTGTCACCGGAAGAACAGGAAATTCTCGCTCCTATGGAACACTTTGATCCCCAAAGTTGCAAATTTCTGTCCCTCTCATGTCTTCAGTTTAAAATTCTCCACCTTGTGTTCAAATCTCTCCAGGGCTTCATCCCTCCCTTTCTCTGTATTATCCTCTAACCCTGCAGCCCGCTGAGATATCTGTGCTGCTCTAATTCTGGCACCTTGTACATTCACTATTTAATCCTTCCACCATTTGAGACAAAGCCTTCAGTCTCTCATCCCCAAACTCTAAAACCCTCCTCCTTCACCTCTCCCTCTATCTACTATATTTTGTCCTGGAATATTGCTAAAAACCTTTTGTATCTTATACTCATCTGGACAGACACAAGCATGCCAAATTGTAAAGATTATCAGTTGGACTTGTAAAGTGTTTTACTTACACTTGCGAGAAGCTACATGTAGTCAAACACAGGGAGCTGTCCTCTGCATGTAGAAGGAACATGTCCAAGCAATGGGCCTTTTCTGAAACTAAACAAAGGCAGGAGTGATAGTTCCCTGGTGCATTCTCCATGGCTACATCCTAACCAATCAGAACGGACTGTCGAACCAGTCAATACATGTTCCTCATCCAGCAGCAATTATTATTGGTTTTGAAATTTGGTATTTCTGCATCTGTCTGGATGAGTGCAAGATGAAAAGCTTCAAAAACATGTGGCTTTCAATTAGCAATATTTGAATTCCATACGACTGAGTGACCATAGGTTTACAATAATATTACTGCTGATCTGAAAGTCCCAGTGAACACACATTTTATGAATGGCTCATTGCCACCAATAAAAATAGAAAACGCTGGATAAACTCAGCAAGAATGACAGCAACTGTGGAGAGCGACAAAGTTAATGTTCTGAATCCATGTGACCCTTCTTTTGAATATGAAAAAGATATAAATTTTGGACAGAATGGAAAGCTCGTGATCAGTCAGAGTTAAGGAGAGATTGACAATGTTACAGGCATGAGAAAAAAGGGGGAGTTAATGGAATCATTAGGACTGAAGAATGTTGACTGCGGCAAAGGTTAGATACGGAATGTGTTAATGGAAGATCAGAACCCAGAACAAAACTGAACAAGGGACAGTAGCCATGTGGGGCAGGGGCTGTGTTGGGACAAGCCAAGGGAAACTGGATAACAGAAAACAAAAAGAGAGCAGAGATGGAAGGGAAAGTTCACATTCTGAAGATGTTGAATGTGACATTGAGTCCAGAAGGTTGTAACTTGCCCAACTGGAAGATGAGGTGTTTTTCATTGAGTTTGCAGTGTGTGCAACTGGAGCATTGCAGCAGACCGAGGGTGGGCATGAGAACAAGACACTGAGCTGAAATGTGACCGGAAGGTTGTGGTCAGGTTTGGGGATGGAGTGAAAGATATTTCCACAAAGCAGATATCCAGTGTACATGTAATATCCCCAATGTAGAGGAGACCACAAAGGGAGCAGTAAATATAATTCACCGAGTTGGAGGTGATACAAATGAAATGCTGCATCACCTGAAAGGAGAATTTCTCCCTGGGGTAATCAGCAGGGAGAGGTTACACATTGAGATATGACATCGAGAGTGCGCATGCGCTTGGTACACATTGACCCATATAAAAATGTCAGCAGCGCATGCGCTTTGGTGCACATTGCCCCTTATAAAGATGGCAGCAACGCATGCGCTTTGGTGAACATCGCCTCTATAAAGATGGCAGCAGCGCATGCGCTTTGGTGAACATCGCCTATATAAAGATGGCAGCAGCGCATGCGCTTTGGTGAACATCGCCTATATAAAGATGGCAGCAGCGCATGCCCTTTGCTGCACATTGCCCCGTCGCCGAGTAAACGCGGCACCAAAATCTTATTGAGGGTTTAGTGACCGCACAGTAAGCTTATGAAGCCTCTCTCACTTACCAGCTGGCTCTGTTTATCTTTACGGATTTAATTTTGTCTCTGGATCCGCAATCGGCCTTTGGAAAACTCGCATTTTAAAACCTCTCGCGCGAGCTCCGGCCTTCCGCCCCTGCCGAGTGCGCATGTGCCAACATAATGATTGACACCGACTCTGGACCAATCAGAGGAGGTGATGCCGGAGGTCAGCGGATGAGTGGCTGATGCATCAACCAATCAGACTGAATGGGGGCGGGGGCGGGCTGAGGGTGAAACATGCGCAGTGGAGGTGCTGTATCTGAATGAAGGCGGTCAGATTCTCAATGTACCGCCAGGGGGACACAGTGAGACTCATCCACACACTGGGATCTCAGTCCAGGGAGAGTATCATCCAGACACTGAACTGGGATCTCAGCCCAGAGAGAGACTCATCCAGACACTGAACTGGGATCTCAGCCCGGGGAGAGACTCATCCAGACACTGAACTGGGGTCTCAGCCCAGAGAGAGACTCATCCAGACACTTAACTGGGATCTCAGCCCAGAGAGAGATTCATCCAAACACTGAACTGGGATCTCAGCCCAGGGAGAGACTCATCCAGACACTGAACTGGGATCTCAGCCCAGAGAGAGACTCATCCAGACACTGAACTGGGATCTCAGCCCAGAGAGAGAGACTCATCCAGACACTGAACTGGGATCTCAGCCCAGAGAGAGACTATTCCAGACACTGAACTGGGATCTTGGCCCAGGGAGAGACTCATCCAGACACTGAACTGGGATCTCGGCCCAGGGAGAGACTCACCCAGACACTGAACTGGGATCTCAGCCCAGGGAGAGACTCATCCAGACACTGAACTGGGATCTCAGCCCAGAGAGAGAGACTCATCCTGACACTGAACTGGGATCTCGGCCCAGGGAGAGACTCGTCCAGACACTGAACTGGGATCTCAGCCCAGGGAGAGACTCATCCAGACACTGAACTGGGATCTCGGCCCAGGGAGAGACTCGTCCAGACACTGAACTGGGATCTCAGCCCAGGGAGTGGAGAGGGAAAGTGGAGAGTTCTCTCACTCAGCTGACGAAGGAATAGTGTTCCGAAAGCTTGTGGCTGTTACTATCAAATAAACTGTTGGACTTTAACCTGGTGTTGTGAGACTTCTTGCTGTGTTTACCCCAGTCCAATGTCAGCATCTCCACATCAGGGATTTTGTGTCGGACCGGCATCTGAACTGGGACATCAGCCTAGGGAGGTGGGAAAGTATAAGTATGGGTCTGTACTCGTTGGAGTTTAGAAGGATGAGGGGGGATCTTATAGAGACGTATAAGATAATGAAGGGGATGGATAGGGTAGAGGTAGAGAGATTCTTCCCGCTTAGAAAGGATAGCAGGACTAGAGGGCACAGCCTCAAGTTAAGGGAGGAGCAGTTTAGAACAGTGTTGAGGAGAAACTTCTTCACTCAAAGGATGGTGAATCTCTGGAATTCTCTGCCCATTGAAGTGGTGGAGGCTGCCTCGCTGAATATATTTAAGTCACGGGCAGATAGTTTTCTGATAGGCAAGGGAATTAAGGGTTATGGGGAGAAAGCGGGAAAGTGGAACTGATCCACTTCAGATCAGCCATGATCTTATTGAATGGCGGGGCAGACTCGAAGGGCTAGATGGCCCAATCCTGCTCCTATTTCTTATGTTCTGATGTTCTTACTCAGTCTCTCAACTCCGATAGGAAGTTTAACCAAAGTTCAATACAACACAGGATTGGTCAGAATTATTTCACATCTCCCAAATTTTAAATAACGACAACAAATTAAAACTCTCATTCTCACATGTATGAATTGTATCCGGATTAAAATTCCCACATGTTTAGTAACACACCCTGGAACAGCTCAGTAAATATGGCTCCTGGCTCATAACTTTTGAAAAAAAAAGCTTTATTATTAATTATACTTTGTTTTGGAAATCTGTTTGATTTAAATCACAGACAGAAATGCTCAAAGCTTGAAGCATTCAACCCACAAATATCATCCATACACGAGCAGAGAAACTTTGCATGTGCTTTATAAGAATGACCAAAATTAATTCCTTAAGCGTTCTTGTGGTTCTGTTTTTAAACTTCCAGAAATACTTTCAATTAAAGACACAAAGTTAAATCCCCAGAAAGACAAACCTTAACAAATGTAGCCCAAAACAATGATAAAACCCATCTACAAACATACACGTAAACAAACAAAACATACAGGGTTTCACAGCTCGTAAATATCAAACCATGAATCCTCATCATTCACTCTCACGGCTCTAGCTTCTTTAAGCTACAAAGCACTACAAGCTCACAATTCTTCAATTAAAATAAGATACAAAATGCTTAACTTTCCTTTATTATAACTCAAACTTTTTCTTGTTCCATCTAATGATAGGATTAGAATCTCTGAGAGGGTTCGCTTTTCAGTCCAGTGCTACTCGGAGTCACTTCACTGACTGTCAGGTCACAAATCCCTCACAAATTTGTAATAAAATAATTGATCTGATGCCTGAGAATGCTTCTTAACTTCTGAACTAACTACCTACCGCTGTTTCTGGATTGGTCAGACCCTCTTTTAACAGATTCAGGTTCTCAGCCACTAAACTGGAAGAAGTTTAATTCTAACTCATTCTGAGTAAATATTCTCACCAGATCCTCCCTGGGGGCCCTGCTAAGCAGCTTTAATGGTCAGTAATTGTAGAAACTGAGCTGTCACAGGAATGTGGTCAAGACAGTCCAGTCCCATAATGCCTCACACTCAATCTGCAGTCCTTCCATTATAACAGAATATGTGTCTGTATGTAGCTGCCTCGGCCATGGTCAACCCCATCACTGCCTTCCTGAACTGCTACAATGCCTGTAAATACACCCACAGTGCTATTAGGGAGTGATTTCCTGCTACACGTTCCAGACTTTCACTAACTGTAAGTTGATACCAGATTGATATATTCCATTCAACCACACCCAAGCTGAGTTATCCCAATTATTGTCCAGGACAATATATTCACAATATCTTTAAAACAGGAATTAAACATTCCCATTTGATTTCAGACAGTAACATATTCTGTTAGTTTGTTCTTTATTGTCAATGTCAGGCTGGGGTTGTTCCCCTTGGAGCAAAGGAGGTTGAGGGGAGATTCGAACGAGGTGGACAAGATTCTGACAGATTTAAATAAGGTGGACAAAGAAAAGCTGTTCCCATTCACTGATGGGACAGGGATGAGGGGGACAGAGATTTAAAGTTTCGGGTCAGAGATGTAGGGGGTGGAATGTGAGGAAGAATATTTCGATGCAGTGAATGGTATTGACTTGGAACTTGCTGCCTCCGAGGGTGGAGGAAATGGAGACACTAAACAATTAAAGGAAATTGGATGGATATTTGAGGGGGGTGGAGGTTTCAAAATGAAATGCTCATTAAATATCCCTGAACACCCTGTCACTCTGTGATCCTTGTGAAATTTAAAACAAAGTATTCGCAACAAGACTCAAAGAGAATCAGCCCGCTGGAGGCTGAGACTGGCCAGTCCAGCAGAAAGAAACCCTCCCCATTGACCAACCGTGAGAATGAACAAAATATAGTCCTGGATGTAACTGAGAGCTGAAACAGTAACAGCAGAATCCAAACCCCTGGAATCACTCGTGAATTCGCTGGTGTCTCAGCAGCTGGGATGAAACTCTGAATCCCTTCCCACACTGGGTGCACGTGAATGGTCTCTCCCCAGTGTGACGTCGCTGGTGTGTCTGCAGGTGGGATGACTGCGTGAATTTCTCCCCACACTGCGAGCAGGTGAAAGGCCTCTCCCCGGTGTGAACTCGCTGGTGTCTCTGCAGGTGGGATGACTGAGTGAATTCTTTCCCACACTGCGAGCAGGTGAACGGCCTCTCCCCGGTGTGAATCCGCTGGTGTCTCTGCAGATGGGCTGACAAAGTGAATCCCTCCCCACACTGCAAGCAAGTGAACGGTCTCTCCCCAGTGTGAACTCGCTGGTGTCTTTGCAGGTGGGATAACCGAGTGAATCTCCTCCCACACTGAGAGCAGGCGAACGGCCTCTCCCCAGTGTGAACTCGCTGGTGTGTCTGCAGGCTGGATAACTGAATGAATCCCTCCCCACACTGAGAGCAAGTAAATGGTCTCTCCCCAGTGTGAACTCGCTGGTGTCTCTGGAGGCTGGATGACTGGTTGAATCCCTTCTTACACTGAGAGCAGATGAATGGCCTCTCCCCAGTGTGGCTGCGCCTATGTATTTCCAGCTTAGATGGGACTCCGTATCTCTTCCCACAGTCCGCACATTTCCATGGTTTCTCCATGGTGCATGTGATCTTGCCTCAGTTGCAGCCTCGTCCACATACAGAGCACAAGTACAGTTTCTCCCAGCTGTGATATCTATTCAGGCTTTGTAACTGGTTAAAGCTCATTAGTCAGTGCACTGGAAGACTGTTGGTGCCTTTTCCAGTCACACTGATGTTTGAAATCTTTTCAAATCAACAGACCGGACAGCCATTTCTCCTTCTGGATTCAAAGGCCAATTCAGGTCCCAAGGAATGTGACTGTCACATCTAGACGTGACTTTTCAGAATTCTGCCCACGATTCCTCTCTCAATATCCTGTAAAACGAGTTGAAAAAAAGTCATCAGTGTCAGAACAGAAAATTCTAGTTTCCACGGAACATTCTTTCCTCTCTCATTCCCCAAAAGCTGTAAATCTCTGTCCCCCACACACTCTCCCTCCGTTCTCACTCTAATATTCACCCACCCAATTCTCCTGAAGATATTGATTCAGGCCAATTGAAAGATCCACACTCATTGCCTCCACTCCAGCACACAGAAATTGTAAGCAATAGAAGCAACAAGTTGGGCCATTCAGCCCATCAGATTGCCACAACCATTGATTGAGAATTGGCCGATCGCCACATTTCCCACACTATCCCCCAGTTGCCTCGATGCCCCAGTGTCTTCGATATCTCAAAATCTTATCAATCCCCGACTTGAAATTTCTTGATGACTGAGGGTTTTTGTGGTCCAAAAACTTCACCACATCCTTGAGTGAGGAAATCCCTCCTTTCTCTCCACTTTCCTACCTGTTCCCCATAACTCTTGACTCGTTTATCAATCAAAAATCAGTCTAACTCACCCTGGGATAGATTCACTGAGCCTCAGCCTCCCCTGATCCCTGTGGAAGAGAAATCCAAACAGCTAATGCTAGGCAGGAGATTAATGCCTGGAAATATCTATATTAATCTGTCTTCATTCAGACAGAGGGAGGAGCAGCAGCAGCAATGCTTGACCACAATACAGGAAGCTCCATTCAGCCAAATCTCAGACTCTAATTGGCTGGAGGACCAACGCCTCATCGGTCCGCCAGGCGTTCCCATTGGTCGATATCCCCGCACGCAGACAATGGCGGGCGGAACCCGAGCCCACGTGGGGTTTTGACCCGCCCAGCCGCGCTCAGCTGGTGTCCAATCCGCAAGTGCTCTGCTTCTATAGCCAGTGCCCGTGGCCGCCAATGGGAGGCTGTGTGCTGGGCACGCCCCTGTGACGGCACAATGGAGCCCGGCCTGAATCAGCCAATCAGTCTGCTCCGCGGTGACGTCTCCGGAGCCCCGCCCCCGCCCATTCATTTATTCCCCTCCAGTCTGGACATTCCGCACATTGTTACTCCATTCATTCATACAGAGATCTATCTGGCAACTGAATGGAGACTGTCAGCTCTGTGTGTGTGTGTCCAGGACAGGGATCTGTCTGGCAACTGAATGGAGACTGTCAGCTCTGTGTGTGTGTGTCCCAGGACATGGATCTGTCTGGCAGCCTGCATGGAGACTGTCAGCTCTGTGTGTGTGTGTCCAGGACAGAGATCTGCCTGGCAGCCTGAATGGAGACTGTCAGCTCTGTGTGTGTGTGTCCAGGACAGAGATCTGCCTGGCAGCCTGAATGGAGACTATCAGCTGTGTGTGTGTGTCCAGGACAGAGATCTGCCTGGCAGCCTGAATGGGGACTGTCAGCTCTGTGTATTTGTGTGTGTCCAGGACAGAGATCTGTCTGACAGCCTGAATGGAGACTGTCAGCTCTGTGTGTGTGTGTGTCCCAGGACAGGGATCTGTCTGGGCAGCCTGAATGGAGACTATCAGCTCTGTGTGTGTGTGTGTGTGTGTGTGTGTCCAGGACAGGGATCTGTCTGGAAGCCTGAATGGAGACTGTCAGCTCTGTGTGTGTGTGTGTGTGTCCAGGACAGAGATCTGTCTGGAAGCCTGAATGGAGACTGTCAGCTCTGTGTGTGTGTGTGTGTCCCATGACATGGATCTGTCTGGCAGCCTGAATGGAGACTGTCAGCTCTGTGTGTGTGTGTGTGTGTGTGTGTCCAGGACAGAAATCTGCCTGGCAGCCTGAATGGAGACTGTCAGCTGTGTGTGTGTGTCCAGGACAGAGATCTGTCTGGCAGCCTGAATGGAGACTGTCAGCTCTGTGTGTGTGTCCAGGACAGGGATTTGTCTGGCAGCCTGAATGGAGACTGTCAGCTCTGTGTGTGTGTCCAGGACAGGGATTTGTCTGGCAGCCTGAATGGAGACTGTCAGCTCTGTGTGTGTGTGTCCAGGACAGAGATCTGTCTGGCAGCCTGAATGGAGACTGTCAGCTCTGTGTGTGTGTGTGTCCAGGACAGGGTTCTGTCTGGGCAGCCTGAATGGAGACTGTCAGCTCTGTGTGTGTGTGTCCAGGACAGAGATCTGCCTGGCAGCCTGAATGCAGACTGTCAGCTCTGTGTGTGTGTCCAGGACAGGGTTCTGTCTGGCAGCCTGAATGGAGACTGTCAGCTCTGTGTATGTCCAGGACAGGGATTTGTCTGGCAGCCTGAATGGAGATTGTCAGCTCTGTGTGTGTGTGTCCAGGACAGGGATTTGTCTGGCAGCCTGCATGGGGACTATCAGCTCTGTGTGTGTGTGTCCAGGACAGGGATTTGTCTGGCAGCCTGCATGGGGACTATCAGCTCTGTGTGTGTGTGTCCAGGACAGGGTTCTGTCTGGCAGCCTGAATGGAGACTGTCAGCTCTGTGTGTGTGTCCAGGACAGGGATTTGTCTGGCAGCCTGAATGGAGATTGTCAGCTCTGTGTGTGTGTGTCCAGGACAGGGATTTGTCTGGCAGCCTGCATGGGGACTATCAGCTCTGTGTGTGTGTGTCCAGGACAGGGATTTGTCTGGCAGCCTGCATGGGGACTATCAGCTCTGTGTGTGTGTGTCCAGGACAGAGATCTGCCTGGCAGCCTGAATGGAGACTGTCAGCTCTGTGTGTGTGTGTGTGTGTGTGTGTGTGTGTGTCCAGGACAGGGATCTGTCTGGGCAGCCTGAATGGAGACTGTCAGCTCTGTGTGTGTGTGTGTCCAGGACTGAGATCTGTCAATAAGCACCTTCAGGGTAATTGGGAGAGAGAATATTAGATGCAGCATGGAGGAAGAGTGTGTAAGACAGGGATTCACAGCTTTTGGGGAATAAGAATTAGTACATCTGACCAACCATCCCTGAACCTTCACAATAAATCTCTCAGGCCACTCTTATCTCTGACTTGTCTGTACTTGTAGCAGTCTCACAAGTATGTGTGCTGATATGAGAGGCTCTGCTCGGCAAGTTTAATGCCCCATGATTGTGTCTCTAATGACTAAATAGGAATGTGCTCAAGCCAGCTACATCCCATAATGTGTTATATATCAGTTAGTAACAATTCATTTGTTAACACAGTCCACAAGGATATATAATACATTTAAAGGCAAAATACTGTGAAACAAAAACAGAAAATGCTGGAAAATCTCAGCAGGTCTAACAGCATCTGTGGCGAACTCTGACGCTCCAAACGTTGGTCTATTCTCTTTTCTAAATAAAGCTTTTTTAAAGTCATGATCTTATTGAATGGTGGGGCAGGCTGGAAGGGCTAGATGGCCTACTCCTGCTCCTATTTCTTGTGTTCATAAATATATATAACACAGCTGCCTCAGTCTTGGCCCATTCTGACACATACGATGGTGACTGGCAGGTCAGCCAATTGGTCAGAATATTTAAAATGGCCAAGAATGAGGAAAAGAATGACAAGGGAGGAAAAATGAGAGTATGAGGGAAAGCTAGCTCGAAGTATAAAGACCAATAACAAATGGAGCACTGGCCATAGAGCAATAAAGCACAGAAACAGGCCCTTGGGCCAACTGGTCCAGGCCAAGCTCTGAACCTGTGCCTCAGAATTCCCTCCAGTAACTTATCCAGCACTGATGTGAGGCTCAGCGGCCTACAATTACCAGGCTTCTCTTTACTCCTTAAACAACGAAACAAGATCTGCCACACTTCAATCTTCCATAACTTTGCCAGTGGAAAGAAAGAAGCAAATCTCTCTTGAAGGGCCTCTGCAATTTCTTCCCTAACCTCTCAAAAGATCTGAGAATACACTTTAATTAGGCCCAAGGGATTTATTTACCTTAATGCACTTTAAGGTTGAAGAGTTCTCCACGAGTATATCTCCACTGCGTGGGTTTTCTCCGGGTGCTCTGGTTTCCTCCCACACCCCAAAGATTGGCCTTAGGCTGATTGGTGTAACAAATTGTCCCTAAATTAGTGTCCCCTCAATCTGGTTTCCAATGTGGAGTGCCATAAGCATAGACAAGGGTCATGGGTGGAAGAGGGGACTCACAATGTTAAAATGGGCAGCGTGGGCTTGTTGGGCCAAAGGGCCTGTTTCTCATGCTGTGTTGTACATAAGAACATAAGAAATAGGAGCAGGAGTCGGCCATCTAGCCCTTCGAGCCTGCCCTGCCATTCAATAAGATCATGGCTGATCTGAAGTGGATCAGTTCCACTTTCCCGTTTTCTCCCCTTAATTTCCTTGTCTATCAGAAACCTATCTACCCGGAACTTAAATATATTCAGTGAGGTAACCTCCACCACTTGGCAGATGGAATACAATGTTGGCAAGTGTGAGGTTATCCACTTTGGTAGGAATAATAGTAGGAAGGACTATTACTTACAGGGCAAAAGGCTGCAGCAGGCAATGGTGCAGAGGGACCTGGGGGTCCTTGTGCATGAGTCGCAAAAACCCAGCCTACAGGTGCTGCAGGTGGTCAGGAAGGCGAATGGGATGCTGGCCTTCATAGAGAGGGGGATTGAATATAAAAGTAGGGAGGTCTTGCTGCAACTGTACAGGGCACGGGTGAGGCTGCAACTGGAGTACTGTGTGCAGTTTTGGTCGCCGCACTTGCGCAAGGATATTTTGGCCTTGGAGGGAGTGCAGAGGAGGTTCACTAGGCTGATACCGGAGTTGAGGGTGTTGGACTATGAGGTGAGGCTGAATACACTGGGCTTGTACTCGTTAGAGTTTAGAAGGATGAGGGGGGGATCTCATTGAGACATATAAGATGATGAAAGGGATGGATAGGATAGAGGTGGAGAGGTTCTTCCCTCTCAGAAAGGACAGCAGGACTAGAGGGCACAGCCTCAAGATAAATTTAGATGAGAGTTGAGGAGGAACTTCTTCACTCAAAGGGTGGTGAATCTCTAGAATTCTCTGCCCGTTGAAGTGGTGGAGGCTATCTCGCTAAATATATTTAAGTCACGGGTGGATAGATTTCTGATAGACAGGGGAATTAAGGGTTATGGGGAGAAAGCGAGAAAGTGGAATTGATCCACTTCAGATCAGCCATGATCTTATTGAATGGCGGGGCAGGCTCGAAGGGCTAGATGGCCTACTCCTGCTCCTATTTCTTATGTTCTTACTTCAACGGGCAGAGAATTCCAGAGATTCACCACCCTTCTTGACTCTGATCTAAACTGGTCCCCCCCCCCCCCCACCTTATCTTGAGGCTGTGCCCTCTAGTCCTGCTATCCTTTCTGAGTGGGAAGAATCTCTCTACCTCTACCCTATCCATCCTCTGCAATACGTATAAGTAATAGATGTGTGGCCCAGTACATAACCTCTTATTCCTTTAGCAACTATGATACTCTCCTCAGTCAACAAGGGGGAGAAATATTCATTTAAAAACTCAGTTATCTCCTGTGGTTCCACACACAGATGGCCATGCTGATTTTTAAGGAGATCTATTCTCTCTATAGCCACACTTTTATTCTTAATATAGCTACAGAGCCTCTTGGGATTTTCTTTAATCTTATCTGCCAGATCCATATCATACCCTCTTTTCACCCTCCTGACTGCCCTCTGAAGTGTTCCCTTACACTTTGTAATCACATGGAGTGATTCACTTGTCCCTGTTCGTCTAAACCCAATGTATGTTTCCTCTTTTAGCTGAGCGGAGCCTCGATATTCCTTGTCAGCCAGGGAATCCCTGGCGACGTGACCTGATGTGGAGATGCCGGTGATGGACTGGGGTAAACACAGTAAAAAGTCTGACAACACCAGGTTTAAGTCCAACCGATTTATTTGATAATAGACTCACAAGCTTTTGAGGTTTCCCTCTTCGTCAGGTGAATGGAGAATTCTGGCCTCAGACAGAGCATATAAAGCACAGACAGTTTAGAGATTACTGATTAGAATGTGAATCTTTACACTTAACCTGCTGTTCAAGTCCTAAAGTGGCTGACAATGTGAGTGGAAGGAGCACTGAGCACAGGTTACAGAGATGTGTATTGTCTCCAGACAGCACAGTGAGTGAGGTTTTGCAAACCCAGGCAAGTCACGGGGGTTACAGATAGTGCGACATGAACCCAAGATACCTGTTGAGACCATCCTCATGTGTGTGGAACTTGGCTATTAGTCTCTGCTCAGCGACTCTGCGCTGTCGTGTGTCGTGAAGGCCGCCTTGGAGAATGTTTACCTGAAGATCAGACGCCAAATGCCCGGCCTTCACGACACACGACAGCACAGAGTCGCTGAGCAGAGACTGATAACCAAGTTCCGCACACATGAGGACGGTCTCAACAGGGATCTTGGGTTCATGTCGCACTATCTGTAACCCCCGTGACTTGCCTGGGTTTGCAAAACCTCACTTACTGTACAGGTTGGAGACAATACACATCTCTTTAACCTGTGCTTAATGCTCTTTCCACTCACATTGTCGGCCTCTTTAGGACTTGAACAGCAGGTTCGGTGTAAAGATTCGCATTCCAATCAGTAATCTCTAAACTGACTGTGCTTCATATACTCTGTCTGAGGCCAGAACTCTCCATTCACCTGACGAGGAGGGAAACCTTGAAAGCTTGTGAGTTTACTATTAAATAAATCGGTTGTACTTAAACCAGGTGTTATCAGATTTCTTACTGCCTCCCTGAACTGCTACAATGCCTGTAAATACACCCACAGTGCTATTAGGGAGTGAATTCCAGCTACACATTCCAGACTTTCACTAACTGTAGGTAGATACCAGATTGATATATTCCATTCAACCACACCCAAGCTGAGTTATCCCAATTATTGTCCAGGACAATATATTCACAATCCTCACTGATCCTCGGGAGCACTGAAGAGAGGCAGAGATTTGTAACTTTGCTCGTTTTTTAAAAAATTTTATTCCGGAAACTGGAAGCAGTTTGCAAAGGGTCTTGGGTAGTTTCTTTTTCCTTACCGTAAATTGGAACGGTGAGGAATCCCGATACTCCACACGGTAGAGTATCCTACCCTCCCACCTCCTCTAACCTAAAAAAGAGAGAGGGGGAGCTCAGAGTGACAGCAGGGAAGTTTGTTTTTGTGTGAGCTGGAAGGGCTTTGACTCACAGATCCTAAGCGAAAAGGATGTGGCAAGGTAAGTTTATCAGTTTTTTAAATTACTTTTTTCTCTGTATTTCTAAAAAGGACAAGTATGAGTGTGAGGCCAGTATGTTGCTCCCAATGCAACATGTGGGAGGTCCTGGAGGCTCCTGGTCTCCCAGACATCCATACCTGTGCTTGGTGTGTGGAGCTGCAGTCCCCACGGGACCTGGTAAAGGAACTGGAAATGCAACTCGAGGACTTTCGTCTCATTAGAGAGAATGAGGAGATAATTGACAGGAGCTACCGGCAAGTGGTCACAGCGGGGCAACGGGAAGAAGATACGTGGGTAATGGTTAGGAAGGGGAAAGCTCACGTGATGGAGAGCACGCCGGTGGATGTCCCCCTCTAAAATAAGTACTCCTGTCTGAGTACTGCTGGGGGGGACAGCTCACCTGGGGGAGGAAGCAGTGGCCAGGTCTCTGGAGCTGAGCCTGACCCAGTATTTCAAAAAAGTAAGAAAAAGAGCAGCAAGGCAGTGTTAATAGGAGACTCCATAGTGACGGGATCAGACAAGCGTTTTTGCGGACGCAGACGGGAGTTGCTGATGGCGGTTTGCCTCCCTGGAGCTGGGACCCGGGGTGTCTCTGGACGCTTCCCAGACATCCTGAAAGGGGAGGGTGAGGAGCCGGAGGTTGTGGTTCATATAGATACCATTGACATAGGCAGGAAGAGGGAAGGGGTCATGAAAAGGGATTATAGGGAATTGGGTAGACAGCTGAGAAAGAGGAATGCGAAGGTAGTAATCTCAGGATTGCTGCCTGTGCCACGGGAGAGTGAGAGCAGGAATGGAATGAGGTGGAGGGTGAGTGCGTGGCTGAGGGACTGGAGCAGGGGGCAGGGATTCCGGTTCCTGGATCATTGGTTCCTCTTTAGGGGCAGGTGTGACCTGTACAGTAAAGATGGGTGGCACTTGAATCCCAGTGGGACTAATATCTTGGTGGGAAGACTGTCTAGGGCTACTGGGGGGACTTTAAACTAGAATGGTTGCAGGGAGGGAATAGAGATGAGGAGACTGAGAACGAGGAGGTTAGCTCCCGAGTAGGGAAGGACTGTAGACAGAATGAGAGGGAGGTTAGACGGGTCATGGAGAAGAGAAATGTCCAGACCGAGGAGCTGAGGTGTGTCTATTTTAACGCCAGGAGTGTAGTAAATAAGATAGATGAGCTTAGGGCGTGGATTGCGGCTTGGGAATGTGATGTGGTGGCCATTACAGAGACTTGGATATCTCAGGGACAGGACTGGGACTCAGGTGCCAGGATTCAGATACTTCAGGAAGGACAGGGTTGAGGGCAAAAGAGGTGGTGGAGTGGCACTGTTGATCAGGGACAGTGTCAAGGCTGTAGAGAAGGAGGATGCCGTGGAGGGACTGTCTACAGAGTCTCTTTGGGTGGAAGTTAGGAACAGCAAAAGGTGATAACTTTGCTGGGTGTTTTCTATAGGCTGCCCAATAGTGACAGGGAAGTTGAGGTGCAGATAGGGAAACAGATCCTAGAGAGATGTAGTAATAACAGAGTTGTCGTGATGGGAGACTTGAATTTCCCAAACATTGACTGGAATGTCCCTAGGGTAAGGGGTTTGGATGGGGAGGAGTTTGTTAGGTGTGTTCAGGAGGGGGTTCCTGACACAGTACGTGGATAAGCTTACAAGAGGAGACTTGACCTGGTGCTGGCGAATGAACCAGGACAGGTGTCGGATCTCAGTGTTTTATTCTCACATGTTGGAAACAGGAAGAATTTTCAATCTGTCTGTTGCCCCATCTTCATTCACCCAAAAACCCACGCTCTGATTGGCTGAAAGAACAGCGGCCTTCCGGTCCTCCAATTCTTCCCATTGGCCAGAGCTGGTGAGGGGACAGTGAATCAAAGGTGCGCATGTGCGGGTGTTTGGAGTGAATGCGCGTGCGGGTTTTTGGAGTGAATGCGCATGTGCAGCCGTGGGGCGGGGCCGGCGCCCTGACCATTGTCTTCCAGTCTTTCCCATTGGACAGCAGCTCAGCGCGACTGGGACGGCATGTCCCGCCCCGCCCCCCCAAAGCTGGCCTCCGCCCCCCATTGTCTGTCTTCGGGTGGATTGGCCAATGGGACCTCTGGACGACCGGAAGGACTGTGCTGCGATCGCTGTCTTTCAATCGTTCTGACCAATTGGAAAAGCTGGAGGACCGGAAGGAATCTGGTCCTCCAGCCAATCAAAGCTCCTGAATGCGGAAGTTGGTCAGTGAGCTTGTTGAGCTGCTCGTTCCTGCCGTTCTCTGTCTCTGAATGAAGATTGAGCTTCAGATTTCCTCCTGTCTACAACATCTGTGAGTAAAACACTTTCCTTTCTCCCCCCTTTCCATGACTCTTTATCGTGTTCGGGGCTCTCGCTATCTGAAAATATCTCATCGTCTATCCTGTCAAGCTCCCTCAGGATCTTATATGTTTCAATAAAGTCACCTCTTTATCTTCAAAGCTTCAAGGAATAAATAGACAATTTATTTCCTCTTAATAGGACAACCCTCTCATCCCAGGAATTAGCCTGGTGAACCTCCGTTGGACGACTTCTAATATTACTATAATCCTTGTTTAAGTAAGGGGAATCAAAACTGTACGCAGTATTCCAGGCAAGGCCTCACCTGTGCAGCTGCCACAAAACCTCCCTGTTTTTAAACTCCAATCCTTTGCAATAAAAGTCAAAATTCCATTTTCCTTTTTAGCGACTGTGGGACTTGGCTGGTAGCTTTTTGTGGTTTGTGCACAAGAACACTTCGATCCCTCTGTACTTCACTCACCCTGCAGTGTCTCCCCACGTAGATAATCTCCATTTTGATTCTTCCTACTGAAATACATGACCTCGCACTTCCCCACGTTGACGTCCGTTTGCCAGGTTTTCAACACCCAATCTATCCATATCCCACTGCAGAATCAAAATATCCTCATCATAACATGTCCATTCACCTATCTTTGTATCATTCTATTCCTTCTCCAGGTTTCCACTCTGAAAGTGACCCATTTGTTCCAACTCTCTGTTTTCTATGTGAAAGCCAGTTTTCAATCCATGTTAACACACTTGCACCAATTCCATTGGCCTTTACTTAATGCACCAGCCTCTTATGTGGCATTTTGACAAATGCCCTTTGGAAATCATAGAATCCCTAGAGTGCAGTAGGAGACTGTTTGGCCCATCTCGTCTGCACTGACTCATGAACAGAGCATCTTTCCCAGGCCCTAATCTCATCACCCTACACTTTTTCCCCACTAATCCCCCAATTCTAAATCTAAGGGCTAATTTAGCGTGGCCAATCAACCTGAACTGGAGCACTTGGTGGAAACCTACACAGACATGGGGAGAATGTGCAGACTCCACACAGACAGTGACCCAAGGCTGGAATTGAACCCTTGTCCCAGGCACTGTGAGGCAGCAGTGTTAAGCACTGTGCCAGCCTATCTAAATACACAACTATAGATTACTCTCCGTTTACTAGACCTCTTGCATCTTCAAAGAACATAGAACATTACAGCGCAGAACAGGCCCTTCGGCCCACGATGTTGCGCTGACCAGTTACAAAACAATGACCCACTAGCCTAAACTAATCCCTTTTCGTCCATAAACTTATCCACAGATCTCTTAAACGCCCCCAAACTAGGTGCATTTACAACTGCAGCTGACAGGGCATTCCATTCCCTCACCACCCTCTGGGTAAAGAACCTACCCTTAACATCAGTCCTATAACTACCCCCCCTTAATTTAAAGTCGTGCCCCCTCATGCTAGCTTTCTCCATCCTACGAAAAAGGCTATCACTATCTACCCTGTCTAAACCTCTAATCATCTTATATGTTTCAATAAGGTCCCCTCTTAGCCGCCTTCTTTCCAGCGAAAACAACCCCAAATCTCTCAGTCTCTCCTCACAGGATCTCCCCTCCATACCAGGCAACATCCTGGTAAACCTCCTCTGCACCCTCTCCAAAGCCTCTACATCCTTCCTGTAATGTGGGGACCAGAACTGCACACAAAACTCCAAGTGAGGCCGCACCAGAGTTGTGTACAGTTGCATCATGACGCTGCGACTCCTAAATTCAATCCCCCTACCAATAAACGTCAAGACACCGTATGCTTTCTTAACAACCTTATCTCCTTGATTCCCAACTTTCAGGGATCTATGTACACATACACCTAGATCCCTCTGCTCCTCCACACTATTCAAAGTCCTCCCATTAGCCCTATACTCAACACATCTGTTATTCCTACCGAAATGAATTACCTCACACTTCTCCACATTAAACTCCATCCGCCACCTCGCAGCCCAGCTCTGCAACCTTTCTAAGTCACCCTGCAAACTATGACACCCTTCCTCACAATCTACCACACCTCCGACTTTGGTGTCATCAGCAAACTTACTAATCCACCCAACTATACCCTCATCCAGATCATTAATAAAAATTACAAACAGCAGTGGCCCCAAAACAGATCCCTGAGGCACACCACTCGTAACCGAACTCCATGACGAATATTTACCATCAACCACCACCCTCTGTCTCCTATCTGCTAGTCAATTCCTGATCCAATTACCTAGATCACCCCCAATCCCATACATCTGCATTTTCTGCAGAAGCCTACCATGGTGAACCTTATCAAACGCCTTGCTAAAATCCATATACACCACATCAACTGCCTTACCTCTATCCACCTCTTTGGTCACTTTCTCAAAGAACTCAATAAGGTTAGTAAGGCACGATCTACCCGCTACAAAACCATGCTGACTGTCTCTAATCAACTCATTACTCTCCAAATAACTATAAATCCTGTCTCTAATAATCCTTTCCAAAACCTTACCCACCACAGAAGTAAGGCTCACTGGTCCATAATTCCCAGGGAAGTCTCTTCTCCCCTTCTTAAACAATGGGACAACATTTGCTGTCCTCCAATCTTCCGGTACTATACCAGAGACCAACGACGACCTGAAGATCAGAGCCAGAGGCTTCGCAATCACCTCTCTTGCCTCCCAAAGAATCCTGTGGTAAATCCCATCCGGACCAGGGGACTTATCTATTTTCAAACCCTCTAAAATATCCAGCACATTCCCCGTATTAACTGCAATACTATCTATTTTACACCCCTGCACCCCAGTGTCCTCCTCAGCTACATACATGTCCCCTTGCGTGAACACCGAAGAGAAATATTGGTTCAACGCCTCTCCAATCTCCTCCGGTTCCACACACAACTTCCCTCTACTGTCTGTAACTGGCCCTAATCTTGCCCTAACCAACCTTCTGTTCTTGACATACCTGTAAAACGCCTTTGGGTCCTCCTTAATCCTATCAGCCAAAGTCATCTCATGTCCTCTTTTAGCCCTTCTTAACTCCCTCCTAGCCAATCTAAAACTTTCTAATGCACTACCTGAGCCCTCAAGCCTCATCCGAACATAAGCCTCCTTTTTCTTCCTAACCAACGAATCAACTTTTTTAGTGCACCACGGTTCCCTGGGCCTACCAAATCCTCCTTGCCTGACAGGGATATACCTATCACAGACCCGCAATAGCTGCTCCTTGAAAAATCTCCACATCTCGGATGTTCCCAGTCCCTGTAATCTCCTAGTCCAACCAATGCTTCCTAATTCTCTCCTAATAGCCTCATAATTACCCTTCCCCCAGCTGAAACTACTGACCCGAGGTTCATGCCTATCCCTTTCCATCACTAAGGTGAACGTAATCGAATTGTGGTCACTATCCCCAAAATGCACACCAACTTCCAAGTCTAGCTCCTGGTCTGGCTCATTACCCAGCACCAAATCCAATATAGCCTCACCTCTAGTCGGCCTATCTACATACTGAGTCAAAAAACCTTCCTGCACACTTTGAACAAAAACTGACCCCTCTAACGTGCTAGAGCTATAGCAATTCCAATCAACATGAGTAAAGTTAAAGTCCCCCATAACAATTACCCTATTACTTTCACTCCTAACAAGGATCGTCTCCGCAATCCTTTCCTCAACCTCTCTAGAACTTTTTGGAGGTCTATAAAAGACTCCCAACAGGGTGACCTATCCTCTCCTATTTCTAATCTCCGCCCATACTACCTCAACAGACAAGTCCTCATCAAAATTCCTCTGTGACACTGTGATACAGTCCTTGACCAATAATGCTACCCCACCCCCCCTTCTACCGCCTTGTCTACTCCGACTAAAGCATTTGTACCCCGGGACCTGCAACATCCATTCCTGACCCTGCTCTATCCAAGTCTCTGAAATGGCCACAACATCAAAGTCCCAGGTACTGGTCCACGCTGCAAGTTCATCCACCTTATTGCGAATACTCCTCGCATTAAAGTACTCCTCGCATTAAAGAAGTTGAGCAAATTTGTCAAACTTTCATAAAACCACTGCTAAATTAAATGGGGCAGCACGGGATGGCTTGTTGGCACAGTGGTTGGCACTGCTGCCCCACAGCACCAGGGATCTGTGGAGTTTGCATGTTCTCCCCATGCCTGTGTGGGTTTTTTCTGGGTGCTCCGATTTCCTATCTCATTCCAAAGAAATGCACATTAGATTGATTGGTCGTGATGAATTGTCCCTTAGTGTTGACACATTAAGAGGGTAAATACTTGGGGTTGCGGGAATCAAACCTGGATGGGATTGTTGTCAGTGCAGACTTGATGGGCCAAATGTACTGTAGATTCTATGATTTTATAAACCGGTTTATAGTTCACTTCCTTCTGCCTTTCTCCCTCTTTGAACAAAGGCATCACACTGGCAGTTTTCCAATCTTCTGATACCCCCCCCAGAATTTAACACGTTACAAAAATTTTAACCAAAGTATCCACCATCTCTTCAGCAACCTCCAAAGAAAGCCTAGTGTGCAGTTCACTGGGCCCTGGTAACTTGTTTGTCCTTAGCCGCTGAAGGGAAAGGAAGTGAGTCCAGTGTGTATATTCCACACATTGTTAGTCCAGTCATGTGGGCATAGATCTGTCTGGCAGCCTGCATGGAGATTTTCAGCTCTGAGTGAAGCAGTGAGCATGGGTCTGTCAATCAGACTCAATCAGCACCTTCAGGAGAATTGGGAGGGTGAATATTAGATACAGCAGAGTGAGAATGGAGGGAGTGTGTGTGGGATGGAGATTTACACCTTTTGGGCAATGAGAGAGAAAAGAATGTGCTACAGAAACTAGAATTGTCTGTTCTGAATTTCTATTCTGTACTGACACCGATCACTTTTGTAAACTCCTTTTACAGGATATTTGAAGGTACAGATTTACAGACCCAAATCTCAAACCAAACGTCACATCAACATCTGACAGAGTCACTCAATCCATTGGGACCTCAATATCATCGGCCTTTAAATCTCGAAGGAGAAATGTTTCTCTGAGCTGCCTGTTTGTGGAGATTTTAAGCATCAGTGCAACTGGAAATGTACCAAGACACGCCTGAGTGAGTGTGTTCCAGAGTCTGAAAATACATGGCAGCGTTCACAGTGGGGAGAGAGTGTAGCCGTGTTCTGTGTGAGATTTAACTGATTGGAGAGTCACACCCGCACCATGGAGAAACCATGGAAATGTAGGGACTGTGGGAAGGGATTCATGGTCCCATCTCGGCTGGAAGTTCATCAGCGCAGTCACTCTGGGGAGAGGCCGTTCACCTGCTCTGTGTGTGGGAAGGGATTCACTGACTTACCTAATCTGCAAAGACAGCAGCGAGTTCACACCGGGGAGAGGCCGTTCACCTGCTCTGACTGTGGGAAAGGACTCACTCAGTTATCCCACCTGCTGAGTCACAATGTCACTCACACCAGCGAGAGACCCTTTAAATGTTCTGACTGTGGGAGTGGTTTCAAAAGCTCTGGAGAGCTGGTGTCCCACCAGCGCACTCACACTGAGGAGCGACCGTTCGGCTGCTCTCACTGTGCCAAGAGATTCAGAACATCGTCCAACCTGCAGACACACCAGCGAGTTCACACCGGGGAGAGACCGTTCACCTGCTCTGACTGTGGGATGGGATTCACTCAGTTATCCCACCTGCTGAGTCACAAAGTCATTCACACCAATGAGAGAAACTTTAAATGCTCTGAGTGTGGGAGTTCCTTCAAACATGCTTCAGATCTGAGGGTCCACAAGCGCATTCACACCGGGGACAGACCGTTCAGCTGCTGTCACTGCACAAAGAGGTTTAGAACGTCCTCGCACTTGCAGGTACACCAGCGCACTCACACCGGGGAGAAACCATTTAGCTGCTGTGTGTGTGGGAAGGGCTTCACTCAGTCATCTGCCCTGTCGACGCACACAGTCACTCACACCCAGGAGAGACCCTTTAAATGCTCTGACTGCGGGAGGGATTTCAAAAGCTCTCAGGAACTGATGGTCCACCAGCGCGTTCACACCGAGGAGAGACCCTTCGGCTGCTCTCACTGCTCAAAGAGGTTTAGAACAGCGTCCAACCTGCAGAGACACCAGCGAGTTCACACCGGGGAGAGACCGTTCATCTGCTCGGTGTGTGGGAAGAGATTCACTGTTTCATCCTCTCTGCAGAGACACCAGCGAGTTCACGAGCGATAACAGGAGTTGGATTCTGCTGTTGTTTCTGCTGTGAATTATAGCAAGGTCTGCAATTTATTCATTCTGACAGTAGGTCACTGGCGAGGGTCGGAGGGTTTCTTTCTGCCGGACTGGCCGCTCTCATGACTTTGCTCCCAGTGGGCTGATGCTCTTTGAATCTGGGAGAGCACATTTCCCACTGAAATGATCCACAAAAGCTGGTGAAGGACATTTATTTTTTTCCGGGTTTGTAAATAGTCTCTTCCCCTCAACTACAGCTAGATCAAAAATAAATACAGAAAGAACCGGAAAAATACAGCAAGTCTGACAGCAACAGTGGAGAGAGAAACCGAGTTAATGTTTCACGCCCAACGTAACTCGACCTCAGAACGAGAGGGAGAAATGGGATGGGTTTGATGCTGGTAAGAAAGAACGGAGGATCAGGGAGAACGCAAGGGAAAATCAGGGATTGGTTAGAGAGCGGGTGAGATTAAATGACAAAAATGTCCCAGAACAAAAGGCGAAGGGAGAGGTAATGCTTGTAATAAAGACACAAAGCATTGGTCCAGAGTAAGTGTTAATGGCAGAATAAAGGACAGCTCTGTCTGGAAGCAAAAAAATAGGAAAACATGGACTTCAATGCGGATAAATGTGTAGTGGTCCATTTTGGCAGGTCCAATGGGATGCAGGAGTACAATATCAAAGGTAGGAGTGTTAGCTGTGTTGAAGAGCAGAAGGATCTTCGGGGCCGGGTCCATAGGACTCTTAAATCGGCCTCGCAGGTGGAGGATGTGGTCAAGAAGGCATATGGTGTACTGGCCTTCATTAATTGAGGGATTGAGTTTAGGAGTCGGGAGGCAATGCTGCAAATTTATAAGACCCTTGTCAGACCCCACTGGGAGTACTGTGCGCAATTCTGGTTGCCTCAGTACAGGAAGGATGTGGAAGCTATTGAAAGAGTGCAGAGGAGATTTACAAGGATGTTCCCTGGATCAGGAGGCATGCCTTATGAAGATAGGTTGAGGGAGCTGGGACTCTTCTCCCTGGAGAGACGAAGGTTAAGAGGCGACCTGATAGAGGTTTATAAAATGTTGAGAGGAATAGATAGGGTGGATTCTTAGAGGCTATTTCCCAGGGTTTTATTTTACATGGTCTCCCCAATGTACGCTATGACAACGACAACGGATGAATGAACATCGCTCGACAATCACCAGGCAAGACGGTTCCCTTCCTGTTGGCGAACACTTCAGTGGTCACGGGCATTCAGCCTCTGACCTTCGGGTAAGTGTTCTCCAAGGCGGTCTTCACGACACAAACAGCGCAGAGTCGCTGAGCAGAGACTGATAGCCAAGTTCCACACACATGAGGACGGTCTCAACAGGGGTCTTGGGTTCATGTCGCACTACCTGTAACTCCCGTGACTTGCCTGGGTTTGCAAAATCTCACTCACTGTGCTGTCTGCAGACAATACACATCCCTTTCACCTGTCATCAGTGCTCCTTCCACACACATTGTCAGCCTCTTCAAGACTTGAACAGCAGGTTAGGTGTAAAGATTTGCATTCTAATCAGTAATCTCTAAACTGTCTGTGCTTTATATGCTCTGTCTGAGGCCAGAACTCTCCATTCACCTGACAAAGAGGGAGTCTCCTCGAAAGCTTGTGAGTTTACTATCAAATAAATCGGTTGGACTAAAACCTGGTGTTGTCAGACTTTTTACTGTGTTTACCCCAGTCCAACACCGGCACATCCACATCATGGGTTCAGTTCTCCAGCTCCTGGCTGCAGACTGACAATAAAACCAATGGGTCTTATGGGGGTGTTGGGTCCTCCAGCGGCTGTTTGTGAATCCTCCCAGGGTTTCCTTCCTTCCCAGAGATCAGAGTCCTCATTGATTTGAGGCCAAAGTGAAACCTCTTGTTTACTGTCCCCCTACCCCATCCTCTGATGTGAACCATCCTCCAGTGGCTGAGCCAAAATGGGGCCGTTAACCTGGGTCTGTTCCCAGGATCCACAAAGTGTTTCCAGACCCTCCCAGCCACCGCCTAACGCTGACTCCGCTTCTCCGGGACAAACCAGCACCAATGACACTGCGCATGCTCCACATCACAATGCCCGGGGAACTGATTGACGGCAGGTACGGACCAATAGGAAGAAGGGGCGGGACTGGAGGACCGAGCGGGAGCGGCTGGTCCTCCAACCAATCGGAGTGACTGAGAGGGCGGGGCTGGAATTCACTGTAGGGTAGAGATGCGCACGCGCAGTCAGCAACGGCGTTTGTGGCACGCGCAGTGTGGGTGAGCGCATTCGGAGTGAAGTTCCTCTGTCTCATCAGCAGCTGGTAAGGATGGGGAAACATAGAGGGAGCAGTGGAACCGGCGGATGGATGTAGAAGGTTTCTAAATATCTGGTGAAGGCCTCAAACCTCGAATATGAGCCCGTAGGTCCCGTATTTGCAGCTTCCGGTCTTTTTTCGGAGACGAATCTCAGGATTACGGCCGCCATCTTGATTGAGCAAGGAGAAAAGCGCATGCGCTTGTGACGCAACCATGAGTGGGTGGGTCTTTACCGGGTCCTAGTGCTCGGGGAGCATAGCGTCATGAGCAACAGGTTTTCAAACAGCTTCACCCACTCCCAGGCTGCACCTGACATTTGCAGCCGAGAGAAATTTATGGGTCATGTACATATTCAGTATGAGTGGTTGCATCCCTGTATAAATACCTGCATCGGATATACGGCTTTTGTACTCGTTGGAGTTTAGAAGGATGAGGCGGGATCTTATTGAAACTTACAGGACACTGCGAAGCCCTGGATAGAGTGGACATGGAGAGGATGTTTCCATTAATAGGAAAAACTAGAACCAGAGAGGGCACAACCTCAGGCTAACGGGTGCTATTCGGATTGGTGGATGGTGACTAGTGGAGTGCCCCAGGGGTCGGTGCTGGGGCCTCAGCTTTTTACCATTTATATAGATGATCTGGAGGAGGGAACCGAGTGTAGGGTGTCGAAATTTGCTGATGACACCAAGATTGGGGGAACGGCAAATTGTGCAGAGGGTGTGGAGAGTCTGCAGAAGGATCTAGATAGGCTGGGCGAATGGGCCAGGAAATGGCAAATGGAATTTAATGTTGGCAAGTGTGAGGTGGTCCACTTTGGTAGGAAGAATGGTAGGAAGGACTATTACTTACGGGGTGAAAACTGCAGCAGGCGACGGTGTAGAGGGACCTCGGGGTCCTTGTGCATGAGTTGCAAAAACCCAGCTTGCAGGTGCAGCAGGTGGTCAGGAAGGCGAATGGGATGCTGGCCTTCCTAGCAAGGGGGATTGAATGTAAAAGTAGGGAGGTCTTGCTGCAGCTGTATAGGGCATTGGTGAGGCCGCAGCTGGAGTACTGTGTACAGTTTTGGGCTCTGCACCTGCGCAAGGATATTTTGGCCTTGGAGGGAGCGCAGAGGAGGTTTACTAGGCTGATATCGGAGTTGAGGGGGTTGAGCTATGAGGAGAGGCTGAATAAACTAGGCTTGTACTTGTTAGAGTTTAGGAGAATGAGGGGAGATTTCATTGAGACGTATAAGATGATGAATGGGATGGATAGGATAGAGGTGGAGAGACTCTTCCCACTCAAAAAAGACAGTAGGACTAGGGGGCACAGCCTCAAGATAAAGGGGGGCGGTTTTGAACGGAGTTGAGGAGAAACTTCTTCACTCAAAGGGTGGTGAATCTCTGGAATTCTCTGCCCGTTGAAGTGGTGGAGGCTGCCTCGCTAAATATTTTTAAGAAGCGGGTTGATGGGTTCTTGATAAGAGAGGGGATTAAGGGTTATGGGGACAGGGAGGGAAAGTGGAACTGAGCCACGACAGATCAGCCATGATCTTATTGAATGGCGGGGCAGGCTCGAAGGGCTAGATGGCCTACTCCTGCTCCTATTTCTTATGTTCTTAAAATATCAGCCATGCCTGAATGGTGGAGTAGACTCGATGGGCTGAGTGGTCTAATTCTGCTCCTATGTCTTATGGCTGTTTTGGTTACACTTCTGCCCCAGGCTGTTTATGTTTACATGGAAACATACATAGAAAATAGAAATGGAAGTAGGCCTTTCAGCCCTTTGAACATTCCCTGCCATTCATTATGGTCATGGCTAATCCTCAGATTCAATTCCTAATCCACCCCCCACCATTAAATCCCCTTAGCCCCAAGAGATATATCTATTTGAAATCAAGGTCTACATCCACTTTTGAGGAACAGAGCTCCAAAGATAGCATTAACCAAGATAACCCAAATTATTTACCCCACTAATCTCCCTAACCTACACATCCTGGGGGGTAAAAAATGGATAATTTAACATGGTCAATTCACCTAACCTGAATATCTTTGGACTGTGGGAGAAAACTGGAGCACCCGGAGGAAACCCACACAGACAAGTGGAGAATGCGTAAACTCCACACAGATAGGTAACCAAGGCTGGAATTGAACCCAAGTCTCTGGCGCTGTGAGGCAGGAGTACTAACCACTTTGCCACTATGCCAGTCATGTAATTCTTTGTAAACTAATTTTACAGGAAATAGAAGAGGGGGATTTGCAGTCTGGACAAACAAATCTCACGTCAGACAGAGTCAATCAGTTCATTGGGATTTGTACATCTGAGGGGATTTAATTGACCATCTCAGTTGGAAACTGGTGAGAATCTGTTTCCTTTCTCCTCCTGTGGGAAGGGATTGATACAGCTGGAAAACATGCTGACACGACAGCGAGCTCGCAATAGTGAGAGTTCATTCACCTGCTCTGTGTGTGGGAAGAAATTTATGTGTTCGTCCAACCTACTGGCTCACCAACTCAACCACATTATTCAAAAGCCTCTTCAAAGCTCTGATTCTGGGGAAAGCATTGAAACCTCTGAGGAACAGGCCCAACAGCAGCTCCTTCACACTGCCGAGAGACCGTTCAGCTGCTCCCACTGCGGGAAGAGGTTCACTCAGTCCTCCCGCCTCGCAGAGCACCAGCTCCTTCACACACACGAGAGACCTTTCAGCTGCTCCCGCTGTGGGGAGTCGTTCAGTGACTCAGTGCATCTCACTGAGCACCAACAAGTTCACACCAAGGACAGGCCATTCAGCTGCTCCCAGTGTGGGAAGAGATTCACTCAGTCCTCCCATTGCACCATTCACCAACAGGTTCATTTTCAGAAGAGACATTTTAAATGCTTTAAATGTGAGAAGACCTTCAAAAGGAGGATTAGTCTGCTGATACACCAGGGCACTCACACTGGGGAGAGGCCGTACGTTTGCCCTGTGTGTGGGAAAGCGTTTCCTTCTTTACAGCATCTGCTAAGTCAGCGGCGTATTCACACCACGGAGAGGGCATTCATCTGCTCTGTGTGTGGGAAGGCTTTCACAGAGTCATCCAGCCTCCGGAGACACCGCTGCACTCACACAGGGGAGAAGCCGTTCTCCTGTTCCAAATGTGGCAAAAGATTTGCTCAGTTTTCCTACTGCAATCAACACCAACACATTCACTCTGATAAGAGACCTTTTCAGTGCTCAGAATGCAATAAGAGCTTTAAAAGAAGTGATGGTCTGCTGAAACACAAACGCATTCACACCGGGGAGAGACCGTTCCTGTGCTCTGTGTGTGGAAAGAGATTTGCTCAGTCGTCTGGCCTGCTGAGGCACCAACGCATTCACACCGGGGAGAAACCGTTCACCTGCTCTGTGTGTGGGAAGGGATTCACTGATTCATCCTATATGCTGAAACACCAGCGAGCTCACACTGCGACAGAACCGTTCACCTGTTCCCTGTGTGGGAAGGGATTCACTGATCCATCCCGCCTGCAGAGACACCAGCGAGTTCACACTGGCTCGAAACCGTTCAACTGCTCCATGTGTGGGAAGGGATTTAATCAGTATTACAGCCTGCTGAAACATAGACGACGTCATGTGTGACCCACAAAGCTGGATTCTGATGTTCCTGCACCCTGAGATAAACAATAACAATTCGATCAAATGAGAGGCAGTGACCCAGTGGAATTATCACAGGACTCAGGGTAAGGCTCTGGGGACCCAGGTTCGAATCCCACCACAGTCGATGGTGAAATTTGTGTTCAATTAAAATCTGGAATTAAAAGTCTGACAAACCTTAACCATTGTCAATTGTGGTAAAAACCCATATGGTTCAGTAACGTCCTTTAGAAAAGGAAAGCTGCCATCCTGGCCTGAGTTACATGTGAACTCCAGACTGACGGCAATGTGGTTGATTCTCAAATACCCTCTGAAATGGAGGGCAGTTAGGGATGGGCAAGAAATGCTGGCCCAGCAAGTGATGCCTACATCCCGTAACAATGAATAACAAAATATTCCAGTGGCCCTATTCCAGAGCCATTTAACCCTTTTGGTGATCTCCCAGTAGCTGTATATTTTGTTTTTGTTTTCAATTAATGTTACCCCCTCACACAGAGATATCTGTCTCGTGAGTTTTATATTGTCTATAGTTGAAGACTATCTCAAATTGTCAAATTACCCTCAAGACTAGTCATAATTTGGAAATTTGTAATCGATGATGTGTTTAAGTGAAATACACCTCAATTTCTTTGTTTCACATCATGATTTGTATATCTGTTCTGTATGTTTCCTCTATCCAGCTTGTGGTTTGCCTGTCTGGGAAGTATTTCATCGGATGATATAAAGAGAGATACAGTCTGGTAACCCACCCTATGGTGACACTGATAATGCTTTTTTTGTCAAGAGGCAGTGCATAGAAAACTATCTTCTGTCACACACTGTCCTGCATTGGCCTCGAATGAAGATGACATTTTGCTGTTTAGGATTACCTGAAACTCGTCAGTGACAGACCAGTTTATGCGTGAAATCACTGTGGTTCTCCACATTATTCACTCAGGTCTGTGGATTTTATCATGAAAAGGCAGAGATGAATGTATATTTAAACGGATGGGTCACTGGGTGGCAGAGTGGCTCTTTCACTGAAGGGTCTTGAGTTCAACCACATCCCACACTTGACTGGGAAAAATCCCTGCCTGGGAAAGAGGGGAAAACCGTATAATAGGGAAAATGGGTTGGAGTTGATGGATTTTGAAGAGAAAGGAATTAATCCAAACCAGAGTTGGTTAAAATTTTATTCAATATTTATTTTAAAAATTCAGAGAATATTTTTCAGCGACATTTGTTTTAAGCTAGAAAAGTGAACATAACGATCAAGCTTCACATTGAGAACAGGACACATGCACAGGGAATCCATCAATATTTATACATCTGGTACATACACCAGAAACAGAAAACAGGATCTTAATAGAAAGAGGAATTATCAGATGCGAATGAGGAATGAGAAAAGTTTCTTAATAATAAATGCTATTAAAACTATTAACCACAATTACATTCTAACAAAAATGCCTCGTACATTTCACACTGAAAACTGAAATAATGTCTATCATTACCTCAGTTACAGATTCAGAATGACAACCTGAGAATTTTTTTTACTGATAGTCACTGAGAGCAGATATTGTATCTGTGTCATCCAGAGATTTTGATAATCATCTGTGGTAATCTGTGATAATCATACTGCGTTCAAAATTCAGCTCATTGTTTGATCTGTAAAAGAAAGATACAATATTGAAGCAGATGTTTATGATGCGGGGACATTAATGTTGGAGTTTTTAATCAGTGAAACATTGAGAGATGTTTCAAATACATTCTGCCAGTGTGAAATGTGAGTGAGTTGAATCATCTCACCTTCACCAGAGTGATGGCAGTGCTGTAGAAAATGCTCAGGAAGAACAGGACAATGAATGTGGAAGCAGTTGTCCAGATGTTGCTGTTATCATCCTCACTGTCTTCAATCCAGATGTGATCAGTGAAGTCTGGGGGATGGAGACCAGGAAATGAAATTAGATTACTTTATTGATCCAGGGAATCTTATTGTTATTTTTCTTTCCCCGTTCTCCTTCATAAACTATTAATGTATTCTCTGTATAATTTTCGATATATATCTACGATTAAGTTCAGGGCACTCAGTAGCCGATCTCCATAATTATTTTCACAGCTGATCTTTACATTCCTTGGACAGTCCATGTCAGAAGGACTGAAGATGTTTTCTTGAGTGTCAGTTCATTTTTGAACACTTCATAGCATTGAAGAATGTTATGACTGATGTGGAGGAACGTTCACTGATCAATGCTTGTTTTCACAGATGTTTACTGATCTGTAAACTGTGAATGCTGCTGTTTAAGAGCCGGGATGTAATTTCCGATCTTTTCTCATTGATGGTGGAAATGCTTAATAGATCATGAGCTTAAATTCAGTTTCTCAACGTGTTTATCGATGCAATTTGCATTTGTGTGCATGAGAATCTCATGGTCTGCATTAACGTTTGGCCCTGCGTTAATGTGTGTGCGTGAGGGTTAATGAACATGTTCATTTTCTTGTGCTTGTTGATTTGTGTTGTTGTGTTTGTGCGTCTGTGTATATTTTATTTGGCTGACATTGTGGATGCATGCCTCTTATTGTGTGAAGTCGATACATATTTACTAATGTCACACACAATGTGTGCATGTGTTCATGCCTACTTTAATATGTTGATTTCTGTCACACGGGGATGGTTTCCTTCCCATTCTGTGTGAGCCTGTTTCTCAGTCTTTTTGTGCACATGTCTGTTAACATATTAGTGTCTGTATATCCGTGTTGATATCTTCATAACGATGTTTGTGTTTCCGTGTGAAGCAATGTGTGCTATGGTGTTCTGTTCTATTTGAGCGTGGTAATGTTTTGTGTGTAAAAGTTTGACTCTCTGGCCATCTGTGTGCAGTCTGTTAATGTGTACATATGTATTTTCCATGTTTGCGTGTTAATGTGGAGAACATTACGTGTCTCTGTATCTATATTCCTGTCAGTGTGAATATCTAATAACATGTATTCATCTGAATGTATGTATGTGGATCTGCATGCATGTGCTTCTGTCTGGAATGTGAATTTGCATGTATCTGTTTGAGCTTGGATCTGTGTACCTATTTGCATATGTTTATGCGTGTGTTGTACTTGTGTGTTTGCATTTCTCTGTGTGTGTATGTGTGTTTGTACATATTTGATTATTTACGTGCATGTTGTTTTTCTGCCTGTTTGTACAAGTTCATGTCAATGAGTGTATGTGTGTGTGTGAGTATGCGTGTGTAAGTGTATGTGTGGTGAGGGAGAGAATGAATGTATGTGTGCCTCTGTACATTTGTGCATGGTAGTATTTGTGTCAGAGCGTATTTGTGTGTGTGTGTGTGTGTATTGTTGTTCGCGTATGTGTTGCCCATGAGTGTATTTGCGTGAGCGTGCTTGTTTGTGTTCGTTTGTGTATATCTTGTATGAACTTATGGTGTATGAATACATATTTGTATGCATGCATGTTTCTCTGTGTTTTGTGAATGTATTTATGTGTGTTGTGCACATGTGTGCCTTTGTGTTTGTGCATGAATGTGCTTGTCCGTTTTTCTATATGCCGCCCCTTTTTTTAAATGACTAAGCTAGTCCCAATTGCCTGCATTTGGTCCATATCCTTTGATAGCAATCTTAAGACAAAATTGCACCCGCCTCTACTACTACCTCTGGCAATTTGTTCCAGACACTCACCATGCTGTGTCTGAAAAGTCACCCCTCTGGACCCTTTTGTATCTCTCCCCTCTCATCTTAAACCTATGGCCTCTAGTTTTAGACTTCCCCACCTTTGGAAAAAGATATTGACTATCGAGCTGATCTATGCACCAGAGGAAAAACATCCCAGTCTATCCAGCGTCTCTTTATAACTCAAACCATCAAGTCCCAGAAGCATCCTAATAAATCTTTTCTGCATTCTTTCTACTTTAATAATATCCTGTCTATAATAAGGTGACCAGAACTGTGTGCAGTATTACAAGTGGTCTTGCCAATGTCTTGTGCAACTTCAACAAGACGTCCCAACTCCTGTATTCAATGTTCTGACTAATGAAACCAAGCATGCCGAATGCCTTCTTCACCACCCTGTCCATCTGTGATTCCACTTTCAATGAGCTATGAACATGTACCCCTAGATCTCTTTGTTCTACAACTCTCCCCAATTCACTACCATTAAGAACATAAGAAATAGGAGCAGGAGTAGACCATCTGGCCCTTCGAGCCTGCCCCGCCATTCAATAAGATCATGGCTGATCTGTCGTGACTCAGCTCCACCTTCCTGCCTCTCCCCATAACCCTTAATCCCTTCTCTTATCAAAAACCCATCAACCCGTTTCTTAAAAATATTTAGCGAGGCAGCCTCCACCACTTCAACGGGCAGAGAATTCCAGAGATTCACCACCCTTTGAGTGAAGAAGTTCCTCCTCAACTCTGTTCTAAACCGCCCCCCCCTTTAACTTGAGGCTGTGCCCCCTAGTCCTACTGTCTTTTTTGAGCGGGAAGAGTCTCTCCACCTCTATCCTATCCATCCCATATCATCTTATACGTCTCAATGAGATCTCCCCTCATTCTTCTAAACTCTAACGAGTACAAGCCTAGTTTATTCAGCCTCTCCTCATAGCTCAATCCCCTCAACTCCGGTATCAGTCGAGTAAACCTCCTCTGCACTCCCTCCAGGTCCAAAATATCCTTGCGCAGGTGCGGCGCCCAAAACTGCACACAGTACTCCAGCTGCGGCCTCACCAATGCCCTATACAGCTGTACCAAGACCTCCCTACTTTTATATTCAATCCCCTTCGCTATGAAGGCCAGCATCCCATTCGCCTTCCTGACCACCTGCTGCACCTGCAAGCTGGGTTTTTACGACTCATGCACAGGACCCCGAGGTCCCTCTGCACCGTCACCTGCTGCAGTTTTTCGCCCCGTAAGTAATAGTCTTTCCTACCATTCCTCCTACCAAAGTGGACCACCTCACACTTGCCAACATTAAATTCCATTTGCCATTTCCTGGCCCATTCGCCCAGCCTATCTAGATCCTTCTGCAGACTCTCCACACCCTCCGCACAATTTGCCTTTCCCCCAATCTTGGTGTCATCAGCAAATTTCGACACCCTGCACTCGGTTCCCTCCTCCAGATCATCTATATAAATGATAAATAGCTGAGGCCCCAGCACCGATCCCTGGGGCACCCCACTAGTCACCAACCGCCAATCCGAATAGCATCCATTGACCCCCACTCTCTGCCTCCTATTTGACAACCAATCCTCTATCCACGCTAACACCCTACCCCCAACTCCATGTCCCCTGACCTTCTGCAATAACCTCTTGTGAGGTACCTTGTCAAACGCCTTCTGAAAATCCAGAAAGACCACATCCACCGGCTCTCCTCTATCCACTGCCCCAGACACATCCTCATAGAACTCCAGTAAATTTATCAGACACAACTTCCCTTTAATGAAACCGTGTTGCGTCCGCCCTATCAAGCAATTCCCCTCAAGATGCCTCGCTATTTCCTCCTTAATGACGGTTTCTAACATTTTACCTACCACAGACGTTAAACTAACCGGCCTATAATTCCCCGCCTTTTGCCTGGCACCCTTCTTAAACAACAGCGTAACATTAGCCGTTTTCCAATCTTCTGGCACTTCCCCGGAATCCAGCGACGTCTGGAAAATAACCACCAAGGCTTCCACTATCACCTCCGCCATTTCTTTCAGAACCCTCGGATGCATTCCATCCGGTCCTGGGGACTTGTCCACAATCAGCCCCTCCAGTCTGTCGAGCACCACCTCTCTAGTAACAGTCATGTCATTAAGACCCTCCATTCCTACCACCTTTCCATCGCTAACACCCGGCAAATTATCCACGTCCTCCTCCGTGAAGACAGAAACAAAAAAGTTATTCAAGACCTTAGCCATATCCCCATCCCCTACCACTAGCTCCCCTTTCTCATCCTCTAAAGGACCAACGTTTACCCTAGCCAGCCTCTTCCTTTTTATATATTTATAAAAACTCTTGCTATCCTTTTTTATATTAAGTGCTAGCCCAGCCTCATAGCTTCTCCTACCCTCCTTTATCAATTTCTTTGTCAATCTTTGTTGACATTTAAACCTTTCCCAATCCTCTTCTCGCCCACTGCTCTTAGCTACTCTAAACTCCTCCGCTTTTAATTTAACACTTTCCTTCACCTCCTTTGTTATCCACGGCTTATTACCTCTCCTCCTACTGTCCTTTTTAACCATCGGAATAAATTTCTGCTGAGCACCAAGAAAGATCTCCTTAAAGATCCTCCACTGCTCCTCAGCAGACCTACCTTCCAACGCGCTCCCCCAGTCCACATTCGCCAATTCTTCTCTCATCCTACCATACTCCCCACTATTCAGACAAAGGATGCGTGTCTGGGAACCCACTTTCTCCTCCTCCATCTGCACCAGAAACTCCACCATACAATGATCACTCTCTCCAAGAGGATCCTTCACCGCAAGGTCCCTAATTCTACCCGCCTCATTACATAGCACCAGATCCAAGATAGCTCGCTCCCTCGTCGGCTCCAGCACACACTGTTCAAGGAAATTTTCCCGGCAGCATTCCAAGAACTCCTCCTCGAGCCCACCTCGTCCAACATGGGTCGATCAATCAATATGCAGATTGAAATCTCCCATAACTACTGCCGTCCCATTCCTGCACGCTGCACTTATTTGCGCGTTAACAGCCCGCCCCACCTCCAGATCATTATTCGGGGGCCTATAGACGACACCCACTAGCGTCTTCCTCCCTTTTCTGTTCCTAATCTCCACCCACAACGATTCCACTTTCTGCTCCTTGGCTCCGATATCATCCCTTGCTACCACCTTGATACTATTCTTAATCAGCAGAGCTACGCCACCCCCTCTTTCCTCCTGCCTATCCTTCCTAAACACTTGATAACCCTGTACATTCATCTCCCAGTCCCTGTCACCTTGCAGCCATGTCTCTGTAATGGCCACCAGATCGTATCCATTTGTGTCGATCTGCGCCATCAGCTCATCCACTTTATTCCGAATGCTTCGTGCATTCAGATAAAGCGCTTTCATCCCAGCCTTCACCTGGACCCTACTTGCCGTAACGCCACCAATTGGGACATCCTTGGCCTCTTCCCTTACCTGTACCCTATCCTTAACTTTAGACCTCATAGCGTCACCTACCCTCGCACCCCCCCCCCCCCCTAATTAGTTTAAAGCCCTGTCTACAGTCCTCTTTACTCGATTCGCCAGCACTCTGGTCCCAGCATGATTCAGACCAACCCCATCCTGCCCGAACAGGTCCCACCTACCCCAATACTGGTGCCAATGCCCCATAAATTCGAACCCATTCCTCCCACACCAATCCCTGAGCCACCCATTTACTTCCTTTATCCTATCAACCCTATGCCCGTCTGCCCTCGGTTCAGGCAGTAGCCCAGAGATAACCACCTTGTCGGTTCTACTTTTTAATTCCATTCCCAGCTTCTCATACTCCCTTCCCAGATTCTCAGTCCGCATTTTGCCTATGTCGCCGGCACCCACATGTACTACAACGACCGGGTTCTCACCCTCCCACTCCAGATTCCTCTGCAGCCCAGCTGCGACATCCTGTACCCGAGCACCAGGCAGACAACACACCCTTCTGTGCACTTTGTCATTGTGACAAAGGACAGTGTCAATACCCTTCACCCCACTATCCCCAATCACTACTACGTTCCTTTTCCCCTTCTCTTTGCCTATGTCCTGCTGCATCACTGCACCGTGTGCAGTTTGCTCACCAACCTCTCTTGCCTCGTCCTCTTCCAGACTGGAAGCAAGAACCTCAAACCTGTTATGCAGGTTAAGAGGCTGAGGCCTCCGCTCCTCACCCCCCTTCCTCCTCCCAGCAGCCCCCTTTTGTCCCTGACCCTTAGATTTAGCAGATTAACTAAGCCCTACCCTGGTTTGATCTATCAAAATGCATCACCTCGCATTAAATTAAATTCCATCTGTCAATCGTCAGCCCACTGGCCCAATTGATCAAGAACCCACTGCAATCCAAACTAACCTTCTTCACTGTCCACTAAGCCACTCACCTTGGTGTTATCTGCAAACTTAGTAATCATGCCTCCTAAATTCTCATCCAAATCATTAATACAAATAACAGTGGACCCAGCACCGATCCCTGAGGCACACCGCTGGTCACAGGCTTCCAGTTTGAAAAACAACTCTCTACATCTACCCTCTGGTTTCTGCCATCAAGCTAATTTTGCATCCATTTAACTACCTCACATTGGATCCCGTGAGATTTAATCTTATGCAACAACCTACTATGTGGTATCTTATCCAAGGCCTTGCTAAAGTTCATGTAGACAACATCAACTGCACTGCCCTCATTTACCTTCTTGGTTACCCCTTCAAAAACCTCAAACTTCTGAGACATGATTTTCCACTCTCAAAGCCATGCTGACTGTCCCTAATCAGTCCTTGCCTCTCTAAATGCCTGTAGATTCTGTCTCTCAGAATACCTTCTACCAGCGTACCCACTACAGATGTGAGGCTCTTTAAAGTGCATCAAGGTAGAGAAATCCCCAGGGCCTAATGAAGTGTATCCCAGGACATTGTGGGAGGCTAGGGAGGAAATTGCAAGTCCCCCAGCAGATATTTGAACTGACATCCACAGGTGAGGTGCCTGAAGATTGGAGGGTGGCAAATATCGTGCCTTTGTTTAAAAACAGGGAAGCAAAGTTGTGAGACCGGCCAGTTAAGCAGAAAGAAACTCACTGACCCTCCCACTTCAACTGTCAGAGTGGACATATTTCAGTGCTGGATGTGATTAACAGCAGCAATAACAGCAGAATCCAATGATTTTAATCAATTATGAACTCGCTGGTGTCTCAACAGGGTAGATGACTGAGTGAATCCTTTCCCACAGTCAGAGCAGGTGAATGGTCTCTCCCCAGTGTGGACTCGTTGGTGTCTTCTCAGGTTGGACAAATCTCGGAACTGCTTCCCACAAACAGAGCAGGTGAATGGTCTCTCCCCAGTGTGAACTCGCTGGTGTTTTTGCAGAGTGGATGAATCTTTGAATTTCTTTGCGCACACTGTGCAGATGAACGGCTTCTCCTCAGTGTGAATTCGTTGGTGTGTCAGCAGATGGGTTGAATTTTTGAATCCCTTCCCACAGTCAGAACAGATGAATGACCTCTCCTCGGTGTGAACCTGTTGGTGTCGCATCAGGTTGGATAACCATCTAAACCTTCTCGCGCAGAGAGAGCAGCTGAATTGTTTCTGCTCAGTGTGAACTCGCTGGTGTGTCTGCAGGTTGGATGACTGAGTGAATCCCTTTCCACACTGAGAGCAGGTAAACGGCCTCTCCCCAGTGTGAGCTCGCTGGTGTGTCAGCAAATCGGATAACTGATTGAATCTCTTCCCACACTCAGAGCAGCTAAATGGCCTCTCCCCAGTGTGAATTCGCTGATGTGTCTGCAGGTTGGATAACTGAGTGAATCTTTTCCCACACTCAGAGCAAGCAAATGGCCTCTCCCCAGAGTGAACTCGCTGATGTATCTTCAGGGTGGATGAATGTTTGAAACCTTTCCCACATGCTGTGCAGGTGAATGGCCTTTCCTTCATGTGAATTCGCTGGTGTGTCAGCAGGTGAGATGAATTTGTGAATCCCTTCCCACAATCAGAGCAGGTAAACGGCCGCTCCCCGGTGTGAATACGTCGATGAGTTTCTAGTTTTGAGGGGGTTATGAATCTCTTTCCACAGTCCTCACATTTCCACGGTTTCTCTGTGGTGTAGGTGTCCTCGTGTCTCTCCATGTTCAACAATCAAATTAAGTTTCCACACACAGGACACACATAGGGTCTTTCCCGGCTCCAAATGGGAATGTTTCTTCAAGCTGTGTAACTGGTTAAGGCAGGAACAATCAGTTCAAAGTGCGTGTGCTGATGCTTTTCTCGTCACACTGAGAATTAATAACTGATGAAGCTGATAGAGCAGACAATTATTTCTCCATCTAGATTCAAAGGCCACTGATCTTCACTTTGCAATGAATCAACTGAATCTTTCAGATCCTGATGCAATGTTTGGTTTGAGATTTCTGGCTTAAATCCTCATTTCTAACATCTGTAAAAGAAGTTGACAAAAGTAATCAGCGTTAGTACAGGATAGACATTCAGAACAGACAATTCTAGTTTCTCTGGAGCATTTTTTCCCCCTTTCATTCCCCAAAAGCTGTAAGTTTCCATCTCACACATTGAGAGGCAATTCCCTCGTGGTATTATCGCTAGACTATTAATCCAAAATTCAGCTAATGTTTGGGGACCCAGGTTTGAATCCTGCCACGGCAAATGGTAGAATTTGAATTCAGTACAAACATGTGGAATTAAGAATCTATTGATGATTGTGAAACTATTGTAGATTGTCGGAAAACCCCGTCACTAATGCTTTTTAGGGAAGAAAATCTGCCATCCTCACCTGGCATGGCCACCAAAGGCACAGTACAAAGAACAAAACAGCACGGGAAACAGGCCCTTCGGCCCAACGAGCCCGCGCCGCCGTCCCATGGTCAGTGACCTATTCATGACTCTAGTCTATGCCTAATGTGTGAGGATCAGGGAGGTCCAATATAGGGACAATTTGTTACCCAATCAATCAGCCTAAAAGCACATTTTTGGGATGTGGGAGGAAACCGGAGCACCCGGAGGAAACCCACGCAACCACGGGGAGAACGCGCAAACTCCCACGGACACAGGCCCAACTCCATGTGTCCGCACAGCAACAGAGATAGCCTCTGTGCTGCCATGATGCCCTCGAGATGGTAAGTGCCTGTGGATAAAAATTTCATTATTAAAGACTCTATATCCCTGAGACTAAAACTGACCCCAAGCCTACAATGCTTAGTAAGGCCTGCTATATCCCCCTATATGTAGACCGCTCATGTGGCTGTCCAAGTGACTCTTGAACAACCCTAGCGTGCCTGCTTCCACCACCTTACTCGGCAGTGCATTCCACATCCCCACTACCCTTTGTGTGAAAAACTGCCCTCTAACATTAGTCTTATATCTAGCCCCCCTCACCTTAAGCCCGTGACCCCTCGTTCTATCCATTTCTAATAGCGGAAAAAGCTTATCACCATCTACTCTATCTGTCCCCTTCATAATCTTATAAACCTCTATTAAATCCCCCCTCAGCCGACGTCTCTCAAGGGAAAACAGCCCAAGTGCGTTCAATCTTTCCTCGTAAGACAGCCCTTCCATACCAGGCAACATCCTGGTAAATCTCCTCTGCACTCTCTCCAGGATCTCTACATCCTTCCGGTAGTACGGCGACCAGAACTGGACGCAGTACTCCAGGTGAGGCCTAACCAACGTTCTATACAACTGCAACATCAGACTCCTACTCTTATATTCTATACCCCTTCCTATGAAGGCTAACATGCCATACGCTTTCCTCATCACATTCTGCACCTGCACCAACACCTTCAGGGACTTGTGTACCTGCACCCCCAGGTCTCTCTGCGTATCTATACTCTGGATAGTTCTACCTTTTATCATATAACTCCCTTCCACATTATTCCGGCCAAAGTGCATCACCTCGCATTTCTCCAGATTAAATTCCATTTGCCATCTATCTGCCCAATCTACCAGCCTATCTAGGTAATGTGCTGATTCACCTTGGTTTACTGGGGCGTTTCAGAGGGCAATCGGTTCAAGGGCACTGAGGGCTGGGCAATAAATGCTGGCCAGCCAGCAATGATGTGGAGATGCCGGCGTTGGACTGGGGTAAATACAGTCAGACAATTCACAACACCAGGTTAAAAGTCCAACAGGTTCATTTGGTAGCAAAAGTCAGTGATGCCCATGTCTCATGAATGAAGAAAAAATAACTCTCCTTCCATTCTCATTCTGCTGGATATAATACTGAACCTCCACAGGCTGATTGACAGAGCTGGGCCAAACTTTCCAGAGTCTACAACCTCCCTAGATTCACTCCCTTTCCCTTTCGTTGCAACAAGTCAACAATTCCCCCAGAATGAGAAGAAATAGAAAGTATTTTACTTACAGATGTTGGCCTCTTTTAGGTATGGCTTGTTATCCAACTGACCAACAAAAGAGGACATTTCAATCTGTCTGAAGTTCAATCTGCATTGTCACAAAGATCGCGCTCTGATTGGCTGGAGGGCCACAGTCCTTCCGGTCCTCCAACTCTTCCCATTGGTCAACAATTGAACGTGAAGGTCAGAGGGTGGGCTCTCCCCCGGAACATGCGCAGCTCCCCCTCTCCCTTGGACATGCGCAGTCCAGGGCCGTGGGGGAGGGGGAGATCACCGAGCGGCTTCTCGCTCTGGCCGGAGCCGCCAGCCGCTTGTCTGGAAACCTTGGCTCGAGGAGAGGCAGGGGGAGGGGAGCAATGGGTGGGGGCGGGGCTCCCGGGTCCGCGCAGGCCCCGGCCTGCGCACAGGGACCCGCAGCCGTCACCGCGGAGCAGTGATTCCTATTGGTTGTTTCAGTGATGGCTCCGTTGTGACGTCACAAAGCGGAAGTTGGCCAGTGACGATGTAATTTAAACAATGTCCGAGGTCACCACTTGTTGCTCAGATCCCCTTTTCAGCCCAGTGCAACTTGGAGCACACTGTTAATTCACCGGCTGCTGGGTTACAGGTCCCTCACAGCTCTTACCACAAGTTCATGATGAAATAATTTAAATAATGCCTGAAAACACTTTCCTTCTTGCTCTGACCCCTTTTTCAGTGCAGTGCTATTTGGAGTATACCATCAGTGCATTGACTCTTGGGTTGCAAATCCTTACAGTTCTTATCATAAATTTATGATGAAATAATTTAAACAATGCCTGAAAACACTTCTTCTTCATCAACTATCTACCACTGTTTCTTGATTGATTACAGCTTCGGGTATCTCAATCGCTGAACACCAGCCAGTCCTGGAATAAGTTTAATTCTAACTCATTCTAAGTAAATATTCTCACCCGGCCCTCTGTTGAGACTAAGCAGCTTTAATGGTTCATTGTAGCACAAACTGAGCAGTCATAGGAATGTGGTCAAGATAGTCCAGTCTCATCATGCCTCACATTCAATCTGCAGTCCTTCAGTTATGACAGTATATGTGCCTGTATGTAGCTGTCTTGGCTATTGTCAATCCCGACACTGCCAGTTTGAACGACTACAATGCGTGAGATGTAAATACACCCACCGTGTTGTTAGGGAGGCATTTCCAGCCACACATTCCAGATTTCCTCTGGACTGTAGGTGGATACCAGATTGATACATTTCATTCAACCACACCCAAGCTGCGTTATTCAAATCTCTTTATTGTACAGAACAATATATTCACAATATCTTTAACACAGAATTTGAACATTCCAGTTTTGATTTCAAGTATTAAGATATTCTGTTAGTTTTTTTTATTGTCGATGTCAGGCCTCTGTTGTTCTCCTTGGAGCAAAGGAGGTTGAGGGGAGATTTGATAGAGGTGGACAAAATTCTAACAGGTTTAGATAAGGTGGACAAAGAAAAGCTGTTCCTATTAGCTGATGGAAAAGGACGGGGTGGGGGTTGGGAGGCTGGGAACACAGATTTAAGGTTTTGGATCAGAGATACTGGGGAGGATGTGAGGAAGAATATTTTGATACAGTGAATTGTAATGACCTGGAACTCACTGCCTATGAGAGAGGAGGAAGTGGAGACAATAAACAATTACAAAGGAAATTGGATGGGCATTTGGGGGGTTTGAAACAGAAATGCTGACTAAGTATCTCTGAACTTCCTAATACCCTGTCACTCTGTGATCCTTGTGAAATTTGAAACCAGGTGTTCGCAACAAGACTCAAAGAGCATCAGCTCACTGGAGGCAAAGTTGTGAGACCGGCCAGTCCAGCAGAAGGTTGTGAATCTGTGAAATTCCCTGCACAGTGAGCAGTTGAGGCTACCTCATTGAATGCTTTTAAGGCAAGGATAGATGAGATTTTAACAGTAAAGGGATTAAGGGCTATGCTGAGCAGGCAGGTAAGTGGAGTTGAGTCCACAAAAAGAACAGCCATGATCTTATTGAATGGCACAGCAGGCTCGAGGGGCCAGATGGCCCACTCCTGCTCCTAGTTCTTATGTTCTTAAAGTCACCCTCTGCCCCTCCCCAGTGACCAACTGTAAGAATGAAAAAAAAGCAGCTCTTGACATAAGACAGCAGAGACAATAACTGCAGAATCCCACCCCTGGAATCACTCATGGTGTCTCAGCAGGGCGGACAAAGTTCTTAATCCTTTCCCACACTGACAGCAGGTGAATGGCCTCTCTCCAGTGTGAACTTGCTGGTGTTGCAGCAGGCTGGATGAGTCAGTAAACCTCTTCCCACACTAACAGCAGATGTACAGCCTCTCCCCAGTGTGAACTCGCTTGTGTGACTGCAGGCTGGATGACCGAGTGAATCCCTTTCCACACTGAGAGCAGGTGAATGGCCTGTCCCCAGTGTGAACTCGCTGGTGTCTCTGCAAGTGGGATAACTGGTTGAAACTCTTCCTGCACTGAGAGCAGGTGAACGGCCTCTCCCCAGTGTGAACTCTTTTATGTATCTGCAGGCTGGATGAGTCAATGAATCTCTTCCCACACTGACAGCAGGGGAATGGCTTCTCCCCAGTGTGAATTCGCTGGTGTCTCCGCAGATGGGATAACACAGTGAATCCAGTTCCACACTGAGAGCAGGTGAACGGTCTCTCCCCAGTGTGAGTTCGCTGGTGTTTCTGCAAAGTGGATAATCGAGGGAATCCCTTTCCACACTGAGAGCAGGTGAATGGCTTTTCCCCAGTGTGAACTTGCTGGTGTCTCTGCAAGTGGGACAACTGAATGAATCTCTCTCCACACTGAGAGCAGGTGAATGGCCTGTCCCCCGTGTGAACTTGCTGGTGTCTCTGCAAGTGGGACAACTGAATGAATCTCTCTCCACACTGAGAGCAGGTGAATGGCCTCTCCCCAGTGTGAACTCGCTCATGTATCTGCAGGCTGGATGAGTCAATGAATCTCTTCCCACACTGACAGCAGATGAATGGCTTCTCCCCAGTGTGAATTCGCTGATGTCTCCGCAGTTGGAATAGCACAGTGAATCCCTTTCCACACTGAGAGCAGGTGAACGGTCTCTCCCCAGTGTGAACTCGCTGGTGTCTCTGCAAAGTGGATAATCGAGGGAATCCCTTTCCACACTGAAAGCAGGTGAATGGCCTCTCCCCAGTGTGAACTTGCTGGTGTCTCTGCAAGTGGAATAACTGGTTGAATCCCTTCCCACACTGAGAGCAGGTGAATGGTCTCTCTTCAGTGTGGATGCGCCGACGAGCATCCAGCAGAGATGGGGCTCTGTATCTCTTCCCACAGTCTGCACATTTCCATGGTTTCTCCATGGTGCAGGTGTCCTTGCCTCTCCCTTGGGTGGACAATCAGGTGAAGCCTCGCCCACACACAATATGTGTACAGTCTCTCCCCACTGTGAATGGTGTTATATTTATTCAGGCTGTGTAGCTGTTTAAAGCTCTTCAGTCAGTGCTCTGGAACACATTCACTTGAATTTGGCAGTGTGTTGATGCTTTTCCAGTCACACTAATGTTTGAAATCTTTTCAAATCTCTTTCCAGATTCAATGGCCGATGATATTCAGATCCTGAGGAATATGACTCTGCCAGATCTAGATGTGGCGTTTGAGATTACAGCCTGTGATTCCTCTTTCAATATCCTGTAAAACAAATTGATACAAGTCATCGGTGTCAGTACAAGATAGAAATTCAGAACAATTCTAGTTTCTATGCAATTTTTTTTTCCTCTCTCATTCCCCAAAAGCTGTAAATCTCCATCCCACACACTCTCCCTCCATTCTCACTCTGCTGTATCTAATATTCACCCTCCCAATTCTCCTGAAGGTGCTGATTGACAGATCCATGCTCAATCAGGCTCACTGCTTCCTGTCCTGGAGACTCACAGCTGAAAATCTCCATGCAGGCTGCCAGACAGATCTATGCCGATATGACTGGACTAAAAATGTGTGGAATATACAGACTGGATTCACTTCCTTTCCCTTCAGTTGCTGCAAGTCCCCAATTTTTCCCAGAATGAGAAAAGAAATGGAAAGGGGGAAACATTGATTTCTTCCCAGATGTTGCACAGAGGAGGAAGATTCACTCTGAAGCTCATTGGCAGACTTCTGCATTATAACACTTTCTCAAAGACATTGACATCCTTTGCTCCCTCAGCTTGACACATTTAGTTGTCTGGCTGAAAGGATGGTCTCTTTCCTAATGTTCACAATTAAAGGGCTGGTTTCCCCAGGAGATGGCTGACATTTAAGAGAATAATAAATTATTAGAGGACAGAGATATGCCGAGTGTTGTTAATATTGTGGATCTGATATACTATTTACGGTTCTGTAACAAAGTACATTTAGTATTTCTCATCTTGTAATGAGGCTCAGTAGCTCTGTATGTTTCCACTCATCAAGTCATTACATAAGAACATAAGAAATAGGAGCAGGAGTAGGCCATCTAGCCCCTCGAGCCTGCCCCGCCATTCAATAAGATCATGGCTGATCTGTCGTGGCTCAGTTCCACTTTCCCGCTTTCTCCCCATGACCCTTAATCCCCTCTCTTATCAAAAACCCATCAACCCCCGTCTTAAAAATATTTAGCGAGGCAGCCTCCACCACTTCAACGGGCAGAGAATTCCAGAGATTCACCACCCTTTGAGTGAAGAAGTTCCTCCTCAACTCCGTTCTAAACCGCCCCCCCTTTTATCTTGAGGCTGTGCCCCCTAGTCCTACTGTCTTTTTTGAGCGGGAAGAGTCTCTCCACCTCTATCTTATCCATCCCATTCATCATCTTATACGTCTCAATGAGATCTCCCCTCATTCTTCTAAACTCTAACGAGTACAAGCCCAGTTTATTCAGCCTCTCCTCATAGCTCAACCCCCTCAACTCCAGTATCAGCCTAGTAAATCTCCTCTGCACTCCCTCCAAGGCCAAAATATCTTTGCGTAGGTGCGGTGCCCAAAACTGCACACAGTACTCCAGCTGCGGCCTCACCAATGCCCTATACAGCTGCAGCAAGACCTCCCTACTTTTATATTCAATCCCCTTCGCTATGAAGGCCAGCATCCCATTCGCCTTCCTGACCACCTGCTGCACCTGCAAGCTGGGTTTTTGCGACTCATGCACAAGGACCCCGAGGTCCCTCTGCACCGTCGCCTGCTGCAGTTTTTCGCCCCGTAAGTAATAGTCCTTCCTACTATTCTTCCTACCAAAGTGGACCACCTCACACTTGCCAATATTAAATTCCATTTGCCATTTCCTGGCCCATTCGCCCAGCCTATCTATATCCTTCTGCAGACTCTCCACACAATTTGCCGTTCCCCCAATCTTGGTGTCATCAGCAAATTTCGACACCCTACACTCGGTTCCCTCCTCCAGATCATCTATATAAATGGTAAAAACAGCACAGAAGGAATCCATTCAGTAACTCAAGTCCATGCTGACTTCTGTCGAACAATCCAGTGGGTCCCATTCCCCTTCTATATTCCCTTTCCCCTGCAAGTTTATGTCCTTCATGTGCCCATCTCATTTCTGAAATATATTAAAGGGGACAGTATACTAATACAGGACAGAGACGTGTCTGATATTTTTATACGGCAGAGATTAGATATATTATTTATGGCTCTGTAATAAAATGCACTTATCTGGTTGTGTAACATTGGACTGGAGCGACATTATATATTTGGACAAATCCCTTCCCTCAGAGAATTGTTAGTATCTGGCTTCCTCTCCATGGGGACTAGTGGAGGCATTGAATATCTTCAAGGATGAGTTAGACAGTTTTTGAATGACAAGGGAGTGAAGACTTATTGGAACAGGCTGAAAAATGGAGAGAAAGCTCAGATGAGGAAGGATTTCTTCACTCAAGGATGTAGTGAAGTTTTGGATCCCATTTTTGCAAATCCTTCCACGCCATTATTGTTTCCTATTTCCAGTCACACAAGTGTTTGGATACAAAGAACAAAGAACAATCCAGCACGGGAAACAGGCCCTTCGGCCCAACGAGCCCGCGCCGCCACATCACCCTACACCTCTTCTACCCTGCATATCTATGAATGGAACCCTACTCAGTCAGATTCAGGGAAGAAATAGTGTCAATTTGGTAAAAACCAATTAGCCTGAGAGCACATTTTTGGGGTGTGGGAGGAAACCGGAGCGCCCGGAGGAAACCCACGCAACCACAGGGAGAATGCGCAAACTCCCACAGACACAGGCCCAAATCCATGTGCCTGCACAGCCAGCAGTGCTAATCACTGAGCTGTTGCGGCGCCCATCTACCGGTCCAGGATCAAGCACACACACCGACATGAAGTACGAGGCCACTCCTGGAACTTCCAAGAGCAGCCCAGGCACGACCCGCCGTGTGAATGCCCCTCGTTTGACACGAGGTGGACCTCCACCTGTGGAATAAAGTCAAAAATATTAATCCTACAGCCTGCCTTTCTGGTGTCTCCCGAGGTTTAACCCTATTTAATATCCCCTACCATATCCCTCCATTCTCGTTTCACTCATGTGCCTATCAAACTGCATCTTAAACGAGTTCAACGTTCCTGCCTCCACCACCCTACTCGGTAGCGCGTTCCAGACCCCCACAACTCTCTGCGTAAAGAACCTTCTTCTCACCTCCAAATTATACCTCTCCCCCCTCACCCTTAAATGATGACCTCTCGTGTTCGTATCCAGTCTAGGGAGCAGTCTCTCACTATTAACTCTATCCATTCCCTTCATTATCTTATATACTTCTATCATGTCCCCTCTCAATCTCCGCCTTTCCAAGGAGAATAGTCCCAGTTTCTTCAACCTCTCCTCGTAACCCAGTCCCCCATGCCAGGCAACATCCTGGTAAACCTCCTCTGCACCCTTTCCAGAGACTCCACGTCCTTCCGGTAGTAAGGTGACCAGAACTGGACGCAGTACTCCAAATGCGGTCTAACCAACGTTCTGTACAACTGAAGCATTAGACAGCAGCTTTTATACTCTATACCCCTTCCTATAAAGGCCAACATCCCATAAGCCTTCCTAACAACCTTCTCCACTTGTGATGCAACCTTCATGGATTTGTGAACCTGCACTCCCAGGTCCCTCTGTATGTCTATACTCCTAATCGGCCTCCCTTTAATCACATAGCTCCTCTCTGCATTATTCCGTCCAAAATGCATCACCTCGCATTTGTCAGGATTAAATGCCATCTGCCACCTATCTGCCCACTGCACCAACCTATCTATATCCTGTTGTATCACCTGACAATCCAGTTCCGTACCCGCCAACCCTGCCATCTTGGTGTCATCAGCAAACTTGCTAATCACACCACCTACGCCCTCTTCCAAGTCATTTATGTAGACTACAAAGAGGAGAGGTCCCAGTACTGAGCCCTGCGGCACACCACTGGTCACTGGCCTCCAACCCGACAAGGTCCCTTCCACAGCTACCCTCTGTCTCCTATTTCCCAGCCAGTTCTCAATCCACCTAGCTACCTGGCCTCGTATCCCATGCGCCTTTCCCTTTTCTACCAGCCTACCGTGAGGGATCTTTATCTACAGACACACTTACGTTCAGGTTCTGATGAATGGAATGGACTCTGTCAGGTTTTGATCTGATGTCTGGTTTGAGTTTGCCTTCAAATTTTGTCATCAAATTTCCTGTCAGAGAGATCACCACCGTCAGTCAAGATTGGAAATTAAGCGAGGAACGTTTCTCTTGGGGTTGAGTTTTCTGTGTGTAAATCCTCCCCCTCTAACTCCCTGTAAAAGGAGTTTCCAAACAAAGTCCATCCCTGTCAGTCCCGGATAGAAATTCACAACATTCTCTCCTCCTGCTCGCAGGGAGCACCGCGCATGCGCAGCGCTTCCCTCAGGATGACAGCCGTTAACTCGGGGCCTCCAACTCCGGCATCTGTGCTCGCGGTCCCCAATAGGACGAAGGCGGCCCCCAGCAGTTATTACTCGGTGTTTTCCGTCTCCACTGGGTGCTGATGAAGCCTCCCCACCCACCCCACCGCCTCCATTACCCTCCAGAATCAGCCGTTTCTCTGGAAACCCGGAGCCGATAAAACCGCCTTCCCGCAGGCGCAGCAGCAACACCCACTGCGCATGCGTTTCAGATCTACAGTGCGCATGCGCGGAATCTGTTCCGGGGCGAGGTCTTATTCTGGTTCCCTTTCAATGCTGGGTAAGATAGCCACCATTGAAGGGTGCTATTGCATCAAAATAATCATGTTTTGTGATTCAATTACGATTGAAGCTGAAGCACCAAGGTATAAAAGTTAAATAACTAACGCAGCAGCTGGTGTCAACAGGCACCACAGCTCTGTCCTGAGTTTAGTTAGTTGCGAAACAAGCGTCTACATCTGAAGATGAACTTCTATCCTGGACTGACAGTGATGGTTTCTGTAAATTTACAGGGTACTGGAAGTGGAGAATTGACAGACGGGAAACACAAATCAAACATCACATTGTGATTTGACTGGGTCATTCATAAGAACATAAGAACATAAGAAATAGGAGCAGGAGTAGGCCATCTGGCCCCTCGAGCCTGCCCCGCCATTCAATAAGATCATGGCTGATCTGTCGTGACTCAGCTCCACCTTCCCGCCCTCTCCCCATAACCCTTAATCCCTTCTCTTATCAAAAACACATCAACCCGTTTCTTAAAAATATTTAGCGAGGCAGCCTCCACCACTTCAACGGGCAGAGAATTCCAGAGATTCACCACCCTTTGAGTGAAGAAGTTCCTCCTCAACTCTGTTCTAAACCGCCCCCCCTTTATCTTGAGGCTGTGCCCCCTAGTCCTACTGTCTTTTTTGAGCGGGAACAGTCTCTCCACCTCTATCCTATCCATCCCATTCATCATCTTATACGTCTCAATGAGATCTCCCCTCATTCTTCTAAACTCTAACGAGTACAAGCCTAGTTTATTCAGCCTCTCCTCATAGCTCAATCCCCTCAACTCCGGTATCAGCCTAGTAAACCTCCTCTGCACTCCCTCCAGGGCCAAAATATCCTTGCGCAGGTGCGGCGCCCAAAACTGCACACAGTACTCCAGCTGCGGCCTCACCAATGCCCTATACAGCTGCAGCAAGACCTCCCTACTTTTATATTCAATCCCCCTCGCTATGAAGGCCAGCATCCCATTCGCCTTCCTGACCACCTGCTGCACCTGCAAGCTGGGTTTTTGCGACTCATGCACAAGGACCCCGAGGTCCCTCTGCACCGTCGCCTGCTGCAGTTTTTCACCCCGTAAGTAATAGTCCTTCCTACCATTCCTCCTACCAAAGTGGACCACCTCACACTTGCCAACATTAAATTCCATTTGCCATTTCCTGGCCCATTCGCCCAGCCTATCTAGATCCTTCTGCAGACTCTCCACACCCTCCGCACAATTTGCCTTTCCCCCAATCTTGGTGTCATCAGCAAATTTCGACACCCTGCACTCGGTTCCCTCCTCCAGATCATCTATATAAATGGTAAATAGCTGAGGCCCCAGCACCGACCCCTGGGGCACCCCACTAGTCACCAACACATTCACTAGTCATTCAACACAACAGGACCTGAATGTCAGCAGAATCTGAATGTGGAATGTTAAAGGTTTGTTGATTCTGTCAGAGAGCAAATTTCAGGTCTTACTGTGACTGGAAAAGCCCTGAGATTCACAAATCCTGGTTAAGAAGCACCTCCACTCAGGATGGTGGAGGTTTGGAACTCTGTCCTACAGAAGGCAGTTGATGCTAAATTAGTTGCTACCTTTAAATCTTGAGATAGATAAATTTTTGTCAAACTCTCTTCAATCCCTCTCCAACTCCCCCTCAGCCCCATACCCCCCTCACTGCCCAGACCCCCCTCACTGCCCAAACCCTCTCCAATTCCCCTCCAAAATCCCTCTCAGTTCCATACTCCCCATCACTGCCCAAACCCTCTTCAATCCCCCTCCAAATCCCTCTCAGCCCCGGACCCTCATCACTGCCCAAACCCTCCTCACTGTCCAAAACCTCGTCAATTCCCCTCCAAAGTCCCTCTCAGCCCCATACCCCCCACTGCCCAAACCCTCTTCAATCCCCCTCCAAATCTCTCTCAACCTTTCAAAATAAAACCTCACAATCAAAAGAGAAATGAGAGAGGGAGAGCACGAAAATCCACACTCCCATCCTGAAGTGGCTGCTGCACAGTTTATTGAACCACTGAATCCAGCCGCTTAAACCCTGTTGGGAAATGCAAAAGTGCTCCTGAGAATTAGTCCTTGAAGTGAGGCCTAGTCACAGAGGCTGCATTATACCTCAGCTAGAAAGAACAAATCTCCCTCTCCCCAGTTAACCAGAACAATCCTCTCCATCCACACCCACAAATCCCAGCGCCCTGTCTAAAAACACAAGCAGGACTCTGGGATTGAGACTAAGCCTTTCCCCCAGGCTCAGGAATTTGAATTTCAGCTCCCTCTCCCTCCTGAGTGCTTTACAGTGAGAGGGAGAGAGAGAGAGAGAGAGACTGAGATTGTTACAATCCGGATCCCACAAGGAATCTCACACTGCAGGACGACACCCCCACCCTCAGAACCTCTGTCTCTGTCCCCAACCCCCGTTCACTGAACCCCCGACACGCCCCACCCCTTCTCTATTCACCCTGTTTCTCTCTGCTACCCCACCCTCCTTCTTCCCCTCCATCTTTTTTACATTTAAATTGTGGGGCATAGTCACAGACCGAGAAATGTGGGGGGGGGGGGAGAAACACAGAGCATGAGTGCACAGCAAGATCCCACATATTCACAGCCCGAACAGGGCCAGATACAAAGTAATATTGTCAGGATTGGGGTCAAGTGAGTGGGAAATAAGGGAATCAGACATCTTCCTCTCTCTCCCTCTCCACACGAGACCCCACCCCCAGATTCTGTATCTCTCCTCACTCCCTCACCGCAACCCACACAAGCCTCACCTTTTGCTGTCTTTTCCTATTTTCCCCTCACTCTGCCCCGCCTTTTTCCCATGTCTCTTTCTCTCTCCATCTCTCTCCCCGCCTGTCTGTGTCTCTCTCCCCACCTCTCCCCCACCCCCATCGAATATTGCAATGAAGTTGCATATATTAGATAAAAAATGTGGTGTTTGCCCAATATAAATATTGAAAAGACATGCTGAGAAAACGAAAATAAATCATCCAGCATTAAGTCCTTCAAAAGCCTGTGTCTTTGGGATTTTAAACTGCAGAAAGCAGGCTGCAGAAGACAACTTTACAACATTTGTGTCCAAAGCAGCAGCCAGAATCCCAGCAGCAAAACAGGCTTTCAATTGGACCAATGGTTTTAAAACTAACTCTCAAACACACATAACCAATAGACAGTTTGATTTTACAGACATTTAATTTACGCTTTGCCACCCACCAAAGGGTTAACCTGTTTGTGACTAATTACAAAGCTGGGCTATTTTAACCCCAGGGTTTCCGGCTCCAGGCCTCCCCCAGCCCACAATCTAACCAGAACTGGTTCATCCGAGAGCCGGGGGAAAGGACAGAGTCTGGAAACACCCCCCCCCCCCCAACCCCATCCCACCCCACCTCCCCCTCCTCCAGTCCCTGGAAAGAGCTGAACTCCCCTCTTTAACCTGGTAACAAGCTGTGTCCATCCCCTTAGGGAGAGACTTTCTAAAATCACCCTCCCAACATTGATTTATTTTTATCAATCAGTTACACCATTGTTGGCTTCCTGAAACTTTTCTCCAGAAACTGGGAGTTCGGCACTGACTCCACACGAGAGACTACTCCCACGCCCTCCCCTCACCCTCCCCCAGATCCTGTGTCTCTTCCCACCCCATCACTGTCACACCCCACAAACTTCACTTCTTGTTGTCTTTTGCTCATTCTCAGTGGGGAAGAAGAGAGGAACAAATGTCCTTAGAAACTAGAATTGTCTGTTCTGGATTTCTATCCTGTACTGACACTGATGACTTGTGTCAACTTGTTTTACAGGACTTTGAAAGAGGAACCAGAGGCTGAAATCTCAAACGTCATATCTAGATCTGGCAGAGTCATATTCCTTGGGACCTGAATATCATCGGCCATTGAATCTGGAAGGAGATTTGAAAAGATTTCAAACATCAGCATGACTGGAAAAGCATCAACACACTGCCAAATTCAAGTGAGAGTTTTCCAGAGCACTGACTGAAGAGCTTTAACCAGTTACACAGCCTGAATGAATATCACACCATTCACAGCAGGGAGAGACTACACGTGTTGTGTGTGTGAACAAGGCTTCAACTGATTGTCCACCCAAGGCAGAGGCAAGGTCACCTGCACCATGGAGAAACCATGGAAATGTGTGGACTGTGGAAAGAGATACAGTGCCCCATCTCTGCTGGAAGCTCATCGGCGCAACCACACTGGGGAGAGGCCATTCACCTGCTCTCAGTGTGGGAAGGGATTCATGCAGTTCCCCCAACTGCAGAGACACCAGTGAGTTCACACTGGGGAGAAGCCATTCCCCTGCTGTCAGTGTGGGAAGAGATTCATTGACTCATCCAACCTGCAGACACATCAGCGAGTTCACACTGGGGAGAGGCCATTCACCTGCTTTCAGTGTGGGAAGAGATTCATTGACTCATCCAACCTGCAGACACATCAGCGAGTTCACACTGGGGAGAGGCCATTCACCTGCTCTCAGTGTGGGAAGGGATTCAAGCAGTTCCCCCAACTGCAGAGACACCAGCGAGTTCACACTGGGGAGAGGCCATTCACCTGCTCTCAGTGTGGGAAGAGATTCATTGACTCATCCAACCTGCAGACACTCCAGCGAGTTCACACTGGGGAGAGGCCGTTCATGTGTTGTCAGTGTGGGAAGGGATTCACTGATTCATCCAGCCTGCAGATACACCAGCGAGTTCACACTGGGGGAGACCATTCACCTGCTCTCAATGTGGGAAGGGATTCACTGTGTTATCCACTTTGCAGAGACACCAGCGAATTCACACTGGGGAGAGGCCATTCACCTGCACTCAGTGTGGGAAGGGATTCAACCAGTTATCCAACCTGCGGAGAAATCAGCGAATTCACACTGGGGAGAGACCATTCACCTGCTCTCAGTGTGGGGAAGGATTCACTCAGTTATCTACTTTGCAGACACACCAGCGAGTTCACACTGGGGAGAGACCGTTCACTTGCTATCAGTGTGGGAAAGGATTCACTCGAATATCTGACCTGTGGATACACCAGCGAGTTCACACTGGGGAGAGACCATTCACCTGCTCTCAGTGTGGGGAGGGATTCAGAATTTCATCCCAGCTACTGAGACACCAACAAGTTCACGAGTGATATTCAGGGTTGGATTCTGCTGTTACTGTTTCAGCTCTCAATTACATCCAGGGCTGCATTTTGTTCATTTTCACAGTTGGTCAATGGGGAGGATCAGAGTATTTCTGCTGGGCTGGCCGGTCTCACAACCATGGTATGGTACATTGGGGAGACCATGCAGACGCTACATCAACGGATGAATGAACACCGCTTGACAATCACCAGGCAAGACTGTTCTCTTCCTGTTGGGGAACACTTCAGCAGTCATGGACATTTGGCTTCTGGTCTTCGGGTTAGTGTTCTCCAAGTCATCCTTCACGATGCACGATAATGCAGAGTCGCTGAGCAGAGACTGATAGCCAAGTTCCGCACACATGAGGATGGCCTCAACTGGGATCTTGGGTTCATGTCACACTATCTGTAACCCCCATGACTTTCCTGGACTTGCAAAATCTCACAAACAGTCTGTCTGGAGACAATACACATCTTTTTAACTTGTGCTCATGCTCTCTCCACTTACATTGTACCTTTAAGCCGTAAAGTCTGGTGTTTCAATCACTATTCTGTGATTGAGTTTGTGTCTCTGTATGCTCTATTTGTGAAAAGATCTCCCAATCACCTGACGAAGGAGCAGCAAGCAAAAGCTAATGGTGTTTGCTATTAAATAAACCTGTTGGACATTAACCTGGTGTTGTAAGACTTCTTACTATTGGAATATTTGATGCCTTAGCTAAAAAAGATAAGTATCCCATATCTGTTCTTAACCACTTTATCAGTCTGGTCCTGCTGTCTTCAGGATCCGATGGACATGCACCCCAAGATCCCTCTGGCCCTCTGTACTTCCTGGTGTCCTATTGTTCATTGTGTATTCCCTGCCCTGTAGTTCTTCCAAAATGCATCACCTCAGACATTTCGGGGTTAAATGTCCATCTAACCAGCCAGTCATACCGTCCTGTAACCCAAGGCTTTCCTCTTCACTATTGACCACAACACCAATTTTTCTATCATCAGCAAACTTACTTATCGAACCCCCACATTCATGTCCACAGGAAGCTCCGCGCGGACATTGATACAAGACTCTGATTGGCTGGAGGACCAGCGTCATGCGGTCCTCCACGCGTTGCCATTGGTCAATCTCCCGCATGAGGACAATGAGGAGACTGAACCCGAACCCACGTGGCGGTGGGCGGGGCTTTGACCGCCAGCCGCACTGAGCTGGTGTCCAATCCGCTGTGTTTTGCTTCGATGACCTTTGCTCGACCGGGGGGCGGGGGAGAGTGAGGAGGGCGGGGCTCCTGGGTTCGTGTGCCCGGGCGTGCGCACTGAAATCCTAGGACGTCACCGCGGAGTGATTCCTATTGGCTGATTCAGGCAGTGCTCGATTGTGACGTCACAATACGGAAGTTGGCCAATGAGCTTTAGAAGACACTTCCTCCTCTGGGCAACATATGGGAGGAAATCAATGTCTCCCCCTTTCCATTTCTATTCTCATTCTGCGGGAAACTGGGGACCTGCAGCAACTGAAGGGTAAGGAAGCGAATCCAGTCTGTATATTCCACACATTTTTAATCCAGTCATATCTATCTGGCAGCCTGCTTGGAGATTTTCAGCTAGTGACGTTTGCTACCAAATAAACCTTTGGACTTTAACCTGGTGTTGTAAGACTTCTTACTGTGTTAACCCCAGTCCTACACCGACATGTCCACATCCAGGACAGGAGTCAGTGACAGTCAATCAGCCTCAATCATCAACTTCAGGAGAATTGGGAGGGTGAATATTAGATACAGCAGAGTGAGAATGGAGGGAGAGTGTGTGGGATGGAGATTTGCAGCTTTTGGGGAATGAGAGAGAAAGAATGTTCCATAGAAACTAGAATTGTCTGTTCTGAATTTCGATCCTGTACTGACACTGATGACTTGCGTCAACTTGTTTTACAGGATATTGAAAGAGGAATCACAGGCTGAAATTTCAAAAGTCAGGTCTAGATCTGGCAGAGTCATGTTGCTTGGAAGCTGAATATCATCAACCATTGAATCTGGAAGGAGATTTGAAAAGATTTCAAACACCCGTCTGACTGGAAAAGCACCAACACACTTCCACATTCAAGTGAGAGTGTTCCAGTGCACTGACTGAAGAGCTTTAACCAGTTACACAGCCTGAATAAATATCACACCATTCACAGCAGGGAGAGACTGTACATGTATTGTGTGTGTGGACGAGCCTTCAACTGATTGTCCACCCAAGGCAGAGGCAAGGACGCCTGCACCATGGAGAAACCATGGAAATGTGCAGACTGTGGAAAGAGATACAGATTCCCATCTCTGCTGGATGCTCATCGGCGCAGTCACACTGGGGAGAGACCATTCATCTGCTCGCAGTGTGGGGAGGGATTCATTAGACTCCCCCACCTGGAGTCACACAAGCGAGTTCACACTGGAGAAAGACCATTCACCTGCTCTCAGTGTGGAAAAGGATTCACTGTGTTATCCACTTTGCAGAGACACCAGCGAATTCACACTGGGGAGAGGCCATTCACCTGCTCTCAGTGTGGGAAGGGATTCAACCAGTTATCCAATCTGCGGACACACCAGCGAGTTCACACTGGGGAGAGGCCATTCACCTGCTCTCAGTGTCAGAAGGGATTCACTCGGTTATCCGACCTGCAGGCACATCAGCGCATTCACACTGGGGAGAGGCCGTTCACTTGCTCTCAGTGTGGGAAGAGATTCACTGTGTCATCCACCTTGCAGAGGCACAAACAAATTCACACTGGGGAGAGGCCATTCATCTGCTCTCAGTGTGGGAAGGGATTCATTCAATTGTCCAGCCTGCTGACACACCAGCGAGTTCATACTGGGGAGAGGCTGTTCATCTGCTCTCAGTGTGGGAAGGGATTCACTCAATTCTCCAGCCTGCAGACACACCAGCGTGTTCATACTGGGGAGAGATCGTTCACCTGCTCTCAGTGTGGGAAGGGATTCACTCGACAATTCCACCTGCGGACACACCAGCGAGTTCACACTGGGGAGAAGCCGTTTACCTGCTCTCAGTGTGGGAAGGGTTTCAGTCAGTTATCCAACCTGCAGAGACACCAGCGAGTTCACATGGGGAGAGGCTGTTTACCTGCTGTCAGTGTGGGAAGGAATTCACTCAGTTATCCCACCTGCTGAGACATCAGTGAGGTTACACTGGGGAGAAACCTGCTCAGTGTATAAAAAGAGCTCAGAATTTTATCACAGCTGCTGAGGCACCAACAAGTTCACAGAGATTGGATTCTGCTGTTATTGTTTCTGCTCTCAATTACGTCCAGGACTGCATTTTGTTCATTCTCACAGTTAGTCAATGGGGAGGGTCAGAGGGTTTCTTTCTGCTGGACTGGCCGGTCTCACGACTTTGCCTCCAGTGGGCTGATGCTCTTTGAGTCTTGTCGCGAATACCTGGTTTTAAATTTCACAAGGATCACAGAGTGACAGGGTGTTAGGAAGTTTAGAGATATTTAGTCAATATTTCTGTTTGAAACCTCCCCCCCCGCCAAAAAAAAATGCACATCCAGTTTCCTTTGTAATTGTTTAGTGTCTCCATTTCCTCCAGCCTCGTAGGCAGTGAGTTCCAGGTCATTACCATTCGCTGCATCAAAATATTCTTCCTCACATTCCTCCCCCTACATCTCTGATCCAAAACTTTAAATCTGTGTCCCCCTCGTCCTTGTCCCATCAGCGAATGGGAACAGCTTTTCTTTGTCCACTTTGTCTAAACCTGTCAGAATCTTGTCCATCTCGTTCAAATCTCCTCTCAACCTCCTTTGCTCCAAGGGGAACAACCCCAGCCTGACATCGACAATAAAGAACAAACTAACAGAATATGTTAGTACCTGAAATCAAATGGGAATGTTGAATTTCTGTTTTAAAGATATTGTGAATATATTAGTCTGGACAATAATGAAATTGGCATAACTCAGCTTGGGTGTGGTTGAATGGAATATATCTGTTAACCTCCTCCAGTGAGTGAAAATCTGGAATGTGGAGCTGGAAATCACTCCCTAACAGCACTGTGGGTGTATTTACAGGCATTGTAGCAGTTCAGGAAGGCAGTGTTGGGGTTGACCATGGCCGAGGCAGCTACAGACAGATACATATTCTGTTATAATGGAAGGTGTGCGGATTGAATGTGAGGATTATGTGACTGGACCGTCTTGACCACATTCCTGTGACAGCTCAGTTTCTGCAATTACCGACCATTAAAGCTGCTGAGCAGGGCCCCCATGGAGGACCTGGTGAGAATATTTACTGGGAATGAGTTGGAATTAAACTTATCCCAGGACCGGCTGGTGTTCAGCGGTTGAGATACCCAAATCTGTAAAAAGGGGGGTCTGACCAATCAACAAACAGTGGTAGGTAGTTGGATAAGAAATTAAGAAGCATTCTCAGGCATTGTTTAAATTAATTTATCCTAAATTTGTGATTAAAATCTGTGACTGATTTGTGACCCAATAGTCAATGAAGTGATAGTATACTCCAAATAGCACAGGACTGAAAAGCGGACCCTCTGAGAGTAGATCCGAAAGGTTATTATCTTACCCCATCATGGCCAGTGAAAAATCAGAGCTCGAGTGGGTACTGGACAGGTCTCTTACCTGCCATTTGGAAACTAAGAACACAAAACCTATCGATAAAATGGTTCGAGAATAGAGCCGTTTCGAGTCTGGATGACACTTCATAAGAGCTCTGATAAAGGGTCATCCAGACTCGAGACATTGATTCTATTCTTTCTCCACAGATGCTGTCAGACCTGCAGAGATTTTCCAGCATCCGCAGTATTTCACTTTTATGATAAAATGAGATTTGGAATCCCCACAACCCTCCCCCAAAACAGAGGGAGTGGTGGGAGAGGAAAATAAGGATAAGAATGAAGAAGTCTGGCTGCTGATTCTCCAAGCCCATGTAGAATTAACAAAATGAGTGAATCAGTTTATAAAGCACAGAAGTTACCCATCCCTAACAATAACTGATCAAATTACAATAATTAGGTTGAAGAATGTAACAAAAAATGAATGGATGAAGTTTAAAATCAATTTTGTTTTGTTGTTAGAAAAGTTTTTTTTTAAATCATGTAAAGTGCCATAATTGCATGCCAAGTTTTTTCTGCTCACTCCCCACCCCTTTAGGCTCTGTAGAAAAGTTAACCCTTTCAGCAGTCAGTTGATTTATTTTTAAATCACTCGGAAACTCGTGTCTATTTTAATTTATAATTGTGGATTTATTCAAACCAGTTAAATCTGGAAATTTTAAATGTAGCCTGGAGGAATTTGGAATAACTGAGAATTCTCTCGTTGTCACCTCAACCCCAGATAAAGAACAAAAATCTAACAGGTGGTAATGGTAACTCAATAAACTGTTGATTAAATCCTTGAGTGTTGAATGATTCTTTTGAGTTCATTGCCCCCGAACACACTGGGTGCTTTACCACTGGAGACCAGGTATTGCCAAAACCTTCAGACAATACAAAGACTCACGAAAGCCAGTGTCCCAGTTTAAAGATATATTTTATTTGACCAACGATCGAAGGGAAACATTATTGGACAGTTTAATAACTCGAAGAGAAGCATCCTGATCTCTGCAATAACTCTGACGTAGAATGCTTAGACAGATCAATTGTACATTCTTCACGTCAAATTCTCCCACCTTTCATTAGGTGTGACGCAATCATTTTCCATATAAAAAAATCATTAATTACGTTTGTCATTTACTTCAGCCAATTTCATTTTATCCTCTGACACAATGGGATTTAATTTGTCCAGAGACTTCCTTCCCCTATTGCTTAGGTTTTGGGGGGTGTGAGGAAAAATGTTTTCACCCAGACTGTGATGGGAATCTGGAATTCACTGGGAGGGTAGTAGAGGCAGGAAACCTCACAACCTTTAAAAAGCACATTGACAAGCACTTGAATGTTTTGACAGTTCAAACTCTATAAGCGAAGTGCTGAAAAATGGATTAATGTAAATTTAGTATAGTTTTGTCAGTGCAAACTTGATGGGCTGAAAGGTCTCCTGTATTGTATGACTACGACTTGTGAACTCGCTGGTGTTTCTGCAGTCGGGATGACTGAGTGAATCCCGTCCCACACACAGTGCAGGTGAACGGTCTCTCCCCAGTGTGAACTCGCTGGTGTGTCCGCAGGGAAGATGATGATCTGAATCTCTTTGTGCAGTGAGAGCAGCTGAACGGTCTCTCCTCAGTGTGAACTCGCTGGTGGGACATCATTAGCTGAGAGCTTTTGAAATCCCTCCCACAGTCGGAGCATTTAAAGGGTCTCTCCTGGGTGTGAATGACAATGTGCCTCAGCAAGTAGGGCAACTGACTGAAACCTTTCCCACACACACAGCAAGTGAACGGCCTCTCCCCAGTGTGAACTAACTGGTGTCTCCGCAGGCCTGATGCCACACTGAATCCTTTCCCACACTCAGAGCAGGTGAACGGCCTCTCCCCAGTGTGAACTCGTTGATGGCTCTGCAAATCAATTAACTGAGTGAACCCCTTCCCACACACAGAGCAGATGAAAGGTCTCTCTCCAGTGTGAAATCGCTGGTGTCTCTGCAGACTAGATAACCGAGTGAATCCTTTCCCACACTCAGAGCAAGTGAATGGCCTTTCCCCAGTGTGAACTCGCTGGTGTCTCTGTAAATCAATTATTTGAGTGTATCCCTTCCCACACACAGAGCAGGTGAACGGTCTCTCCCCAGAGTGACTGCGCCGATGAATTTCCAGCTGAGATGGAAAACTGAATCCTTTCCCACAGTCCGCACATTTCCATGGTTTCTCCATGGTGCGGGTGTCCTTGTGACTCTCCAGGTTAAACAATCAGTTAAATGTCACACAGAACACAGGTACAGTCTCTCCTCGCTGTGAATGTTGTGATGCATTTTCAGGCTGTATAACTGGTTTTAGCTCCTTCCACACACAGTGCACTGGAACACTCTCACTCGGGTGTGTTTGTTTTGCTGCTTTTCCAGTCACATTGATGCTTAAAATCTTCTGAAGCAGACAGAACAGAGAAACATTTCTCCTTCTAGATTCAAAGGTCAATGATATTGAGGTCCTGATGAATTGAGTGACTCTGTCACATGCTGATGTGATGTTTGATTTGAGATTTCTGTCTGTAAATCCTCACCTTCAGATACCCTGTCAAAGGAATTTACACAAGTCATCAGTGTCAGTACAGAATAGAAATTCAGAACAGACAATTCTAGTTTCTATGTAACATTCTTTCCTCTCTCATTTCCCAAAAGCTGTAAATCTCCTTCCACGCTCTCCCTCTATTCTCACTCTGCTGTTCACCCTCTCAATTCTCCTGAAGGTGCTGATTGAGGCAGATTGACAGATCCATGCTCACTGCTTCCTGTCCTGGACACAGAGCTGAAAATCTCCATGCAGGCTACCAGACAGTTGTCTCTCATACAGGATAAAAGTGTAATATAACAGGAAATTATTTGAATAATAGCAGAGCAGGGATTTGAGGAATATTTATACTTAGGTAGGGACAGCATCTGATCTGGAACTCGCTGCCTATGAAGATGGTGGAACTGAAAATGTTCAATCATTTCAAAATAAAATTGGGCGCGCATTCAAAGAAAATAAAACTTGCAGAGGAATGTTGGCAAAGAAATAGAATAGGACTGATTGGTTCATTCAGTAGAGAATCAATCTGCAGTCCATAACATGATGTGGAGATGTCTGCATTGGACTGGGGTGGGCGCAGTAAGAATTCTCACATCAGGTGAACATCTCTGCTACCAAATAAACCTGTTGGACTTTAACCTGGTATTGTGAGACTTCTTACTGTCTGTCAGATATACAGGTTAGGTTGATTGCCCATGCTCAATTGCCACTTAGTGTCTCAGGATGTGTGGATTGGGGGGATTAGTGGGGTAATTCTGTCATAAATCCGGGAGAGGGCCTGGGAAGAATGCTCTGTTGGAGAGACAGCGCAGACTTGATGGGCCAAAAGGCCTCCTTCTCCACTGTAGGGCTTCTGTGATTCAAGTTACCCAATGGACTCCTTCTGTGCTGCAATGACTTTATGACTGGATGTATATAATGTAGCTACAGTAATATATTACAAAGTTAGAAATAATAAGAAATGGAAAGGGGGAGAAAAGAAAGTGTTTTACTCACAGATGTTGGCCTCGTTTAGGTGAAATAAATCTACATTCCCTGACCGTAAATGTTGGCCTCTTTTAAGGTCAAACCAAATAAACAAACACAAACTAAATTAGGACAAAGTAAAAGGGGCAGCTCCCCAAAAGAGAGGAGAACAGGCAGAATAAAATCAAAGTACAAAGGAAACTTAAAATCATCAAATTATAGTGTGATTATTTGGGTCAATAATGCACCCCAGGCCCTGCGGTGCCAACGAGCGCGAAGGCTTCAACTGTGCCTGTGGACACCGCATGCTCCCTCTCCAGGGACACCTAGCCGCGAACATAGCCGCGGTAGAGGGGCAGACAGTCAGTATGGACGGCCCCCTCCATCGCCCACCGTAAATGTTGGAGACAGGAGCAAATTTTCGGTTTCCTGATACTCAATCTTCATTCACGCAAAGCCCGCCCTCCCATTGGCTGGAGGACCAACGTTCTTCCGGTCCTCCAGCTCCTTCCATTGGTCAACATCTCAGCATGAAGGTCAGAGAGGGAGGGCACAGTCCCGCACATGCGCAGCTTCCTCTTCTCCTTGGACATGCGCAGTCCCTGGTCGCGGGGCGGGGAGACCACCGAGCGGCTTCTCTCTCTGGCCGGAACCGCCAGCCACTTGTCTGGAAACCTTGGCTCGAAGAGGGGGAGGGGAACAATGGGTGGGGGCGGGGCTCCCGGGTCCGCAACGGGCCTGAGCACTGGAACCCTAAGACGTCACTGCAGAGCCAAGTAATTTCTATTGGCTGATTCAGGCAGAACTCCATTGTGACGTCACAATGCAGCAGTTGTCCAATGAGCTTCAGGCTGAAACTTCCTCCTCTGTGCAACATCTGGGAGGAAATCAATGTTTCCCCCTTTCCATTTCTTTCCTCATTCTGGGGGAAATTGGGGACTTGCAGCAACTGGAGGATAAAGAAGTGAGTGCAGTCGGTTTCTTCCACACATTATTTGTCCACTAATGTAGACATATATCTGTCTGGCAGCTGCATGCAAACTTTCAGCTCTCTGTGTCCACGACAGGAAGCAGTGAGCATGGGTCTGTCAATCAACCTCAAACAGCACCTTCAGGAGAATTGGGAGGGTGAATATTAGATACAACAGAGTGAGAATGGAGGGAGAGTGTGTGGAATGGGGATTCACAGCTTTGGGGAATGAGAGAGGACAGAATGTTCCATAGAAACTAGAATTGTCTGTTCTGAATTTCTACCCTGTACTGACATTGATGATATTTGTATATTCCTTTTGCAGAATATCAGAAAGTGAAGATTTAAAGAAGAATATCAAACCAAACTTGACTTCAAGATCTAACACAGTCACTCAATTAATTGGGACCTGAATATTTGAATCTAGAATGGAAATGTGTTTCTCTGCTTTGTCTGCTTCAGGAGATTTTAAATATCAGTGTGACTGGAAAAGCACCGAGAGACACACACACTGAAACATGCAAACACCTGACTGACTGTGGAAAGAACTTTAGCAGTTCGACAGGCTGAAAGTACATTGCCACAGAGAGATCACATCCATGTAATGTGACTGAACTGATTGTCAAACCTGGACAGTCACAAGTACACCCGCACTATGGAAAAACTGTGGAAATGTGAGGACTGTGGGAAAGGATTCAGGTACCCGTCTGCACTGGAAACTCATCGACGCAGTCACACTGGAGACAGACCATTCACCTGCTGTGTGTGTGGGAAGAGATTTACCCAGTTATCCCATTTACAAACACATCAGGGAGTTCACACTGGAGAGAGGCCATTCACCTGCTCTGTGTGTGGGAAAGGATTCAGTCAGTTATCCAACCTGCTGAAACACAAAGCCACTCACACTAATGAGAGACCCTTTAAATGCTCTGACTGTGGGAGTGGTTTCAAATGCTCTGGAGATCTGGTGTCCCACCAGCACATTCACACTGAGGAGAGACCATTCAGCTGCTCTCACTGCACAAAGTCATTTAGAACATCATACAACCTGCGAGTACACCAGCAAATTCATACTGGGGAGAGGCCATTCACCTGCTCTGTTTGTGAGAAAGGATTCTCCCGGTTAAACAATCTGCTGACCCACCAGCGCATTCACACCGGGGAGAGGCCATTCACCTGCTCTGACTGTGGGAAAGAATTCACTCGATTGAACAATCTGTTGACGCACCTACGGGTTCACACCAGAGAGAAACCATACACCTGCTCTATGTGTGGGAAGGGATTCACTCAGTTGCCCAGCCTGTTGAGCCACAAGGTCACTCATACCCAGGAAAGACCCTTTAAATGCTCTGACTGTGGGAGTGGCTTCAAAAGCTCTCGGGAACTGATGGTCCACCAACCCATTCACACTGACGAGAGACCGTTTCCCTGCTCTCTCTGCTCAAAGAGGTTTAGGAGATCATCCGCACAGCAGAGACACCAGCGAGTTCACACTGGGGAGAGACCGTTCACCTGCTCTGTGTGTGCGAAGAGATTCAATCGGTCATCCAACCTGCAGAGACACCAGCGAGTTCACAACTGATTCCAGGTGTTGGATTCTGCTGTTGGTGAAGTGAGAGGGTCAGAGTGTTTCTTTCTGCTGGTCTGGCCAGTCTCACAACTTTGCTTCCAGTGGGCTGATGCTCTTTGAGTCTGGGAGAGTACATTTCTACTGAAATGACCCACAAAAGCTGATGAAGGACATTTATTTTATCCTGGATGATAAATAGTACTTTTCCAACCACTACAGGTAGATCTGAAATAAACACAGAAAGAACTGGAAAAAAGCAACAGTTTTGGTAGCATCTGTGGAGAGATAAACAGAATTAGTGTTTAACTCTACTTCAGAACTAAAGCAAGGGAGAAATGTGATGGATTTGATGCTGCTGAGAAAGGGGAGAGGGTCATATAGATGGACAAGGAATGACTACAACAATGATTTTTGACTTCCATGATGACAGTATTAGTTTTTGAAAGCAATGGTGACCGTGAATTAAGCATGCTGGGATTTTCGGTCAATTTATAATTAAAAACACATGAAGGCTGCAGAGTTACTGTGAGTGATGACCTGGTCTGGGAACTGTGAGCTAAAGCTTCCTGTGTTGCCCAAATATGGGAATTTGTTTACTTTGAGGTAGTCATGATGGCCCTGAGTTTTATGGAGGTGATGTGAGTTACATGCCATCTGAACCAAACAGAATGGAATCATTTACAAGTAATGTCATTGGCTGCGTATGCCATCAGTTTCCAGTTATAGCATTGGCTGGGTGCCAGAGTATTGTCTGGTAAGTTGAAACATTTTGTAGATAAAAGATATGTGCAGTGCTTTGTCTGCAGTGATAACTCTAGAGATCAACCATGACAAAAAGAACACTGGCCCTAAAGAACATCATCAGATACCAAAAGGACAGATTTTACATTGAGAACAGACTTCATTCTAACTGGGTAGTGTCTATTTTCAGTTAAATAATTAGAGTTAATGTTCAATGAGAGTGAAAGTGATGAGAGTGAAAGTGTTGCAACCGTTTTAAGTTTGAATTGGTATTGAAAGTGTTCAATAAAGGAAGATTGTTAAGAGAATTAAGAGTTCTTGTTGTCACATTAAACTGGAATGCTTGAAAGAGTTTGAATTAGTCACCGAATAATCGTCAGGTAGAACACAAGGAAAAGTCAGGGATTGGTCAGAGTATGGGTGAGATCAAATAGCAAAAATGCCAACAGGGCAAAGGTAGTGGTTGTACAAAAGAAACAAATGATCTGGTTAAATGTTAATGACAGAATAAAGGACAGCTCTGTTTGGAAGCCAAAAAAACATGAAAACAAAATGCAGGCGAGAACTCAGCAAAAAAAAACAAGTCAAAATTGGAGAGAGTTCAGGATGTGAAGGTGTTGAACTCAGTGTTGAGTCCAGAAGGCTATAAATTGCCTCCAGGGAAGATGAGGGGCTGTTTGTCCAGCTTGTGTTGGGTTTCTCCGGAACATTGCAGCAGGCCGAGGACAGAAATGTGAGTGTGAGAGCAAGGTGGGGAATTCTAATGGCAAGCGGAAGGTCAGGGTCATGCTTGTGGACTGAGCGGAGGGTGTTCCACAAAGAGGGCAGGGAACAGGCTACAGATAAATTAAAGAGAAACCGTTTGTGTCCAGAACATTGTGAACATCCTTTTACTCTGGTTCTCTTTGATCCTCAAGTTATGTTCTGCTTTTTAAAAACATATTCTGTTTCATTAATAAACTTTTATCAGTAAAGCTATTTGACTTTTCTAGTCTTTTCCTGATGAGATTGATGCAGTTTAGGGAAAGTGGGTGAGAGGGGTTGGCAGGCTCTTTAACAGAAAGTGACTCCCTCTCATTGGCAAAGGAGCGAGAGGGGGAGATGAGATTTTATTTTTGACACAGTGATGTTCGAAAATGGGGGTCAGGGAGTCAATTAACCCTTTCTCCCCTTTTCCCAAACTCTGAAATGATTCCCAGTGATAACCCTTGTTAGTGACAGATTTTATTCAGCATCAATAAGAGTTGACACAGTCTAATTTCTGAGCAGTAGTTTCAAAGTGCAGCAGCATTACCATTACACTCTGGGTAGAAGCAGCATCTCCATGGAAATGCTCCCTGCTCTGCCCCAGATGCCACGGCATCAGGCAATGCAAAATGTAAAACTCCGACAAATCTCTGTGCTCAGGGAATCCCTTCCTGTACTTTTTTACATCACAAAGTCTATGGAAACTGATCTAAACCTATCATTACCTAGCTAATATTTGAACAGACCAATTACAAAACCTGTCATTGAACCATTTGTACCTGCACAAGCCACATCAACTTCTTAAACAATTGTCTTCCCCACGCTCTGTCCCTGATACAGGGAGTCAGCATTCCCGTGCCAAGCAGTGAAAACATGGTGGCCTTGACACCCAGGTGTCATCTAGGATTCAAGGCACTTTTGTTTTCTCTGTCCTCGGGGACCTGTTTATCTCCCTGGTTCCACACAGCAAGTTCTCAGCTCTGCCAGATTTCTGCTGAAGTTTTGTCTCTTTTACACCTTCCGGATCAATAAAACATTTGGTCAGTGAAGACCCAAACCACAATTTCCCATCCTGTCACCTGTTAACCATCCTTATCCAGACCGTAATCACAACAGGAATAAAAACAGGAGAAGTGTAACAATCACATTCAAAATCAAGGCACAGCCAGTCAGAGAATTTCATTTAATGTTCACTAATTAGCAAGAAAACCTGAAATCCAGGGTCCCCCAGGATTCTTACGGTTCACACTTTGAGGGGGAGGAGAACTCTCTCTGACCCCTCACTCAATTTCACTCTGTTATTTTCCAGTTCTGTTCTGGACCCGCTTGGGGTAACATCTACTCAATCTTCTCCTGAAGGAGCGCTGTGAGTTCTAGGTACATAAGGACAGATGTTTCAAGCAACAGATCAAGTATGGATGTAAAAGATTCTCCAGCTCTCTCTTTACCCCTATCCAATTTGTGGACAGCTCTTAACAGTATTATTTCTCCCAACCCCTTAATTGTCCCAATCTATAATATTATCCATTTTACTTTAATTTTCCTCATTTTGTGAGCATGTGCTTTGCGTTTAATTGAATCCTGATTGTTTTGAACTCAGTTTCTCTCTGGAGTGTGTGTCAGTGCCTTGATGGTGTCACAATGTTGTCTCAATCCCCTGGCCACATTAATCATTTCATCTCCTGCTGTGTCTCAAGTAGCTGTGTGTGTTTGAGACCCGCTCTTCACTCCATCTCACCATGAATTTAGGCTTGCTATTTTTCACATGTAACAAATCAGACCTGCACACTCACTCCCGTATCCCAATGAACTGATCAAAGTGTGACTGTCTTTCTTATCTCCTCCTGTTATGGTGCTGATATTTCATGTAGTGGCCAAGCTTTCAAGTGTTGATTTCTTTAAAACAAAGTTGCTGGACAAGGATGTAAATATCTCCCAAAGAAAGCGATCAACTTACTCATCACATCGACACATTCCAGACTTTCACTAGAATGGAGATGGACACCAGATTGATATATTCCATTCAACCACATCCAAGGGCAGTTATTTCAATTCCCTTATTGTCCTGTTGTGATGTATTTCTTCCAACTAATCACAGGAGACCCAGGGACAGGTTACAATAGTTTATTCATGATTCACACCTGGAGGGAACTACCCCAGAGAAAGCTCTGGAAGAGCACCCTCCTGTGATACAGCTCAAAGTCACAGCTCTGACACAGCTCTCTAATAATCAGTGATATCAGCCAAATACAACTCTCAGCACCAAGTCACAGATACAGACAGCTGACACAGTTATTCAATGCCATGAGAAATGCAACAGTTGTGAGGAAGAATATTTTGATGCAGCGAATGGTAATAACCTGGAACTCACTTCCTAGGAGGGTGGAGGAAGTGGAGACAATAAACAATTATAAGGGAAATTGGATGGGTATTTGGGGGTGTTTCAAACAGAAATGCTAACTAAATATCTGTGAACTTCCTAACATCTTGTTACTCTGTGATTCTTGTGAAATTTGAAACCAGTTATTTACAAGACTTAAAGAGAATCAGCCCACTGGAGGCTGAAACCGGCCAGTCCAACAGAAAGAAACCCTCTGACCCTCCCCATTGATCAGCTGTGAGAATGAACAAAATACAGTTCTGGATGTAATTGAGAGCAGAAGCAATAACAACAGAATCTAACCGCTAGAATCACTCATGAACCTGTTGGTGTCTCAGCAGCTGGGATGAAACTCTGAATCCTTTCCCACACTGAGAACAGGTGAATGGCTTCTCCCCAGTGTGAACTCGTTGGTGTGTCTGCAGATTAGATGACTGATTGAATTCCCTCCCACACTGAGAGCAGGTGAATGGTTTCTCTCCAGTGTGAACTCGCTGGTGCCTCTGCAGGGTGGATGACAGAGTAAATCGCTTCCCACACTGAGAGCATATGAACGGTTTCCTCCCAGTGTGAACCTGCTGGTGTATCTGCAGATTGGATGACTGACTGAATCCCTTCCCACACTGAAAGCAGGTGAAAGGTTTCTCCCCAGTGTGAACTCGCTGGTGTCTCTGCAGGGTGGATGACTGAGTGAATCCCTTCCCACACTGACAGCAGATGAAGGGCCTCTCCCCAGTGTGAACTCTCTGGTGTGACCGCAAGCTGGATAAGTCAGTGAATCCCTCACCACACTGAGAGCAGGTGAATGGCCTCTCCCCAGTGTGAACTCGCTCATGTGTTTGCAGCTGGGATAACCGAGTGAATCCCTTCCCACATTGAGAGCAGACAAATGGTTTCTCCCCACTGTGAACCTGCTGGTGTCTCCACAGAGCGGATGCCTGACTGAATCCCTCCCCACACTGAGAGCAGGAGAATGGCCTCTCCCCAGTGTGAACTCGCTGGTGTTGCTGTAGGATGGATAACCGAGTGAATCCCTCCCCACACTGAGAGCAGATGAATGGCCTCTCCCCAGTGTGACTGCGCCGATGAGCTTCCAGCTGAGATGGGGTTCGATATCTCTTCTCACACTCCACACATTTCCATGGTTTCTCCATAGTGCAGATGCCCTTGCCGCTCTCTTAGGTGCACAATCAGTAGAAGCCTTGTCCACAACATTAGTACACACTCTCCCTGATGTGAATGGTGTGATATTTATTCAGGCTGCGTAACTGCTTAAAGCTCTTTAGTCAGTGCAGTGGAACACTCTAATTTGACTGTAGAAGCTTTTCCAGTCACACTGATGTTTGAAATCTTTTCAAATCAACAGATGGACAAACATTTCTCCTAGATTGAAAGGCCAATGATATCCAGCTCCCAAGGAATACTACTGTCAGATCTAGATGTGTTGTTTGAGATTTTGGCCTGTGATTCCTCTTTCAATATCCTGTAAAATAAGTTTATTAAAGCCATCACTTTTGGAACAGGATAGAAATTCAGAAGACACAATTCCAGTTTCTATGGAGTATTATTTCCTCTCTCATTCCCCAAAAGCTATAAATCCCCATCCAGTACACTCTCCCTCCATTTTCATCCTGCTGTATCTAATATTCACACTCCCAATTTTCCTGAAGATGCTGATTGAGGCTGATTGACAGATTCATGTCCACTGCTTCCTGTCCAGCATACAGAAATTATAAGAAATCGGAAATGCAGTTGGCCTTTCAGCCCATCAAACTGCCTCAACTATTGATTGAGAATTGACCGATCTACCTCAGCACCATTTCCCACACTATCCGCCAGATGGCTCAATGCCTCAACATCTTTCATATCTCAAAACTTATCAATCTCTGGCTTCAAATTTCTTGATGACTGAGACTCCACAGTACTTTGGAGGAGCATCATTCCAAAACTACACCACATACTTGAGTGAGGAAATCCCTCCTCATCTTAACTTCCTTTCCACTTTCCTACCTGTTCCCAATAACGCTTGACTCGTTTATCAATCAAAAATCAGTCTAACTCACCCTGGGGTATATTCAATGACTCTCAGCTTCCACTGCTCCCTGTGGAAGAGAAATCCAAATGCTAATAACTCTGATACGCAAGACATTAATGCCTGGAAATATCTAAAGTAGCTACAGTACAATATTAATCTGTCTGAAACTCAATCTTCATTCAGAGAGGAGCAGCAGTGTACCTGGGCAACAACGGAGGAAGCTCCACACAGCCATGCACACAAGTCCGGATTCTGATTGGTTGGAGGACCAGCGCCCATCCGGTCTTCCACGCCTTGCCATTGGTCAATCTCCCGCATGTAAACAATGACGGGGCGGAACCCGAACCCACGTGGGGATGGGCGAGGCGTTGACCGTCAGCGGAGCGGAGCTGAGCTGGTGTCCAATCCGCAGTGTTTTGCTTCTGTAACCAGTGATATTGCTGCCAATGGTACAGTGTGTGCTGGGAACGCCCCTGTGAGTCATTGTGACGGCACAATGGAGCCCTGCCTGAATCAGCCAATAGCATCACTCTGCTCCGCGGTGACGTCTCCGTGAACCGGCGCGCTTACCCGGGAGCCCCGCCCCCACCCATTGTTCCCCAGTCTGTACATTCCACACATTGTTAGTCCAGTCAGATAGACAGATATCTGTCTGGCAGCCTGCATGGAGACTTTCAGCTCTCTGTGTCCAGGACATGGATTTGTCAATCAGCACCTTCAGGAGAATTGGGAGAGAGAATATTAGATACAGCATGGAGAGAGAGTGTGTAGGATAGAGATTCACAGCTTCTGGGGAATGAGAATTACTACATCTTATCAACCATCCCTGAGCCTTCACAATGAATCTCCCTTCTCAGGACGCTCCTATCTCTGATTTGTCTGTACTTGTAGCAATCTAACAAAGCAACTGTAAGCGTGCTGATACGAGACGCTCTGCTCGGCACGTTTAATGCTTCATGATTGTATCTTTAATGACTAAATAGCTATATGACTGTGGTAAAGCCAGCTAAATCCCATAATCTTTTATATATCAGTTAGTTACAGTTCATTTGTTGACACAGTACACAAGGATATATAAATACATTTAAAAGCAAAATATTGCGAATACTGCGATCTGAAATAAAAACAGCAAATGCTGGAAAATCTCAGCAGGTCTAACAGCATCTGTGGAGAACTCTGACAAAAGGGTCATCCACACTCAAAACGTTGGTCTATTCTCTTTTTCAAATATATATAACACAGCTGCCTCAGCCTTGGCCCACTTTAACACATACATGCAATGGTGATTAGCAGGTCAGACAACTGGTCAGAATATTAAGAACATAAGAACATAAGAAATAGGAGCAGGAGTAGGCCATCTGGCCCTTCGAGCCTGCCCCGCCATTCAATAAGATCATGGCTGATCTGTCGTGACTCAGCTCCACCTTCCCGCCCTCTCCCCATAACCCTTAATCCCTTCTCTTATCAAAAACCCATCAACCCGTTTCTTAAAAATATTTAGCGAGGCAGCCTCCACCACTTCAACGGGCAGAGAATTCCAGAGATTCACCACCCTTTGAGTGAAGAAGTTCCTCCTCAACTCTGTTCTAAACCGCCCCCCCTTTATCTTGAGGCTGTGCCCCCTAGTCCTACTGTCTTTTTTGAGCGGGAACAGTCTCTCCACCTCTATCCTATCCATCCCATTCATCATCTTATACGTCTCAATGAGATCTCCCCTCATTCTTCTAAACTCTAACGAGTACAAGCCTAGTTTATTCAGCCTCTCCTCATAGCTCAATCCCCTCAACTCCGGTATCAGCCTAGTAAACCTCCTCTGCACTCCCTCCAGGGCCAAAATATCCTTGCGCAGGTGCGGCGCCCAAAACTGCACACAGTACTCCAGCTGCAGCCTCACCAATGCCCTATACAGCTGCAGCAAGACCTCCCTACTTTTATATTCAATCCCCTTCGCTATGAAGGCCAGCATCCCATTCGCCTTCCTGACCACCTGCTGCACCTGCAAGCTGGGTTTTTGCGACTCATGCACAAGGACCCCGAGGTCCCTCTGCACCGTCGCCTGCTGCAGTTTTTCGCCCCGTAAGTAATAGTCCTTCCTACCATTCCTCCTACCAAAGTGGACCACCTCACACTTGCCAACATTAAATTCCATTTGCCATTTCCTGGCCCATTCGCCCAGCCTATCTAGATCCTTCTGCAGACTCTCCACACCCTCCGCACAATTTGCCTTTCCCCCAATCTTGGTGTCATCAGCAAATTTCGACACCCTGCACTCGGTTCCCTCCTCCAGATCATCTATATAAATGGTAAATAGCTGAGGCCCCAGCACCGACCCCTGGGGCACCCCACTAGTCACCAACCGCCAATCCTGGTCAGCTGGTCAGCTGTATAGGGCATTGGTGAGGCCGCAGCTGGAGTACTGTGTGCAGTTTTGGGCGCCGCACCTGCGCAAGGATATTTTGGCCCTGGAGGGAGTGCAGAGGAGGTTTACTCGGCTGATACCGGAGTTGAGGGGATTGAGCTATGAGGAGCGGCTGAATAAACTAGGCTTGTACTCGTTAGAGTTTAGAAGAATGAGGGGAGATCTCATTGAGACGTATAAGATGATGAATGGGATGGATAGGATAGAGGTGGAGAGACTCTTCCCGCTCAAAAAAGACAGTAGGACTAGGGGGCACAGCCTCAAGATAAAGGGGGGGGCGGTTTAGAACAGAGTTGAGGAGGAACTTCTTCACTCAAAGGGTGGTGAATCTCTGGAATTCTCTGCCCGTTGAAGTGGTGGAGGCTGCCTCGCTAAATATTTTTAAGAAACGGGTTGATGGGTTTTTGATAAGAGAAGGGATTAAGGGTTATGGGGAGAGGGCAGGAAGGTGGAGCTGAGTCACGACAGATCAGCCATGATCTTATTGAATGGCGGGGCAGGCTCGAAGGGCCAGATGGCCTACTCCTGCTCCTATTTCTTATGTTCTTATGTTCTTATGACCCTTGCTATTTGTCATTTTCATAAATGACCTGGATGAGGAAGTGGAGGGATGGGTTAGCAAGTTCGCTGATGACACGAAGGTCGGCGGTGTTGTGGATGGTCTGGAAGGATGTCAAAAGTTGCAGCAGGACATAGATAGGATGCAGGAATGGGCGGAGAAGTGGCAGATGGACTTCAACGTGGATAAATGTGTAGTTGTCCATTTCGGCAGAACCAACGGGATGAACGAGTACACTATTAAGGGCAGGGGTCTTAGTAGCGTTGAAGAGCAGAAGGATCTCGGGGTCCGGGTTCACAGGACTCTTAAATCGGCCTCGCAGGTGGAGGAGGTGGTCAAGAAGGCGTATGGTGTACTGGCCTTCATTAATCGAGGGATTGAGTTTAGGAGTCGGGAGGTAATGCTGCAACTTTACAGGACCCTTGTCAGGCCTCATTTGGAGTACTGTGCGCAGTTCTGGTCGCCTCACTATAGGAAAGACGTAGAAGCTATTGAAAGGGTGCAGAGGAGATTTACAAGGATGTTGCCTGGACTGGAAGGCATGCCTTATGAAGATAGGTTGAGGGAGCTGGGACTCTTTTCCCTGGAGAGGCGAAGGTCGAGAGGCGACCTGATAGAAGTTTATAAAATGTTGAGAGGAATAGATAGGGTGGACTCTCAGAGGCTATTTCCCCGGGTTGAAATGGTCGCTACGAGAGGACACAGATTTAAGGTGCGGGGAGGGAAGTACAGAGGTGATGTTAGGGGTAAGTTTTTCACTCAGAGGGTGGTGAGTGAATGGAATCGGCTGCCGTCGTCGGTGGTGGAGGCGAAATCGCTGGGGTCTTTGAAAAGACTTCTGGATGAGTATATGGGGTTTAATGGGATTGGGGGTTATAGATAGGTCTATAGATTGGTGGGGTTGATGTGATCGGCGCAACTCGAGGGCCGAAGGGCCTGTTTGTGCTGTAATGTTCTATGTTCTATGTTCTATGTCCGGTCCCCACTCAAGTTCTGATTTTCCACTAGCCATGCTGGAGTAGGATTATAACTGTTAGTATCTACTCTGAGGTCTGCTTTTCAGTCCAGTGCTACTTGGAGTATACCATCACCACTGACTATTGGATCACAAGTCCCTCACAGATTTTATCACAAACTTATGATAAAACTATTTAAACAATGCCTGCGAACACTTCTTAGCTTCTTACTGGAAGTCCCAGGTACTGGACCAGTACCTGGGACTTCGATGTTGTGGCCATTTCAGAGACTTGGATAGAGCAGGGTCAGGAATGGATGTTGCAGGTCCCGGGGTACAAATGCTTTAATCGGAGTAGACAAGGAGGTAGAAGGGGGGGTGGGGTAGCATTATTGGTCAAGGACTGTATCTCAGTATCAGAGAGGAACTTTGATGAGGACTTGTCTGTTGAGGTAATATGGGCGGAGATTAGAAATAGGAGAGGAGAGGTCACCCTGTTGGGAGTCTTTTACAGACCTCCAAAAAGTTCTAGAGAGGTTGAGGAAAGGATTGCGGAGACGATCCTTGTTAGGAGTGAAAGTAATAGGGTAATTGTTATGGGGGACTTTAACTTTACTCATGTAGATTGGAATTGCTACAGCTCTGGCTCGTTAGAGGGGTCAGTTTTTGTTCAAAGTGTGCAAGAAGGTTTTTTGACTCAGTATGTAGATAGGCCGACGAGAGGTGAGGCTATATTGGATTTGGTGCTCGGTAATGAGCCAGACCAGGTGCTAGACTTGGAAGTTGGTGTACAGTTTGGGGATAGTGATCACAATTCGATTACGTTCACCTTAGTGATGGAAAGGGATAGGCATGAACCTCGGGTCAGTAGTTTCAGCTGGGGGAAGGGTAATTATGAGGCTATTAGGAGAGAATTAGGAAGCATTGGTTGGAATGGGAGATTACAGGGAATGGGAACATCCGAGATGTGGAGATTTTTCAAGGAGCAGCTATTGCGGGTCTGTGATAAGTATATCCCTGTCAGGCAAGGAGGATTTGGTAGGCCCAGGGAACCGTGGTGCACCAAAAAAGTTGATTCGTTGGTTAGGAAGAAAAAGGAGGCTTATGTTCGGATGAGGCTTGAGGGCTCAGGTAGTGCATTAGAAAGTTTTAGATTGGCTAGGAGGGAGTTGAAGAGGGAGTTAAGAAGGGCCAAAAGAGGGCATGAGATGATTTTGGCTGATAGGATTAAGGAGAACCCTAAGGCGTTTTACAGGTATGTCAAGAACAGAAGGTTGGTTAGGACAAGATTAGGGCCAGTTACAGATAGTAGAGGGAAGTTGTGTGTGGAACCGGAGGAGATTGGAGAGGCGTTGAACTAATATTTCTCTTCGGTGTTCACGCAAGGGGACAGGAATGTAGCTGAGGAGGACACTGGGGTGCAGGGGTGTGAAATAGATAGTATTGCAGTTGATACGGGGGATGTGCTGGATATTTTAGAGGGTTTGAAAATAGATAAGTCCCCTGGTCCAGATGGGATTTACCCTAGGATTCTTTGGGAGGCAAGAGGGGTGATTGCGGAGCCTCTGGCTCTGATCTTCAGGTCGTCGTTAGTCTCTGGTATAGTACCAGAAGATTGGAGGACAGCAAATGTTGTCCCATTGTTTAAGAAGGGGAGAAGGGACTTCCCTGGGAATTATAGACCGGTGAGTCTTACTTCTGTGGTGGGTAAGGTTTTGGAAAGGATTATTAGAGACAGGATTTATAGTTATTTGGAAAGTAATGAGTTGATTAGAGATAGTCAGCATGGTTTTGTAGCGGGTAGGTCATGCCTTACTAACCTTATCGAGTTCTTTGAGAAAGTGACCAAAGAGGTGGATAGGGGTAAGGCAGTTGATGTGGTGTATATGGATTTTAGCAAGGCGTTTGATAAGGTTCACCATGGTAGGCTTCTGCAGAAAATGCAGATGTATGGGATTGGGGGTGATCTAGGTAATTGGATCAGGAATTGGCTAGCAGATAGGAGACAGAGAGTGGTGGTTGATGGGAAATATTCGTCATGGAGTTCGGTTACAAGTGGTGTGCCTCAGGGATCTGTTTTGGGGCCACTGCTGTTTGTAATTTTTATTAATGATCTGGATGAGGGTATAGTAGGGTGGATTAGTAAGTTTGCTGATGACACCAAAGTCGGAGGTGTGGTAGATTGTGAGGAAGGGTGTCATAGTTTGCAGGATGACTTAGAAAGGTTGCAGAGCTGGGCTGAGAGGTGGCGAATGGAGTTTAATGTGGAGAAGTGTGAGGTAATTCATTTCGGTAGGAATAACAGATGTGTTGAGTATAGGGCTAACGGGAGGACTTTGAATAGTGTGGAGGAGCAGAGGGATCTAGGTGTATGTGTACATAGATCCCTGAAAGTTGGGAATCAAGTAGATAAAGTTGTTAAGAAGGCATACGGAGTTTTGGCGTTTATTGGTAGGGGGATTGAATTTAGGAGTCGTAGCGTCATGATGCAACTGTACACATCTCTGGTGCGGCCGCACTTGGAGTTTTGTGTGCAGTTCTGGTCCCCACATTACAAGAAGGATGTAGAGGCTTTGGAGAGGGTGCAGAGGAGGTTTACCAGGATGTTGCCTGGTATGGAGGGGAGATCCTATGAGGAGAGATTGAGAGATTTGGGGTTGTTTTCGCTGGAAAGAAGGCGGCTAAGAGGGGATCTCATTGAAACATATAAGATGATTAGAGGTTTAGACAGGGTAGATAGTGATAGCCTTTTTCCTAGGATGGAGAAAGCTAACACGAGGGGGCACGATTTTAAATTAAGGGGGGGTAGTTATAGGACAGATGTCAGGGGTAGGTTCTTTACCCAGAGGGTGGTGAGGGACTGGAATGCCCTGCCAGCTGCAGTTGTAAATGCACCTAGTTTGGGGGCGTTTAAAAGATCTGTGGATAGGTTTATGGATGAAAAGGGATTGGTTTAGGCTAGTGTGTCATTGTTTTGTAACTGGTCGGCGCAACATCGTGGGCCGAAGGGCCTGTTCTGCGCTGTAATGTTCTATGTTCTATGTTAACCAACTATTTACCACTGTTTGAGATTTGTCAGGCCCCATTTTTATAGATTCACGTTTCTCAGCTGCAGAACACCAGCTGTTCCTGGAATAAGTTTAATTCTAGCTCATTCTGAGTAAATATTCTCACCAGGTCCTCTGTTGGGACCCTGCTAAACAGCTTTAATGGTCCGTAATTGCAGAAGCTGAGCAGTCACAGGAATGTGGTCAAGATAGTCCAGTCCCATAATGCCTCACATTCAATCTGCAGTCCTTCACTATAACAGAATATGTGTCTGTATGTAGCTGCCTCGGCCATGGTCAACCCCAACATTGCCTTCCTGAACTGCTACAATGCCTGAAGTGCAAGTACGCCCATAGTGCTGTTAGGGAGGGATTTCCAGCTACACATTCCAGACTTTCACTAACTGTAGGTGGATTCCAGATTGACATATTCCATTCAACCACACCCAAGGTGAGTTATCCCAATTTCATTATTGTCCAGGACAATATATTCACAATCTCTTTAAAACAGGAATTCAACATTCCCATTTGATTTCAGGTATTAACATATTCTGTTGGTTTGTTCTTTATTGTCAATGTCAGGCTGGGGTTGTTCCCCTTGGAGCAAAGGAGGGGAGATTTGATAGAGGTGGACAGGGTTCTGACAGGTTTAGATAAGGTGGACAAAGAAAAATTGTTCCCATTCGCTGATGGGACAAGGACGAGGGGGACACAGATTTAAGGTTTTGAGTCAGAGATGCAGGGGGAGGAATGTGAGGAAGGATATTTTGCTGCAGCGAATGGTATTGACTTGGAACCCGTTCCCTATGAGGGTGGAGGAAGTGGAAACAATCAATTACAAAGGAAATTGGATGGACATCTGGAGGGTTTCAAACAGAAATACTGACTAAATATCTCTGACCTTCCTAACACCCTCTCACTCTGTGATTGTTGTGCAGGTTAAAACCAGATATTGGCAACAAAGCTCAAAGAGCATCAGCCCACTGCAGGCAAAGTCGTGAGACCGGCCAGTCCAGCAGAAAGAAACCCTCAGACCCTCCTCATTGACCAACTGTGAGAATGAACAAAATGCAGTCCTGGATGTAACTGAGAGCAGAAACAATAACAGCAAAATCCAACCCCTGGAATCACTTGTGAACTCGCTGGTGTCTCAGCAGCTGGGATGAAACTTTGAATCCTTTCCCACATTGAGAACAGGTGAACGGTCTCTCCCCAGTGTGAACTCGCTGGTGTGTCTGCAGATTGGATGACCGAGTGAATCCCTTCCCACACTGAGAGCAGATGAATGGCTTCTCACCAGAGTGAATTCGCTGGTGTGTCCACAGATTGGATGACCGAGAGAATCTTTCCCCACACTGAGGGCAGATGAATGGCCTCTCCCCAGTGTGAACTCGCTGGTGTGCCTGCAGGTTGGAGAACTGACTGAACCCCTTCCCACACACAGAGCAGGTGAACGGCTTCTCCCCGGTGTGAACTCGCTGGTGTCTCCGCAGGGTGGATAAATCAGTGAATCCTTTCCCACACTGAGAGCAGATAAATGGTCTCTCCCCAGTGTGAACTCGCTGGTGCATCTGGAGGCTCGATAAGTGAGTGAATCCCTTCTCACACTGAGAGCAGATGAAGGGTCGCTCCCCAGTGTGAACACGCTGGTGTGTCTGCAGGTTAACTAATTGACTGAACTCCTTCTCACACTGAGAGCAAATGAACAGTCTCTCCCCACTGTGAACACGCTGGTGCGCCTGCAGGTTAGATAACTGACTGAACCCCTTGTCACAGTGCGAACAGGTGAATGGTCTCTCCCCAGTATGAACTCGCTGGTGTGTGCACAGGCTGGATAACTGACTGAATCCCTTCCCACACTGAGAGCAGGTGAAGGGCCTCTCCCCAGTATGAACTCGCTGGTGGGTCTGCAGGCTGGAGAACTGAGTGAATCCCTCCCCACACTGAGAGCAGGTGAACAGTCTCTCCCCAGTGTGAACTCGCTGGTGTGTCTGCAGCTGGGATAACCGAGTGAATCCAGCCCTACAGTGAGAGCAAGTGAACGGCCTCTCCCCAGTGTGGCTGCGCCGATGAGCTTCCAGCTCAGATGGGTATCTGTATCTCTTCCCACAGTCCCCACATTTCCATGGTTTCTCCATGGTGCAGGTGCCCTTGTCTCTCTCTCCAGTTGAAGACTCATCCACACACAGAACAGTCTCTCCCTGCTGTGAATGGTGTGATATTTATTCAGGCTGTGTAACTGGTTCAAGCTCTTCAGTCAGTGCTCTGGAACACTCTCACTTGAGTGTGTCACTGTGTTGGTGCTTTTCCAGTCACACTTAAAATCTTTTTAAGTCATCAGATTGGACAATCATTTCAAAGGCCAATGATATTCAGGTCCCAAAGAATATGACTTTGTCAGATCTAGGCGTGATGTTTGAGATTTTGGCCTCTGATTTCTCTTTCAATATCCTGTAAAACAAGTTTACAGAAGTCATCAGTGTCAGTACAGGATAGAAATTAAGAACAGACAATTCTAGTTTCTGTGGAACATTCTTTCCTCTCTCCAAACTCAAAATATTGGCTCTATTCTCTCCCTATCTGGGGGTTAGTATGGGAAATGATGCTGCGATAGATTGGTCAATTCGCAATGAATAATTGAGGCAGTTCAAAAGGCTGAATGGCCAACTGCAGCTCCTGTTTCTTATGATTTCTGGGTCCAGGACAGGAAGCAGTGAGCATGGGTCTGTCAATCAGCCTCAATCAGCACCTTCAGGAGAATTGGGAGGGTGAATATTAGATACAGCAGAGTGAGAATGGAGGGAGAATGTGTGGGATTGAGATTCACAGCTTTTGGGGAAACGACGGACAAAAAAATATTCATTAGAATCATAGAATTTTTACATCTTATCAACTATCCCTGAGCCTTCACAATGAATCTCTCCACTCAAGACATTCTTATCTCTGTCCGTATTGCTAGCAGTCTCACAAAGTAGCTACCTGTGTGTTGATACTCAAGGCTCTGCTTGGCAAGTTTAATGCTCCATGACTGTGTCTTTGTTTAAGAAGGGCTACAGGGAAAAGCCTGGGAACCACAGGCTGGTGACCTCACATCTGTAGTGGCTAACTTGCTAGAAGGTATTTTGACAGACAGGATCTACACGCATTTAGAGACACAAGGACTGATTAGGGACAGCATGGCTTTGTGAATGGAAAATCATGTCTCACAAATTTGAATAAGTTTTTTGAAGGGGTAACCAAGAAGGTTGATGAGGGTAGTGCAGTTGATGTTGTCTGGATGGAATTCAGCAAGGCCTTTGACAAATGGTAGGTTGTTTCATTAGGTTAAATCTCACGGGATCCAGGGTAAGGTAGCCAAATGGATACAAAATGGGCTTGATGACAGAAGATAGAGGGTGATTGTGGAGGGTTGGGACCAGTAGTGTGCCTCACAGATCAGTGCAGGGCCCACTGTTAATTGTCACTTACATTAACGATTTGGATGGGAATATAGGAGGCATGGTTATTAATTTTACAGATGACATCAAGATTGATGGCATTGTGGACAGTGAAGGTTATCTAGGATTGCAATGGGATCTTGATCAATTGGACCAGTGGACTGACAAATGGCAGATGGAGTTTAATTTAGATAAATGCAAGGTGATGTATTGTGGTAGATTGAACCAGGACAGGATTTATTCAGTGAATGGTTGGGCATTGAGGAGAGTTATAGAATAAAGAGATCTAGGAGTATAGGTTCATAGCTACTTGAAAGTGGTGTCACAGGTGGACAGAATGGTGAAGGCAGCATTTGGCATGCTTGGTTTCATTGGTCAGAACATGAATGCAGGAATTGGGACGTCTTGTTGAAGTTCTAAAAGACATTGCTAAGGGCACACTTGGAATAGTGTGTAGAGTTCTGGTCACCCTATTATAGAAAGGATATTGTTAAACAAGAAAGAGTGCAGAAAAGATTTACTAGAATGCTACCGGGATTTGATGGTTTGAGTTGTAAGGAAAGGCTGGATAGACTGGGACTTCTTTCTCTGGAGCGTAGGAGGCTTAGCGGTGATCTTATAGAGGTCTACAAAATAATGACAGGCATAGATCAGCTAGTAACTCAATATCTTCTCCCAAATGTAGGGGAGTCCAAAACTAGTGGGCACAGGTTTAAGGTAAGAGGTGAGAGAAACAAAAGGATCAGAGGGGCAATTTTTCCACACAAAGGATGGTGGGTGTCTGGAATAAGCTGCCAGAGATAGTAGTAGAGGCAGGTACATTTCATCTTTTAAAAAGTGAAAGGACAGTTACATGGGTACGATGGGTATAAAGGAACATGGACTGAATGTGTCGAGGAGAGGGCTAACGGGAGGACTTTGAATAGTGTGGATGAACAGAGGGATCTAGGTGTATGTGTACATAGATCCCTGAAAGTTGGGAATCAAGTAGATAAGGTTGTTAAGAAGGCGTACGGTGTCTTGACGTTTATTGGTAGGGGGATTGAATTTAAGAGTCGCAGCGTCATGTTGCAACTGTACACTACTCTGGTACGGCCGCACTTGGAGTACTGTGTGCAGTTCTGGTCCCCACATTACAGGAAGGATGTGGAGGCTTTGGAGAGGGTGCAGAGAAGGTTTACTAGGATGTTGCCTGGTATGGTAGGGAGGTCCTATGAGGAGAGACTGAGGGATTTGGGGTTGTTTTCGTTGGAAAGAAGGCGGCTAAGAGGGGATCTTATTGAAACATATAAGATGATTAGAGGTTTAGATAGGGTGGACAGTGATAGCCTTTTTCCTCGGATGGAGAAAGCAAGCAATGAGGAGGCATGGCTTTAAATTAAGGGGGGGTAGCTACAGGACGGATGTCAGGGGGATGAGGGGGAGGTGGGGGGGTTCAGGAGTTGAATTACTCACCACAGAATTCCCAACCTCTGACCTGCTCTTACTGCCACTGTATTTATATGACTAGTCCAGTTCAGTTTCTGATCAATCTTAACTTCTAGGATGTTGATAGTGCGGGTTTCAGCACTTGAAAGTCATTGAATGGCAGGGAGAATGCTTAGATTCTTTCCTGAGGGCGGCACAGTGGCACAGTGGTTAGCACTGCAGCCTCACTGTGCCAGGGACCCAGGTTCGATTCCCATTTTGGATCACTGTGTGGAGTTTGCACATTCTCCCCATGTCTGCATGGGTTTCCATCGGGTGCTCCAGTTTCCTTCCATGGTCCAAAGATGTGCTTGGTAGGTACATTGGCCATGTTAAACACTCTCGGTGTATCCAACCAGGTGCCGGAGTGCGGTGACTGGGAGATTTTCACAGTAACTTCATTGCTGTGTTAATGTAAGCCAACTTGTGACTATTAAATAAACTTCACTTTAACTTTTTCTTGTTGGAGATGGTCATTGTCTGGCACTTGTGTGGCATGAATGTTATTTGGCATTTGTCAGCCCAAGGCTGGATATTGTCCAGATCTTGCTGCAAATTGAGCATACACTGCCTCAGTATCTGAGGAGTCACAAATGGTGCTGAACATTGTGCAATTATCAGCAAACATCCCCACTTCTGACCTTATGATGGAGGGAAGGTCACTAATGAAGCAGTTAAAGATGGTTAGACCTGGGATAGTAACCTGACGATCTCCTGCAGTGATGTCCTAGAGCTGAGATGACTGACCTCCAACAACAACTATCTTTCTTTGTGTTGGATACAACTCCATCTTTATCTTCATTGCACATTTACATACACAGTAATTAAAATATTACATTTTTACAGATTTATTGATTAATTAATTGCAGTTCAATTAAGGATCACCACTTAATCATTTGTTACTGACTAGTAGGTAGTTAATAAAGTAACATTTAATGAATAGATGCATCACCTCACAGTTTTCAGGGTTAAATTCCATTTCATAAAATCCCTACAGCACAGAAGGAGGCCATTCATCCCATCAAATCTATACCAACCACAATCTCACCCAGGCCTTATTTCCATAACTCAACACATTTACCCTGCTAATCCCCCTCACACTAAGATTAATTTAGCATGGTCCATCAACCTAACCCACACATCTTTGGACATTTGCCACAGATCTGATCAGCCCGTCAATATTGTTCTGCAATATTGAAGAACTGAGGACATTTAACCTTCAGGAAAGGCCAGGGTGACATTTCACTCAAAAGAAAATGACGGGTGACCTGATGAAAGGTCTTAAAGATTACAAAGCAGTTCAATTATCCAACAAATATTTCATGAGAAACCTGTTTACCCAGTGAGTGGTGAGAATATGGAACTCACTACCACAGCGAGTGGTTGAGGTGAACAGCGTGAATACATTGAAGGGGAAGTGAGATACATACATGAGGGAGAAAGGAATAAAAGGATATGCTGATGGGGGAGATGGAGGGGGGTGGGTGGAGGCTCATGAGGAGCATAAATACTAACACAGACCATAGAACATAGAACATTACAGCGCAGAACAGGCCCTTCGGCCCACGATGTTGCGCCGACCAGTTACAAAACAATGACCCACTAGCCTAAACCAATCCCTTTTCATCCATAAACCTATCCACAGATGAAACCTATCCACTGACCAATTGGGCTGACTGGCCTGGCCATGTGTTGTAGTCTCGATGAAACTGACAAATGTATTTATTTCAGATCTACCTGTTGTGGTATGAAGAACAGTATTTCCTATCCGGGATAAAATAAATGTACTTCATAAGCTATTGTGGATAAGTGGAAATGTTCACTCACAGGTTCAAAGAGCATCAGCCCCTAGAAGCAAAGTTCTGAGACTGGCCAGAGAAACACTCTCACTTTACCAACTGTCTGTATGAACATGCTTTAGTACTGGATGTGATGGACAACAGCAGAATCCAACCCCATAATCACTTGTGAACTCGCTGGTGTGTCTGCAGGTGGGAAGACTGAGTGAATCCCTTCCCACATTCAGAGCAGGTGAATGGTCTCTCCCCCGTATGAACTCGCTGGTGTGTTCGCAAGTTGAATGAATTACTGAATCCCTTCCCACACTGAGAGCAGGTGAACAGACTCTCTCCAGTGTGAGTCTGCTGGTGTATCAGCAGGTGGGATGACCGAGTGAATCCCTTCCCACATTCAGAGCAGGTGAACGGCCTCTCCCCGGTGTGGCCTCGCTGGTGGGTCAGCAAGCTGGATGAATCATTAAATCTCTTCCCACACTGAGGACAGTTGAATGGCCTCTCCCCAGTGTGAACTCGCTGGTGTGTCCGAAGGCTGGATGATGTTCTAAATTTCTTTACACAATGAGAGCAGCTGAAGGGTCTCTCCTCGGTGTGAATTCGCTGATGGACCCTCAGATCAGCAGCTATTTTGAAGCTGCTCTCACAGGCTGAGCATTTGAAGGGTCTCTCATCGGTGTGAGTGACATGGTGTGCCCGCAGGCTGGCTGACTGAGTGAATTGCTTCCCACACACTGTGCAAGTGAATGGCCTCTCTCCAGTGTGAACTCGCTGATGTGTCCGCAGGGAGGATGGATGAGTAAATTGCTTCCCACAGACGGTGCAAGTAAATGGTCTCTCCCCAGTGTGAACTCGCTGGTGTATCACCAAGTTGAATGAATTGCTGAATCCTTTCCCACACTCTAAACAGGTGAACAGATTCTCCCCAGTGTGAACTCGCTGGTGTGACAGCAGGTTGAATAACCGAGTGAATCCCTTTCCACAGTCAGAGCAGGTGAACGGTCTCTCCCCAGTGTGAACTCTCTGGTGTTTCCTCAGAGTGGATGAATCACAGAATCCCTTCCCACATTCACAGCAGGAGAACAGTCTCTCCCCAGTGTGAACTCTCTTGTGTGTCAGGAGGTTGGATGAATGAGTGAATCCCTTCCCACACTCGATGCAGGTGAACGGCCTCTCTCCAGTGTGAATGCGTCGATGAATCTCGAGCTGTGATAGGGATTTGAATCCCTTCCTACAGTCAGAACAAGTGAATGGTCTCTCCCCAGTGTGAACTCGTTTGTGTTTCAATAAGTTGGATGAATTACTGAACCCCTTCCTACACTCTGAGCAGGTGAACGGCCTCTCTCCAGTGTGGCTGCGTCTATGAATCTCCAGCTCTGATGGAGATCTGAATCTCTTCCCACAGTCCCCACATTTCCATGGTTTCTCCATGGCGCAGGTATCCTTGTGTCTCTCCGGATTGGATGATCATTTGAAGCCTCGTACAGACATAAAACGTATGTACAGTTTCTCCTTGCTGTGAATGGTGTAAATGTTTTTTTCAGGTTTGTAACTCGTTAAACCTCTTTCCATAGTTAACTCAAAGGGACACTCTCACTTGGGTTTGTGTCTCGGTGCTTTTCCAGTCACATTGTTTGGGATTTCAGTCTGCAAATATTCCACTTCTAATACCCTGTAAAAGAAGTTCATGAAAGTCATCACTGTAGTGCAGGGTAGAAATTCAAGAGCAAAACTTCTAATGTCAATGGAACCATCTTTCCTCTATCTTTACTAAACAAGATCATCCCTGATGATCGAAACCATAGAATCACTGTAGTGCAGGAGGAGGCCATTTGGCCTATCGAATCTGCACTGACAACCATCCCACCCAGGCCCTATCCCAATAACCCCACACATTTACCCTGCTAATCCCTCCAACCTACGCATCCCGTGACACTAAGGGGCAATTTAGCATTGCCAATGCACCTAACCCACACATCTTTGGAATGTGGGAGGAAACTCACGCAGACATGGGGAGAACAGGCAAACTCTGCACAATGACCCAAGCCGACAATTGAACCCAAGTCGCTGGAGATGTGAGGCAACAGTGCCAACCACTCTGCCACCATGCTGCATGATGCATTCTCTCTATTCTCACTCTGCCGTACTAAATATTCAGCCAAACAATTTTAGTGAAGGAGCAATTCAACAGCTTCAAAGAAACCTGAAAACCTTAATATGCAGTGTGCTGGAATATATATTTAATATCAGGCATATAAACCTGAATGACAAATGTATGATATGCCATACTCTATTTTTTAATTAGCAGCACAGTGGCAAGGGATGTGAGGAAGAAAATTATTCAGATAGCGAGTAATCTTAATCTGCATCTCTGCCTATGAGGATCGTGGAAACAGTGGCAAATTATTTCAAAATGAAATTGGATGCAGACTGCATTGAAGTAAATAAACTTACAGAAATACAGGAGGAATAGAGTTGACTGGGTTGCTTGACAAAGCATTGGTAAGGAATGGAGTTGCTGGATGACCTTTATATTGCGAGGACTGTAAAGATATACAGTAAATATTAAAATGTAGAATTAATAGTAACTAATTATTACAGAAACATAAATAATGTCCAATATGTACCACAACAACACTAGGTATATCTATATTTTATTTACTGTCCCCTTAAAAGTCAGCCATCCTCTGGGAAAACCACCCCTTTAATTGTGAACATTTGGAAAGAGACCTTGCTTTATGAGACAAATAAATGTGTCAAGCTGAGTGAGTAAAGGATGTCAATGTCTTTAAAAGAGAGAGAGAGAGACCTGGGCCAACCTTTCCAGAGTCTGCACCCTCCCTGGATTCACTTCCTTTCCCTTCAGTTGCTGCAATTCCCAATTTCCCCCAGAATGAGAAAATAAACGGAATGGGGGAGAAAATAAAATGTTTTACTCACAGATGTTGCAGACGGGAGGAAGTCTGAGTCTGTCTGAAGCTCAGTCTTTATTCAGAGAGAGAGCAGCAGCAGCTTTGCTGGGCAGGAATGAACAGCTCAACAAGCTCCGCATTCAGACAATGGGACAAAGCGCGCGCTGACCCGGGAGCCCCGCCCCCACCCATTGTTCCTCCCCCTCCCCCTCCCCCTCCTCGAGCCAAGGTTTCCAGACAAGCGGCTGGCGGCTCCGGCCAGAGCGAGAAGCCGCTCGGTGATCTCCCCCTCCCCCCTCCGGCTGCTCCAAAAAGACATCGAGAGCGACCGCTGGCGGCAGCCGCACTGCGCCTGCTCCGGACAGCTCGGCTCAGCGGCGCTCTCTGCGCCTGCGTGCTGGGCTGCCAGCTGAGGGAGTCGGGGAGGGGACTTTGCAAAATCTCTTCCCATCATTTTCTCCCAAGTCCCGCAGTTTGATTTGAAACAGCACAGCTTCTGTTTTTAGCTTCACACATCGACTCAAACTTCCTCCTCTGGCCTGTGAGTAAGACCCTTTCTCTCAGTTCTGGGCCTCTGGAATGTGGGCACCATGGTGGTGCAGTGGTTAGCATTCAGATAAAATACTGTGGATGCTGGAATCTGAAACAAAAACAGAAAATGCTGGAAAATCTCAGCAAGCCTGACAGCATCTGTGGAGAGAGAATAGATTTTATTCATTCGTGGGTCATGGGTGTCACTGGCTGGTCAGCATTTATTGCCCATCTCTACTTGCCCTGGAGAAGATAGTGGTGATACAACTGAGTGGCTTGCAACACAATTTCAGAGGGACTTGAGAGTCAACCACAATGCTATGGCTCTGGAATCACATGTCGGCCAGACCAGGTAAGGATGATCTGGAGGAGGGAACCGAGTGCAGGGTGTCGAAATTTGCTGATGACACCAAGATTGGGGGAAAGGCAAATTGTGCGGAGGGTGTGGAGAGTCTGCAGAAGGATCTAGATAGGCTGGGCGAATGGGCCAGGAAATGGCAAATGGAATTTAATGTTGGCAAGTGTGAGGTGGTCCACTTTGGTAGGAGGAATGGTAGGAAGGACTATTACTTACGGGGCGAAAAACTGCAGCAGGCGACGGTGCAGAGGGACCTCGGGGTCCTTGTGCATGAGTCGCAAAAACCCAGCTTGCAGGTGCAGCAGGTGGTCAGGAAGGCGAATGGGATGCTGGCCTTCATAGCGAAGGGGATTGAATATAAAAGTAGGGAGGTCTTGCTGCAGCTGTATAGGGCATTGGTGAGGCCGCAGCTGGAGTACTGTGTGCAGTTTTGGGCGCCGCACCTGCGCAAGGATGTTTTGGCCCTGGAGGGAGTGCAGAGGAGGTTTACTCGGCTGATACCGGAGTTGAGGGGATTGAGCTATGAGGAGAGGCTGAATAAACTAGGCTTGTACTCGTTAGAGTTTAGAAGAATGAGGGGAGATCTCATTGAGACGTATAAGATGATGAATGGGATGGATAGGATAGAGGTGGAGAGACTGTTCCCGCTCAAAAATGACAGTAGGACTAGGGGGCACAGCCTCAAGATAAAGGGGGGGCGGTTTAGAACAGAGTTGAGGAGGAACTTCTTCACTCAAAGGGTGGTGAATCTCTGGAATTCTCTGCCCGTTGAAGTGGTGGAGGCTGCCTCGCTAAATATTTTTAAGAAACGGGTTGATGGGTTTTTGATAAGAGAAGGGATTAAGGGTTATGGGGAGAGGGCGGGAAGGTGGAGCTGAGTCACGACAGATCAGCCATGATCTTATTGAATGGCGGGGCAGGCTCGAAGGGCCAGATGGCCTACTCCTGCTCCTATTTCTTATGTTCTTATGTTCACTGAAGAACAATGTAAAGAGTCAATGTTTCAAGTCTGGATGACCGTTTGTCAGAGCTTCGTCAGTGTTTATCATTGCTGCTTCTCAGCGCCAGAGACCCAGTTTGAATTCCTGGATTGGTCATTGTCTGTGCAGAGTCTGCATATTCTCCCTGTGTATGTGTGGGTTTCCTCTGGGTGTTCCAGTTTCCTCCTACAGTCCAAAAGATATGCTGGTTAGGTGCATTGGCCATGCTAAATTCTTCCTCAGTGTAACCGAACAGGCATTAGAATGTGGCATCTAGGGGATTTTCACAATACATTGCAATAATTACATTAACATGACACTAATAAATAAATTTTGCGAATATGAAATGGGATATATATCTAATTATATGTATTACAGGTGCCTTTGTCTCCAGCCCACCTCAACAATCCCCCCTTTTGGTAATGGACTTGCCCTAGTCCCATTAACCAACATCATTAGTTTACAAGCCTACTTGTGACACAAAAAACAAACTTTAAATTTTAGAGCCAAAGGGAGGAAATGTTTGTGATTTTGTGGAACCTGTTTTCATTTGGGAAGGTGATGGCATCATTCCATTATCGCTAGACTATTATTCCAGAAACTCAGCTAATGTTCTGGGGGACCTGGGTTCAAACCCCGCCATGGCAGATGGTGGAATTTGAATTCACAAAATAAAATCTGGAATTAAGAATCTATTGATGAACATGAAATCATTGTCGTAAAAACGCATCTGGTTGATTATTGTCCTTACCTGGTCTAGCTTACAAAGAACAAAGAACAACACAGCATAGGAAACAGGCCCTTCGGCCCTACAAGCCCGCGCCGCCTATTTTAACTCAGTGAGTGCCTCATTCCAATCCTCCTTCTACCTACGACTTTTGTCTACGCCTCTTGGACTCCACAGTAAAGGGGTGCAAATTTAGAGAATTATATGTGCGCCAGATTAAGGGAGGTCTAATTTAGGGACAATTTGTTAACACCAATCAGTCTAAGAGCACGTTTTTGGGGTGTGGGAGGAAACCGGAGCACCCAGAGAAAACCCACGCAAGCATGGGGAGAATGTGCGAACTCCCACAGACACCGACCCAAGTCGGAGTTCCGACCCGGATCCCTGTTTCTGCACAGCAAACAGTGATAGTCACTGAGCTGTCGTGTTGCCCTTCAGTTTGTCCAGTTTAAGCAGTTTAACGACGTGAAGCACTAGGCAACTCTCGAAGCAACATCGAAGAGCAGCCCTCACAAGACCCACCATGTGTATGCCCTTTGTTGGCCAACAAGGTGGACCAAATCATCTTTGGATGTTAAAAAAAAACAGACATCAATAAACATACACAGCCTATACAGACATTCATGGAAGATCCCCAGAAGCTCAAACGTAAGAGACAGTTGAGCCATAAAATATGTTGGACAGCCCATAGGAATCTATTGATTCCCAGGAACACCCTGAGGCTCTTGATCCTTAACTAGAACATTCTTTTGTATCCCTCTATCTCTAGTCTACTCATGTGCCTATCTAGGTAAGCCTTAAACAACTCTAGTGTGCCTGCCTCCACAACCTACTTGACAGTGCATTCCAGGCCCCCACAACCCTCTGTGTGAAAAACCTCCCTCTAACATCTGAATTATACCTCGCCCCTCTAACCCTAAGCCTGTAGCCCCTCATGATTTTTGTATCCAACCTGGGAAAAAGCTTCCCACTGTTCAATCTACCTATACCCTTCATAATCTTATACACCTCTATTAGGTCTCCCCTCATTCTCCGTCTTTCGAGGGAGAACAGCCCCAATTTGCCCAATCTCTCCTCATAGCTAACATGTGACTCTCAATTGCCCTTGGGCAGCAAGGGATGGGCATTAAATGCTGGCCAGCCAGTGATGCCCATGTCCCTCGAATGAATAAAAAAAAGCTATTCAAAGCCTCTTAATGAATGATTCATTTATGTTGATTTTAGTTTGGTTTTTACAGTAAAAGTTTTAAAAATGATATCTTGTCCTTCAGTTTATTCCATGAGTTTGTCTGGGGCTTTGTTTATTTTCAAGTTTATCAGTTTTTACAAGTATCATGGCAACAAAGATATGTCTTGTGTTGTTATATGGTACATCTTAGATATATTGTTTATGGTTCTGTCACAAAGTTTATGTTTATGTCTTGTAATCTAGCACTGTGGCTCTGTTACATTTCCAGTTATATACTCATTATAACACACAAGTCTGAGTATTGAATAGCTCAAATCCATGCTGACACTGTACAGAGAAACTCATTCACTCCTGTTCCTTCTTTATATCCCTGTTCCCCTGCAGTTTATTCCCTTTGATGCCCAGTTTAATTTTGAAATTGTTAATCATCTCCTCTTCTACACCCTGTAGGCAGTGAGTCCCACTCAGCATCACTCAGTGCCTAAATAATTGTCTTCCTCACCGCAACTCTGTATTTCTCATCAAGTAATGTTACCCATATTTTGTAGCCCATTAGATTTGGACTTATTCTTTTCGAAGATTTTCAGGTCCCTTTGATTTGCACAGGAAGCAGTGAACATGGATCTGTCCATCAGGATGAATGGGTACCAGTGGGAGAATTGGGAGAGTGAATATTAGGTACAACAGAGTAAGAATGGAGGGAGAGCGTGTGGGATGGAGATTTACAGCTTTTGGAAAATGAGAGAGGACGTGATGTTCCATAGAAACTAGAATTGTCTCTTCTGAATTTCTATCCTGAAAAGACAATGATGAATTTTGTAAACTATTTTTACAGAATATTAAAAGGAGAATATTTGCAGAGAGACATCGCAAACTAAATGAACATCATTTAAACATCAAGATCTGACTTTTAATCAATCCATCAGACGCTGAATATCATTGACCTCTGAATGTGGAAGGAGAAATGTTTTCTGTTCTGTACTTAGGAAAAGATTTTAAACATCAGTGTGATTGGAAAAGCACAGACACACACACACACACACACACACACACACCCGAGTGAGAGCATTCCATTGAACTGACTGTGGAAAGAACTTTAACCAATTACACAGCCTGAAAAAATGCAGTTCACAATGGGGAGGAACAGTACACACGTTGTGTGTGTGGCCAACTGAGGGCACAAGGACACTGACACCATGGAGAAACCATGGAAATGTAGGGATTGCAGGAAGAGATTTTGGTTCCCATCTGCACTGGAAACTCATCGACGCATTCACACTGGAGAGTGAGCATTTAGCTGCTGTGGAAGAGAATTCAGTGATTCATCAACCCTGAGGAAACATCGGCATGTTCACAGCGAGGACAGGCCATTCATCTGCTCTGAGTGTGGGAAGGGATTCAGGGATTCATCACATTTGCTGACGCACCAGCGAGTTCACACTTGGGAGAGACCATTCAGAATTTTGAACTTTTACTTCAATCTTAAATTGCTGTTTTGTATGAACTCTATGATTCAGTGTTTGAGAGGTTTCACTGATTATCATATCTGATTCGAAAGTGCTGATGCTTTGAATGCAATATTTCCAAATTTGCAGATGATGCTAAGCTGGGTGGCTGTGTGTGCTGTGAGGAAGATACCAAGAGGCTGCAGGGTGACTTTGACAGGCTGACTGAGTGGACAGATACTTGACAAATGCAATGTAATGTGGATAAATGTGAAGTTATCCATTTTGGTGGTTAAAAATAAGAAGGAAGATTATTATCTGAATGGTGGCCGTTTAGAGGAAAAGGGGAGGTGCAACGTGAGCTGGATGTCATGATGGGACAATCACTGAAGGTTGGCATGCAGGTACAGCAGCTGGTGAGGAAAACTAATTGTGGGCGGCACAGTGACACAGTGGTTAGCACTGCTGCCTCACAACGCCAGGGACCCGGATTCGATTCCCAGTTTGGGTCACTATCTGTGTGGACTCTGCACGTTCTCCCTGTGTCTGCATGGGTTTCCTCCAGGTGCTCCGGTTTCCTCCCACAGTCCAAAGATGTGCAGGTTAGGTAGATTGGCTATGCTAAATTTTCCCTCAGTGTACCCGAACAGACGCCGAAATGTGGTAACTAGAGGATTTTCACAGTAACTTCATTGCAGTGTGAATGTAAACCTACTTGTGACTAATAAATAAACTTGACTTTACTAATGGCATACTGGCCTTCATATCAAGAAGATTTGAGTATAGGAGTAAAGATGTCTTGCTCCAGTTTGACAGAGTTTGGTGAGGCCACACCTTGAGTATTGTGTGCGGTTTTGGCCTCCTAGTCTAAGGCAGGACATTCTTGCTATTGAGGGAGTCCAGCTAAGGTTCACCAGACTGATTCCTGGAATGGCAGGAATATGATATGAAGAGAGTCTGGAACCACTGGGCTTGTGTTCACTGGGATTCAGAAGAATGAGAGGGTGTCTCATTGACACATATAAAATCCTGATGGGACTGGACAGGCTAGATGCAGGAAAATTGTTCCTGATGTTGGGGAAGTCCAGAACTAGTGGTCACAATCTAAGAATAAGGGGGTAAGCAATTCAGGACTGAGATGAGGAAGAACTTCTTCACTCAGAGAATTGCGAATCTGTGATATTCTCTACCACAGAAAGCTGTTAGGGCCAGTTCATTAAATATGTTCAAGAGGAAGCTGGATGTGGTCCTTGTGGCTAAAGGGATCAAGGCATTTGGAGGGAAACAGATGTGCGATCCTGAAAGTGCATGATCAGCCATGGTCATTTTGAATGGTGTGCAGGCTGAATTGGCCAAACAGTCCACTCCTGCACTATTTTCTGTGTTTCTATTAATCCTGGCTGAGAATTCTTATTGACTTACACATTACATACAGTGACACCTCCATTGTCCACCAGAAAGAAGTGAAGTGGGAATTGATAGAGAATCAAGAGTCTCCAAATGTTACCTCTCCTGTCTGGTGGAGAAATCCCCTCAGCACAGCATTTTAATCTAAGATCCCTCGTGATAGCAGGAAGTGATAATTACTCTGATAACTTATGTAGTTTGCTATAAATTGGAGACCAAATGCTGGAAGAAGCATTACATTTTACTGACAAGCTCACCAGTGTCATATTCTTCTCCATCTGTGTGGCAATCAGAGTGCCAAACTGCCCTATTTCACCATCTGTGATATAGGCAGGACCTTGGTGTGACATCACCATCTTTGATACAGGCAGAATAAACTGTTGAGGATGCTGCAAATTTTAATTAGAAAGGTTATACTTGTGAGCAATGTCACCATCTTTAATATAGGCAGAATGGCCCTGTGTGGACATCACTGCCATCCTGGGATAGTGAAGAGTTGGCACAGCCTTTTGCTTCATTCAAGACCAATCCACTCAGAACTAGCTGTCCCATTGATACATTGACACAGCAGTTCCACTGTTGCCTCATAGCATCAGGGACCCCAGTTTGATTCCTGGCTTAGATCACTATCTGTGTGAAGTCTGCATGTTCTTCCCGTGTCTGCATGGGTTTCCTTCGTGTGCTCCGGTTTTCTCCACATTCCGAAAGACATGCTGGTCCAGGAATCGAACCCAGGTCTCTGGAGCTGTAAGCAGCAGTGCTAACCTGTGCTGCCTGTGCAGTCCAATGCTTCTCTAAAAGATGAGGCTTTGAGCTTTCCAATACCACTCTGAGCGTACAATGCTAGAGAAAATCAAATATATGTTTTTTGAATCAACTTTTTCTGTTTTTCATTTATTATGCAGCAATCATTTTTGAGAAACATCAGTCACTATTAACAATAGACATATACTCTGGTCAATTGCACTGCACCCCCTGACATCATGGGATTTCATTGGTCCATAGGACTCAGATGCTTCCTCCCACTGTAACTGGTGCTTCTTCCTCTATTGCTTAGCTACAAAGGTCAGAGTTAATGTACCCACCAACTCTTGATTGCATCAATGGCTGAGCCAGACAATTTTGTCACATCTAAGATGACCTGCCATATCAAGGCAGTTAGAATTACCATTATTCATAATGTAACTGTGAGGAATCTTATTACTGTAACTTCTGCTGATAAGAATAACCTCATTCTGTGTTTCTATTGTTTTGAAACAATGTGGTTTGTCTCTATATGCCTTACGCATCAGGCATCGCAGTAACCTGCTTTTGGCTAAAAGTGTACAGATTTTAAACCTAAAGCTGCAAACATTTTAAAGTTCAAAATATATACTTAAATCATAGACATTTGTTCAAATCTTATCCTTAATTCAATCTCTTACAATGTCTCATACTGTAGAGTCTCAGTTAAACTGTGAGTTTGATCTGATGTCATTCAATTCTGGTAGTTCATTAGTGTTTCCAACCCCAATTTATTTAATATATCTCTAACCTACTGTGAATTTTTCTCTTAACAATTGGCCATGCTAAATTCAAGCGTACCTGAACAGGTACCAAAGTGTGGCAACCAGGGGACTTTCACAGTAACTTCAACTTCATTGCAGTGTAAATGTGAGCTTATATGTGACATAGGTAAATAAACTTTCAAAAATAAAACTTTAAAACTGATCAGGATGATCACTGAAGCTAAATTGGACTGATTGCAATCTCCACTTCCTATTTGTTGCAAAGTTGTACACCCAAACTCCCATGTCCCCATTAGAGTTACCTCCTCCCACTTCCATAATGTTCGTCCATCTCTGCCTCAGCTGTGTTGTTAATGCCCTCATTGTGTATCCATTATCAGCATATCATCCAGAACTCTAGTGCCTGTATCCTAACTTGCAGAAGTTTTGTTCACCCTTTTGCTCGGTGATCTATATTGACCATTGGTAAAGCAATGCCTCCATTTTAAAATTCTCACTCTGGTGTTTAACCCCTGCATTTTCCCTGTATACCTCTGTAGATTCCTCTATTACTTCACCTTCCAGTTTCCCGTGTTCCTTCAATTTAGGAGGTGGATATTTGAGGACTGAAGCTGTTCTGTGGTCAAATGGGGAAAAAAGATTGTAAGTTCCCTGGTTCAGTTCCACACAGTAACCAGGTAAAAGGATGGAGTCATTGGATAGAGAACTGTGTCTGACACAATATACAAGCTTCACTCTTCCCAGTGTTTGATTTGAGATTTCTATTATTCAGGAAATATGTCAGACGCTCAGTGTGAGAATTCAGTCAGTGGAGAGGGTCAGGAGAAGTGATGTTGAGGGAGGGCTGGCTGTCAAACCCACTTCACTGATGGAGATTCTGATCACTGCTCTGAACACCTTCTTTAGCTCGGTAAACATTTGTTTTGTTTGATGTTGCACATCTGTGATACCCCTCTGGAGATTTTCTTTCTCTCTTTAACTCTATTGTTGAGGGTTTTATGTGGATGGTTCCTGTGTGGGAGGTGGATTTTACTGTTCCTGCCCACTGAATGAACTCGCCAGAACCAGGAAATGAAAGTGAAAGCGCGGACTAAAGATTCCTGCCGGCTCTGATATCGAGTGTCGCTCATTCGAACGTTTAAATTATTGCTGAGAAATCAATACTTTACTGTAACATTTTCTGCAATACAGGTAAGGAGCGGGAGAAATAGAGAGAGTGGAAGACATGTGGATAGAGAGATAAATACTGCTTTGTGAACGGTTATCTGAACTCGAAAGGTTGGCTCTATTCTCTCTCCACAGATACTGTTAGATCTGCTGAGATTTTTCACCAATTTCTGTTTTTGTTTTCAGGGATAGAGACAGCTGCAGGTACCACAAGAGACAGAAAAGAGAGAGGGGGAAAGACACTATGACGGAAGTAGAGATGGGAAGGGAGGGAGGGACCTAGAAAGAGAGAGAGAGTGAAGGAGAGAGGGAAAGACAGTGAGATGGAAGTAGAGATAGAAAGAGAGGGAGAGTCAGAGAAAGAGGGATGGGAAGAGAGGTAGAGACATAAAGCACTTGAGAGACAGAGAGATACACTCTTCCACCTTCTGTCAGGAAAAAGAGACAAAAGTCTGAGATCATGTACCAACCGACTCAAGAACAGTTGCTGCCATCAGACTTTTAGGAACATAAGAACTAGGAGCAGGAGTAGGACATCAGGCCCCCCGAGCCTGTGCTGCCATTCAATAAGATCATTTTGTGGACTCAGCTCCACTTACCTGCCCACTCACCATAACCCTTAATTCCTTTACTGTTCAAAAATCTATCTATCCTTGCCTTAAAAACATTCAATGAGGTAACCTCAATTGCTTCACAGAGCAGGGAATTCCACAGATACACAGTCCTTTGGGTGAAGAAGTTCCTCCTCAACTTAGTCCTAAATCTGCTCCCCCTTATTTTGAGGCCATACCCCCTAGTTCTAGTTTCACCCACCAGTGGAAACAACTTTCCTGCTTCTATTTTATCTATTACTTCATAATCTTAAATGTTTCTTTAAGATCTCCCCTCATTCTTCTAAATTACAATGAGTATAACTCCAGTCCAGTCAGTCTCTCCTCATAAGCCAACCCTCTCAACTCTGGAATCAATCTAGTGAATCTCCTCTGCACCCCCTCCAATTCCAGTACATCCTTTCTCAAGTAAGGAAAGCAAAACTGTACAAAGTACTTTAGGTGTGGCCTCACCAGCACCATATTCAACTGTAACATAACCTCGCTATTTTTAAACTCTAGCAATAAAGGAAAAAGTTCCATTTGCCTTCGTAATCACCTGCTGCACTTGCAAATCAACTTTCTGTGATTCATGGACGAGGACACCCAGGCCCCTCTGCACAGCAGCATGCTGCAATTTTTTACCATTTAAATGATAGCCCATTTTACTGTTATTGCTACCAAAATGGATGACCTCACATTAAGAACATAAGAAGTAGGAACAGGAATAGGCCATCTAGCCCTTCGAGCCTGCCCCGCCATTCAATAAGATCATGGCTGATCTGAAGTGGCTCAGTTCCACGTTCCCGCATTCTCCCCATAACCCTTAATTCCCTTGTCTACCAAAAACTTATCTACCCGTGTCTTAAATATATTTAGCGAGGTAGCCTCCACCACTTCAATGGGCAGAGAATTCCAGAGATTCACCACCCTTTGAGTGAAGATGTTCCTCCTCAACTCCATTCTAAACTGCGCCCCCCCCCCCTTAATCTTGAGGCTGTGCCCTCTAGTCCTGCTGTCCTTTCTGAGCAGGAAGAATCTCTCTACCTCTGCCCTATCCATCCCTTTCATTATCTTACACATCTCTATAAGATCCCCCCTCATCCTTCTAAATTCCAACGAGTACAGACCCAGTCTATTTGGTCTCTCTTCATAGTCTAACCCCCTCATCTCTGGTATCAGCCTAGTGAACCTCCTCTGCACTCCCTCCAAGGCCAAAATATCCTTGCGCAAGTGCGGCGACCAAAACCGCACACAGTACTCCAGCTGCGGCCTCACCAATGCCCTATACAGCTGCAGCAAGACCTCCCTGTTTTTATATTCAATCCCCCTCGCTATGAAGGCCAGCATCCCATTCGCCTTCTTCTTCACCTGCTGCACCTGCAGTCTGGGTTTTTGTGACTCTTGCACAAGGACCCTCAAGTCCCTCTGCACCATAGCATGCTGCAGCTTTTCACCCTTTAAATAGTAATCCCTCCTACTATTATTCCTGCCAAAGTGGATAGCCTCACACTTGCTAACATTGTACTCCATCTGCCAGGCCCTTGCCCACTTAGACTTTTGAATGGACCTATCATACATTAAGCTGACCTTTCTCTTCACCCTATCCGTGACTGTATCACTATATTCTGCACTTTCTCTTTTCCTTGTCTCCTATGTTCTCTATAAACGGCACATTTTGTATAGCACACAAGAAACAATACTTCTCACTGTATAGCAGTGCATGTGACAATAATAAATCAAAATCAAAGGTCTGGATCCTTAAATCTCTGTTCATCTATCCCTCATTTCCCACCATTCAGAATGGAGTTCCATCCATTAATATTTGTCCAATCATTTAACCTGTCAATGTCCCTTGGAAACTTTCTCCCATCTTCCAACCCCATCTACATTACTTATTTTACCACCAAACACAATATCTAAAGTTTATTAGTCACAAGCAAGGCTTACATTAAGACTGAAATGAAGCTACTGTGAAATTCCCTCAGTTGCTACTCTCCAGCACCTGATCGGGTCAATGCACCTAACCAGCATGTCTTTCAGAATGTGGGAGGAAACCGGAACACCCGAAGGCATTCCACGCAGACATGGGGAGAACATGCAGTCTCCATTCAGACAGCGACCTAAGCTGTAATTACAACTGGGTCCCTGGCGTTGTGAGGCAGCAGTGCTAACCACTGTGCCACCGTGCTGCCCACCAATGTCATCAGCAAACTTAGTCTTTCATCTGACATGTTTATAAATGTAGTGAATAGTTGAGGCCTCAGTACAGATTCCTGGCAGAGGGCTAGCCTGAGGGGGTCCATCAGTCACGTTCTGTTCTCCATTGGTATCCATTGTCTCAGCTCACTGTCTCCTTCCTCCTAATCATTTATTGACTGTTTGTTTTTCACTGACAGATGTGGATGTCACTGGGCCATCGGAGAGCCTCAATCACCAGACCAGTTTCATTGATAGTCTCTCTGCCCTGTTCAACAAGGAGGATTTCAGCGACATCAAACTGATTGTGAACAAAAAGCTCACGCTGAACGCCCACAGGTTCATCCTGGTCGTGCGAAGTGACGTCTTCAGGACCCTGTTGGACACTGAGCATTGGTCGGATGCTGAAGGCCAGACTGTCCACCTCACTGAGGAAGAGGACTGCCTGGATCACTTCCAGGATTTCCTGAGGTATCTGTACAGTGGGAGTGTCACCCTCAGCACTGAGAATGTGCAACCCCTTCACCTTCTGTCAGAGAAGTACAACATCCAGGAGCTGAGAGAAAGCTGCCAGCAGTTCATGTTGGCCAATGTGGCTGCCCCAGGCTCCTCCAACCGTGCCATCACATGGCAGAGATATGCCAAGCTGACTGGCCTGACTCAACTGGAAGAGAAATGCCTCCGGCTTATAGCCTGGAACATTGGCAGCGTCATAAAGTCTCCAGACTGGACATCAATGGAACCGCACCAACTCTCTGCTCTCCTCGAAAGGTCTGACGTGGTGCTGGAGGATGAAGTGATCCTTTTCCAAGCCCTGGTGAGTTGGCTGTCTCTACATCCTGCCCACATCAAGGAAATGCTGCACCACATTCGCTATCCTATGATGCCCCCAGAGAAACTGTTTATTCTCCAAACCCCCGGAGGCCTACCCAAGGCAATCTCTGACTACCTGCTCCGGGAGAGCTTGCTGGTTTACCAAGTGCACCTTTTGCCCATGAACTCCATCAGCCAACGCTATGATATCAGCACCATCCCATTTACCATGAGATTGTACACATCAGCAAGTTTCAGCCACCTCTGGGAAATCACAGGATATCAGAACATGAATAAAGGACCTATCGTGACATCGTTCTCGACCAGCCATTTCAAACTAAAGACTCAGTGGTATGTTACCTTTGCCCCAAAAGGTCAAACGATTTCAACTCAGCGGCCAAGGAACAATTATGACTATTACTCAGGATATCAGACAGTTTGGCAGGAGGATGACTTTTCCACTCTCTCTGTCTCAGTGAGTAATTGTGATCCAGCTGGGAAGACACATTCTCACAAGCTGAGCATTCTGCTTTACCAATGTGTCAATGGAGTTTGGTTTGTGAATGATGTGAAGACCCTCCAGGTCCCACACACAGAGAAAGCTGAGATTAAAGATCTGATCCCCTTGCCAGAGCGAGATAAATACATCAGTAATGGCACAATGAAGCTGCACCTCATTGGACACACCATTGAGGAGAAATCAGAGAAATCCCAGGGGATTGAAGTGTTCAATTCATGAGGGGTCTGATAGGAGTAAGTGGGGAGAAACTGTTCCAACGAGCAAGAGGGTTGGTAACCAGAGGATGAATAGATTTAAAATGTGCAAAGAAACAAGAGTCGAGATTGAGGAGATGTCTATTTGACATGGTAAGATGTGATCTGGTTGGTGTGCACTGCTTGAATGGGTTGTGGAATCAGATTCATTAATTAACTTTGAAAAAAACAATCTGATACATTCTTAAAGTGGCAAAATTGCAGGGCTATTGGGAAAGATTTGGGCTTAATTGGATAACCATTTAAATCTCCAGTTAGTTCAACAGAACAATAATGTACCACTGGGCTAGAAGGGCCATAAAATCCTGGTTCCCATCTCTGGTTATTTTAATCTGGGCCCTGTCTGGGTTATTACTATCTGTTATTATTACACTTGAACCTTTTTGTACTACTCCAGACCTTGTCTGAGTTCACATTGTACACAGTTCTGTCTTGGTTACTGTGCCAGCCAAGCCCCTATTCAAATTACTGCAGACCTTCCCTTTGTTAATACTGTTTCTGGACCATGTTCATATTTCAAAGCATTGAATCTCTCTCATGCAGAAAGAAGCCATTCAGTTCATCAAGCCTGCACTGACAATCCCACCTCAGTCCCAGCCCTATAACCCACATATTTACCCTGCTGATTCCCCTGACATGAAGGAGCATTGCCAATCAACCTAACCTATACGTCTTTGGAGTGTGCGAGGAAACTGGAGCACCCAGAGGAAACCCTAGCAAACATGGGGAGAACATGCAGACTCCGCACAGGCAGTGATCCAAGCTGGGAATCAAACCTGGGTACCTGGTGCTGTGAGGCAGCAGTGCTACCACTGTACCATCGTGCTGCCCTATATTTATGTTAAACCAGCTGTGTCTCAGCTTATGTTACATTAGACAATTGCTCTATTCTACATTTAACTCTCCTGATTAATAATTAGGCAAAACATCTGTTTAGATCATAGGAGGCCCTGGCTTTATACCACTGAAGACCAAATCTCTGTTATACTTCATAGGGATCTCTCTTAGTTACCGTTACATTAGATTTTGCATCAGCTTATATTAGACTAGATATTCTCTATTAAAACTGCACCAGACCACATCTCAGTTTTAACTTGACATCGACCCTTTCTCACTACTGCTGCATTCAATCATGTTTCTCACTGTAAATAGGTCTGATTCGTTAGACCTGAATTTAACTTGACCATTTCTATATTGTATCTGTTGTAATAACTAACAAGGTCAAGGAAGTCATTTGGATACTAACATGTGATGAAAGAAGTCACTTTGTTTTCTGTATTAACCACATATATTAATCAAATTACTGTATGATGAGTAACCAGTCATGAAAGATGATTGTACAATTGATGAACCTTGATTAAGTTAGAAATAATGAATCAATAATCATATTGGAAAGACTGGATTTTCATTCAAAACTTAAGTTGAATTATTACATGTCTCTCTGTGAAAGAAACGGCAATTTCAGACAAACTGTTCTAATAATGAAGGATCCCCGATAAAGGTCCCGAGGAATGGTACATTATAATCTTTAGTTTGATCCAGTGGATAGCAAAATACTTCAAAATTAAGAGATTTTAGCTCTCTTGTATTCTTGTCTGATGTACTGAGACTGGGTGGCCGCTGTTCCTAATAACTAATTGGATTAACCCGAACAGCAGTTAGACGTAATTATTAACCGAGGAGAAGCTTGACTCTGACACAGGGTGCTGGCCACTCAGGGGTTAAAAGTCAGGGCTCTGTAATGATTTGTTGCTGGCTGATTACTGAAGACACTCAGTCGAGGCAAGATTCCCATGTCCATGTCAGCAAGTGGGACTGTGTCTGAGACAGAGTTTTGAGAGCGGAATGCTGTGATGCATTAACACCTAGATAAAGTTGCAAAAGTCATTGATTTGATTTATTATCGTCAATGTATTGACATACAGTGAAAAGTATTGTTTCTTGTGTGCCGTACAGAGAAAGGGTACTTTACGTAGAGGAGAGGATGCAGAATACAGTGTTACAGTCATAAGAGTCATGATGTGGGTTTGCCGGCGTTGGACTGGCGTAAACACAGTAAAAAGTCTGACAACACCAGGTTTTAGTCCAACCGATTTATTTGATAATATTCTCACAAGCAAGCAAGCTTTCGAGGTTACCCTCTTCGTCAGGTGAATGGAGAGTTCTGACCTCAGACAGACAGAGCATATAAAGCACAGACAGTTGCTGATTAGAATGCGGATTCACAAAGAGGGTAACCTCGAAAGCTTGCTTGCTTGTGAGAATATTATCAAATAAATCGGTTGGACTAAAACCTGGTGTTGTCAGACTTTTTACAGTCATAAGAGTCAGAATAAAGTTTTAGAAGTGTAGAACGAGTAGAAGATAGAATTAGAGGGTTTGCTGGGCACAGCTTACAAGAAGTCGCCACACTCCAGCATCATCTTGGTAATTTCCCTGGATTGATATGCAAACCCCTATCCTTTAATAATAATTTTAATGTTAATTTAGTGTTGTGAAACTAATTATGCAAAGAATCCTGTCCTGCCTTAATTAAGTCTTGTTTGAATATACATTTTCTTTTCATGGAGTGTGGATGTCACCGACTAGGCCAGTATTTTTATTGTCTATTCCTAATTGCCCTTGAGGTGGTGGTGAGCTGCCCTTCCTGAAACGCTGCAGTCCCTGTGGTTTGAGGTACACTCGCAGTGTTAGAGAAGGAATTTACTTAATCATTCGCAGATTGGGGTGACTGAGATGAGTTGTGTTACTGATGAGAAAATCAGAGTACAATCAGATAACACAGTGGGAAAGACAAAGAATCTACTCTGATGCATTTTAATCAAGCTGATTTTGCATTTATTCAGAATATAACACTGCAGCCCAGTCAAGGAGTTATTAACATCAGTAGAAACAAACTCCAACCGTCAGAACTGAAATATAGAAAATTAACTGAACAGCAGGAGGCCATTCAGCCCATCATGTCTGTGCTGGCTTGAAAAGTACTGTCCAGTTTCATCCTATGTTCCAGCTCTTAATCTGTCCCTCTGTTGCTGCAGAATCTGAACTGTGTATCTAAGTTCCTGTTTAACGTGATGAGGGTTTCTGCCTCTCCCGTCCTTTCAGGCAGTGAGTTCCAGATCCCCATGACTCTCCGGGTGAAATGATTTCTTCACTAACCCTCCTAATTTTTCAACCCTTTATTCGCTGGATTTGAAAATTGAACAGATTGTAATTATATTAAAAATTTGCCAACTGGCTTCAGCTTTCTGCCACACAAGCTTTACTTAACATATACTTTTATAATTGATTAATCTGGTGACCAGAACTGTGCTCAGCACTCTAGCTTACTCGAACTAGCATTTTATAAATATAAACAGAATATGTTGGGTAACCTCAGCAGGTCTGGCAGCATCTGTGTGGAGAAACAGAGTTAATTTTTGGATCTAAATGATCCTTCGACAGACATTTTACAAAGCATTTTAGAAACATAGAAAATAGGTGCAGGAGTAGGCTGTTCAGCCTTTTGAGCCTGCACCACCATTCAATATGATCATGGTAGATCATGCACTTTCCCACTTTCTCTCCATACCCCTTGTCCCTTTAGTCACATCCAGCTCCCTCTTGAACATAGTTAACAAATTGGCCCCAACAGCTTTCTGTGGTACAGAATTCCACAGGTTCACAACAGGAAGTTCTTTTTCATCTGTCTCAGATTGTAACCCCTATTTCTGGACTTCCCCAACATTGGGAACACGTTGGGACAGCATCCAGCCTGTCTAGTCCCATCAGGATTTTAAATATTTCTACGAGAGCCCTTCTCATTCTAAATTCCAGTGAGTAAAAGTCCAGTCGATCCAGTCTCTCTTCATAAGTCAGTCCTGCCATTCCAGGAATCAGTCTGGTGAACCTTAGCTGGACTCCCTCAGTAACAAGAATGTCCTTCCTCAGACTAGGAGACCAAAACACACACAATACTCAAGGTGTGGCTTCACAAAGGCCCTGCACAACTGAGCAAAACAATCTTACTCCTATACTCAAATCCTCTTACTATGAAGGGCAACATGCCATTAGCTTTCCTCAATGCCTGCTGTACCTGCATGCCAACCTTTAGCAACTGACCCATCATGACACCCAACTCACGTTGCATTTCCCTTTTTCCTAAACTGCCACCATTCAGATAATAATCTTTCTTCCTGTTTTTGCCACCAAAGTTGATAACCTCACATTTATCCATAGTATTTTGCATTTGCCAAGTATCTGCCCAAGCCACTGTAGCCTCTTAGGAACCTCCTCACAGCACACACGGCCACCCAGCTTAGTGTCATCTAAAAATTGGAGATATTGCATTCAATTCCTTCATCCAAATTATTAATGTATATTACGGACAGTTGGGGTTACAGCACTGAACCCTGCCGTACCCACTAGTCGCTGCTTGCCACTCTGAAAAGGATCCATTTATTCCCACTCTCTGCTTCAGTTTGAGCATAATCTCCCTACTCTTATAAACTAGTCTTTGGCCAAATGTCTTGCTGACCACCTGATTGAGAAACTTATCAGCGTTGATTGAACGGCAGAGCAGACTCAATGGGCTGAATGGCCTAATTCTGCTCCTACATCTGATGGTCTTATGATCTACCTGTCCAGCCTCCTTCACAGATATCTGGATGTTGACTCCAGGTTCTCTCTGATCCTCTATAATTCTCAGCATCATCCCCTTTATTGTTCATTCCCTTGTCTTGTCTAATGTCCCAAATTCATTCTCTCTCACTGCTCCAGATTGAATTCCATGAGCCATTTTTCTGCCCATCTGACCAGCCCACTGATATCTTCCTGCAGTCCACGGCTTTCTTCTGGATTGTTAAACACAAATACAATTGTTGTATCATCTGCAAACTGAATCATGACCCTTACATTTAAGTCTAAGTCATTGATATATACCACAGAACTGTAGAACCTCATTGGTAACCAGACACCATAGCGAAGGAAAGGAGGGAGTGTAGAATATAGTGTTACAGTCATTGCTGGGGTGTAGAAAAAGAGCAACTTAATGCATTCAAAATCTGACAGCAGCAGGGAAGAAGCTGTTGTTGAGTCAGTTGGGACATGACCTCAGACTTTTGTATTTTTTTCTCAATGGAAGAAGGTGGAAGAGAGAATGTCTGGAGTGCATGGGGCCCTTAATTATGGTGGCTACTTTGACGAGTGGGAAGTGTACAGAGTCAATGGATGAGAGGTTAGTTTGTGTGCTGGATTGGGCTACATTCACAACATTTTGTAGTTCCTTGTGGTCTTGAGCAGAGCAGAAGCCATACCAAGCTGTGATACAACCAGAAAGGATGCTTTCTATGGTTCTATCTGTAAATCTGTGTGAGATCCTGAGGGAGTTTGATAGGGTAGATGGGGAGATATTTTCATGAGTGGAAGAGTCTCGAACAAGCTACAAGTTAAAGGGCCAGTCATTTAAAACTGAGGTGCAGAGAAATGTCTTCTCACAGAACATGGTGAATCTCTGGAATTCTCTGCTCCAAAGGATGGTAGAGATTGAATTATTAGAAGTACTTAGAATGGAGGTGGATAAATATTTGATAGATTGAGGAATAGAGGGCAATGGGGAAATGGCTCACAAAAGGAGGCCGGTATTGATCAGCTCTGATTGTATTGAACGGCAGGGTCGCTTGAAGGGCCTGGTGGCCTTTCCTGCTTCTATTTCTTGTGATCAGTTGCTGCAGGTCCCAGTTTCCGCCCAGATTGAGGTAAGGAATGGAAAGAGGCAGAATGAAAGTGTTTTACTCACAGATGTTGGAGACGGGGAAGTTTGAGCTGGCTGAAGATCAATCTTCATTTACACAAAGTCCGCTCTCTGATTGGCTGGAGGACCAGCGTCCTTCCGGTCCTCCAATACGTCTCATTGGTCAACACCTCAGCGTGAAGGTCAGGGGGCGGGCTCAACACTGCACATGCGCAGTTCCGGCCCGGGGGGAGGGGGAGATCACCGAGCGGCTTCTCGCTCTGGCCGGAATCGCCAGCCGCTTGTCTGGAAACCTTGGCTCGAGGAGGGGGAGGGGAACAATGGGTGGGGGAGGGGAACAATGGGTGGGGGAGGGGAACAATGGGTGGGGGAGGGGAACAATGAGTGGGGGGGCGGGGGGTCCCGAGTCCGCGCGTGCGCACTGGAAATCCTAAGACGTCACCGCGGAGCAGAGTGATTCCTATTGGCTGATACAGAGCTCCATTGTGACGTCACAAGAGTTGTCCAATGAGCTTCAGAGTAAAACCTCCTCCTCTGTGCAACATCTGGGAGGAAATCAATGTCTCCCCTTTTCCATTTCTTTCCTCATTCTGGGGGAAATTGGGGACTTGCAGCAACTGAAGGGTAAGGAAGTGAATCCAGTCTGTATATTCCACACATTTTTACTCCAGTCATATGGGCATAGCTCTGTCTGGCAGCCTGCATGGAGATTTTCAGCTAGTGACGTTTGCTACCAAATAAACCAGTTGGACTTTAACCTGGTGTTGTGAGACTTCTTACTGTGTTTACCCCTGTCCAACACCGGGACAGGACAGGAAGCAGTCGCGTGGATCTGTCAATCAGCCTCAATCATCAACTTCAGGAGAATTGGGAGGGTGAATATTAGATACAACAGAGTGAGAATGGAGCAAGTGTGTGAGATGGAGATTTGTAGCCTTTGTGGAATGAGAGAGAAAGAATGTTTCATAGAAACTGGAAGTGTCTGTTCTGAATTTTGATCCTGTATTGATACTGATGACTTGTGTCAACTTGTTTTACAGGATATTGAAAGAGGAATCACAGGCTGAAATTTCAAATGTCAGGTCTAGATCTGGCAGAGTCATATTCCTTGGAACCTGAATATCATCGGCCATTGAACCTGGAAGGAGATTTGAAAAGATTTCAAACATCAGTGTGATTGGAAAAGCATCAACACACTTCCACATTCAAGTGAGAGTGTTCCAGTGCACTGACTGAAGAGCTTTAACCAGTTACACAGCCTGAATAAATATCACACCATTCACAGTGGGGAGAGACTGAACACGTATTGTGTGTGTGGACGAGGCTTGAACTGATTGTCCACCCAAGGCAGAGGCAAGGTCGCCTGCATCATGGAGAAACCATGGAAATGTACAGACTGTGGAAAGAGATACAGATTCCCCTATCTGCTGGATGCTCATCGGCGCAGCCACACTGGGGAGAGGCCATTCATCTGCTCTCAATGTGGGGAGGGATTCATTCAACACTCCCACCTGCAGTTGCACAAGCGAGTTCACACTGGAGAGAGACCATACACCTGCTCTCAGTGTGGAAAAAGATTCACTGTGTTATCCACTTTGCAGAGACACCAGCGAATTCACACTGGGGAGAGGCCATTCACCTGCTCTGAGTGTGGGAAGGGATTCAACCAGTTATCCAATTTGCGGACACACCAGCGAATTCACACTGGGGAGAAGCCATTCACCTGCTCTCAGTGTGAGAAGAGATTCACTCGGTTATCCGACCTGCAGGCACATCAGCGCATTCACACTGGGGAGAGGCCGTTCACCTGCTCTCAGTGTGGGAAAGGATTCACTCGGTCATCTGACATGCAGAAGCACAAACAAATTCACACTGGGGAGAGGCTGTTCATCTGCTCTCAGTGTGGGAAGGGATTCACTCAATTTTCCAGCCTGCGGACACACCAGCGTGTTCATACTGGGGAGGGTCTGTTCATCTGCTCTCAGTGTGGGAAGGGATTCACTCAATTGTCCAGACTGCAGAGACACCAGCATGTTCATACTGGGGAGAAGCTGTTTACCTGCTGTCAGTGTGGGAAGCGATTCAGTCAGTTAACCAACCTGCGGAGACACCAGCGAGTTCACACTGGGGAGAAGCCGTTTACCTGCTGTCAGTGTGGGAAGGGTTTCAGTCAGTTATCCAACCTGCAGACACACCAGCGAGTTCACATGGGGAGAAGCTGTTTACCTGCTCTCAGTGTGGGAAGGGTTTCAGTCAGTTAACCAACCTGCGGAGACACCAGCGAGTTCACATGCGGAGAGGCCATTCACCTGCTCTCAGTGTGGGAAGAGATTCACTCAGTTATCCCACCTGCTGAGACATCAGTGAGGTTACACTGGGGAGAAACCTGCTCAGTGTATAAAAAAGAGTTCAGAATTTCATCACAGCTGCTGAGGCACCAACAAGTTCACAGGGGTTGGATTCTGCTGTTATTGTTTCTGTTCTCACATCCAGGACTGCATTTTGTTTACTCTCACAGATGGTCATTGGAGAGGGTCAGAGGGTTTCTTTCTGCTGGACTGGCTGGACGCAGCCTCCACTGGGCTGATGCTCTTTGAGTCTTTTCGCAAATACCTTGTTTTAAATTTCACAAGTTTCACAGAGTGACAGGGTGTTAGGAAGGTCAGAGATATTTAGTCAGTATTTCTGTTTGAAACCCCCTCAAATCCCCATCCAATTTCCTTTGTAATTGATTGTTTCCACTTCCTCCACCCTCGTAGGGAATGGGTTCCAAGTCAATACCATTCGCTGCAGCAAAATATTCTTCCTCACATTCCTCCCCCTGCATCTCTGACTCAAAACCTTACATCTGTGTCCCCCCTCGTCCTTGTCCCATCAGCGAATGGGAGCAAATTTTCTTTGTCCACCTTATCTAAACCTGTCAGAATCTTGCCCACCTGTATCAAATCTCCCCTCAATCTCCTTTGCTCCAAGGGGAACAACCCCAGCCTGACATCGACAATAAAGAACAAACTAACAGAATATTAATACCTGAAATCAAATGAGAATGTTTAATTTCTGTTTTAAAGATGTTGTGAATATATTGTCCTGGACAATAATGAAATTGGGATAAGTCATCTTGGATGTGGTTGAATTTAATATATTAATCTGCTATCCACCAGCAGTTAGTGAGTCTGGAATGTGTAGCTGGAAATCACTCCAATAGCACTGTGGGTGTATTTACAGGCATTGTAGCAGTTCAAGAAGGCAGTGTTGGGGTTGACCGTGGCCGAGGCAGCTACATACAGACACATATTCTGTTATAATGGAAGGAGTGCAGATTGAATATGATGCATTATGGGACTGGACTGTCTTGACCACATTCCTGTGACAGCTCAGTTTCTGCAATCACGGACCATTAAAGCTGCTTAGCAGGGTCCCAACACAGGACCTGGTGAGAATATTTACTGGGAATGAGTTGGAATTAAACTTATCCCAGGACTGGCTGGCGTTCAATGGCTGAGATACCTGAATCTGTAAAAAGGGAGATCTGACCAATCAACAAACAGTGGTAGGTCGTTGGTTAAGAAATTAAGAGGCATTCTCAGGCATTGTTTAAATTTGTGACCTGATAGTCAGCGAAGTGACGGAATACTCCAAGTAGCACTGGACTGAAAAGCAGACCCTCTGAGTGTAGATCATAATTGTTATTATCTTACCCCATCATGGCCAGTGAAAAATCAGAGCTCGAGTTGGTACCGTGTTGACGTGGAAATTTTCCTGCTTCTTGACTGCGGTAGAAAGACTCAATAAAGTTCATTCCGACAAAATAACTTGTCTTTATTCGTCTGATGAATTTATTGGAATTCTATGAGGATGTGTCTAGTGCGGTGGATAGAGGGGAACCGGTGGATGTGGTGTTTCTCGATTTTCAGAAGGCGTTTGATAAGGTGCCGCACAAAAGGTTGTTACAGAAGGTTAGGGGGCATGGAGTTGGGGGTAGGGTGTTAGCGTAGATAGGGGATTGGCTGTCAAATAGGAGGCAGAGAGTGGGTGTCAATGGGTGCTATTCGGATTGGTGGTTGGTGATTAGTGGGGTGTCCCAGGGATCGGTGCTGGGGCCTTTGCTATTTATCATTTATATAGATGATTTGGAGGAGGGAGCTGAGTGCAGGGTGTTGAAATTTGCTGATGACACAAAGATAAGTGGAACAGCAAATTGTGCGGAGGGTGTAGAAAGTCTGCTGAGGGATCTAGATAGGCTGAGCGAGTGGGTGAGGACCTGGCAGATGGAATACAATGTTGGCAAGTGTGAGGTTATCCAGTTTGGTAGGAATAATAGTAGGAAGGGCTACTACTTACAGGGCGAAAAGCTGCAGCATGCTACGGTGCAGAGGGACCTGGGGGTCCTTGTGCATGTGTCGCAAAAACCCAGCCTACAAGTACAGCAGGTGGTCAGGAAGGCAAATGGGATGCTGGCCTTCATAGCGAGGGGGATTGAATATAAAAGTAGGGAGATCTTGCTGCAGCTGTATAGGGCATTGGTGAGGCCGCAGCTGGAGTACTGTGTGCAGTTTTGGTCGCCGCAGTTGCTCAAGGATATTTTGGCCTTGGAGGGAGTGCAGAGGAGGTTTACTAGGCTGATACTGGAGTTGAGGGGATTGAGCTATGAAGAGAGGCTGAATAGACTGGGCTTGTACTCGTTAGAGTTTAGAAGGATGAGGGGGGATCTTATAGAGACATATAAGATGATGAAAGGGATGGATAGGATAGAGGTGGAGAGACTATTCCTGCTCAGAAAGGACAGCAGGACTAGAGGGCACAGCCTCAAGATAAGGGGGGGGGGGCAGTTTAGAACAGAGTTGAGGAGGAACTTCTTCACTCAAAGAGTGGTGAATCTCTGGAATTCTCTGCCCATTGAAGTGGTGGAGGCTGCCTCGCTAAATATATTTAAGACACGGGTAGATAGGTTTTTGGTAGGCAAGGGGATTAAGGGTTATGGGGAGAAAGCGGGAAAGTGGAACTGAGCCACTTCAGATCAGCTATGATCTTATGGAATGGTGGGGCAGGCTCGAAGGGCTAGATGGCCTACTCCTGCTCCTATTTCTTATGTTTTCTGAAAGACTGCATGCAGTATTGGTAAAAACTTGAGTTTGGAGAGCCGTCATTACGACTTGCTAATTCCTTTTCAAGTCCGCCCTTACATAAAGAATCAATTCAGCCTTTATACAGAATCATTATCAGTTTGCATGACCAGAGCTTATTCAGCAATTTGATTAATGGAGGCATCATAAATAATGGTACAACCTGCTGACCTCCTCAAATGCTTTGTTTCATCATTCATACCTTTATCTTGTCCTTTTTATAGAAAAGATGAAGGCCAATGACTTTGTCATTTCTGTCCTTATCTTGTCTCACTCATACAGCTCTAGGTCATGTGGAGTCAGCCTTATCAGGTCTTACAGAGATTAGGCACAGCTTGACCTCCTCTGATCTTATTTGTGTCTTAAGTTATGCGGAGTCAGTCTTATTAAGTCTTACAGGGGTCTGGCATTTTGGAATAGCTTGATCAGCTTTCCTAATTTTGTACCAAATACTTGACCAATTTTCCCATCATGCCACTACTTCATTCGTACAACTTCACATTATGTTGCAGAGAAGCAACCCAGGGGAACTGGATTAATTGTTGGATTATCCAGTGACATGTTACAGAGCAGAAATCCAGGAGAACTGGATTAATTGTTGGATTATCCAGTGACATGTTACAGAGCAGAAATCCAGGAGAACTGGATTAATTGTTGGATTACACAGTGACACGTTACAGAGCAGAAATACAGGAGAACTGGATTAATTGTTGGATTACACTGTGACACGTTACAGAGCAGAAATACAGGAGAACTGGATTAATTGTTGGATTACACAGTGACATGTTACAGAGCAAAAATCCAGGAGAACTGGATTAATTGTTGGATTACATAGTGATATGTCACAGAGCAGAAATCCAGGACAACCGGATTAATTCTGTGTGTGTGTGTGTGTGTGTGTCCCTGGGCACAGTTCCCAGAGTGTTTAAAATCCAGCATCTGTCTCTCTTCAGAGCTGCTGCTTAAAGACACATTTGCAGCATTTATCTGATAGAAACTTCACTCTCATTCTCTCCATCCCCTCCCTCAGCAGTGCTTCTGTTCTTAACAAAAGTCTAAGCTTTTTTTTGCAGTTCTGATTTCTGGAGAGTCATTAAACACTAAGCACAGGGCAGACACATTTAAACACCCAGACACTCAACAACAGACAGATTGCATTGTAAATCAGAAGTGGAATTGTCAATGCAGCAACAAAGAACTTTGCAAGATATTTCTTCGTGCTACTTGAGGAAAAGGGAACTTTGCAGGAACCAGCAAAGGGTGCAAACCTGTAGCTGACAGAGTCTTGAACGAACAAGTTGTATAATCTTTTAGACTACATTTACACTGGCCCCTCTCTCTCTCTCTCTGGCAGTGCAGGGCTGCGAGTTAATTTGACCCAATTTTCTCTCAGCTCCTGGTGCTGGTAATGTGAAGCTGGGATGGGGGGTGGGGGTGGGGGAGGGGGTACAAGAGAGAGAGAGAAAGAGTGAGCCTTGGGATAAACCATTTGCCTGATGCTCACACACTCAGAGACAGGTTGGTGTTGAACTGGGCCATATCTGGAGTAGGTGTGTCCAGATGAGGTGTGGGAGATGTGGTTGGATGGGGGTTGATTGGGGAGGTGTGGACACTTTCTGTGACTCAGTGAGGATATAAAAAAGCTGGGTATACATTGTTTTCTCTCTACACGTGGGTTGGTAAGTATCAGGTAAACTCTGTGAGTGAATCATGGAGTTCCAGCTCTGATATTTTAATCCCCCTTTACCCAGCACAAAGCCCCTGGCCCAGGATCTGTCTCCCCCACCATGAGAGAGGGGACTGGAGGAGTTTGAGAGATCACCGAGAGAAAACATGCGATGGTGAGTATGAACCTCTTCACTTTCTGTCTGCACCTCTTTCCCATCCCAGCCCTGCTTTTCTCTATTCAATCTTCCTCTCTCTCTCTCGATCTTTCTTTATTTATCTTTCTTTTTTTCCCCTGGACACTTGTTTTCCCCCTGGAATTTTTTTTCCTCTGGGCTCCTTTTTTCCCGCACTCTTTTATTCCCCCGGACTCTTTTCTTTCCCCTTGCTCTTTTTTCCCCTGCCCTGCTCTCTTTTCCACCCCCTCCCCTCACTAGATCCCAAGCACACCCCCTCCTCCCAGTCCTTCTGTTCCCACTCTGGACCCCAGCCCTCTGTGAATCCCTCCCCAATGGCTCCCTCAGCCCCCTCCCCCCTCCAAATCCCTCAAAGTCTATACTTCCCCTGTCCTGAATCCCCCTCTGTTCACCCACCGATTCCCTGTCCCCTCTGCCCGATCTCTTTCAATCCAACTCTAAGCCCACCCCCCAAAAATCTCTCTCAGACACCCACTGCCAAAGCCCTCTAAGTCCCTCTGAATCCCCCAAGGTCCTGCCCCAATTCCTTAATCACCCCCCTAAAGACTCCTTATGACACCCCCACCAAACCCAAGCCCCCTGACTCCCACCTCCAATCCTTCCTAAGCCCCTGAACTCAAACCCCTGAAGTCCTCCCCAGCCCAGAATCCCTGAGTCACCTCCCCCCCCTCTGAACCCCTCTACGTGCCCCCAATTCTAACCCTGAAGCAAGGCCCACCCTAAATCCCTCTCTGAATCCCCCCTCCTGAATTGCTATAAATCCTATCCATCCTTGATCCCTTTCCCTCCGTCCTGACATTCACCCTCCTGCTCTAACTCTCTCTCCCACCCAGATACCCTCTCAGTTCTAAGCCCCCGAGATTCCTCTGGAATCCCCTTGAACATTTCCCTGGATTGCCCCCCTTCCGGCATCCCTCTATCCTGCTGCTTCTCAAATCCCATTCCCTTCAATCACTGAGCCCCAAACCGTGTCTTTTAATTCCCTCCCCCCACTACAGAACCCCCCTAACCCCCCCCCCCACCCCGCGTCCCTCCTGTATACCTCAGACCTTGAGAAACCCCCCTCTGTCTCTCCTTCCTGAATCTTCTCAATTCTCCCTGATTCCCACCCTCTCAGTCCCCAATGCTGAATCTCTGAATCCCAAAGTCCCCACAAGACCGTCCCTTAAATCTCTCCTGAATCCTCTGAGTCTCCCCCTACATCCCTCTCCACTCTCCACTTTAATCCCTCTCAATTCCCCCCCCCACTCCAACTGAACCTGTTGTCCCTCCCCGCAATCACTCTAATTCTCCCGCCCACCAAATCCTTCCCTCTCAGCCCTGTACCACCGCTGCCCGAACCCTCTTCAATCCCCCTCCAAATCCCTCTCAACCCTCTATCCCCCCTCTGTCCAATCCCTCGCTGCCCGTACCCTCCTCAGTCGCCCGCTGCTGACTATTCCCCTAAGTTTCCCCCCCACTCCCTCCCTGTGAACAGCCCCTAGGCAGACCGACAGACACCCACCCCCACCCCAATCAATCCCCCTCCACTCCCCCTGTAAACAACTCCTGGTCGAGTTGGATGTGGAAACTCTGCCCATTTAAAATGTTCAAATGATGAATTCCCTGACACAGTTATAACATCCCCGTCCCCTCTCCTCCATTGTCCCTTCTCTCTAATAACCTCTGACTCTGGACAGCCTGTGTTGTAATATTCCCCCCTCTTGTACAAGAGACCATCCCCCTCCTCCCCTTCCCTCTCTGTCTAATAACCCCTGGCTCTGAGCAAGCCCCTGTATTACAAACTCCCCCTTTAGTAGTTTTTGTGCTGCTTCCCCATCTGCTGTGTTCCTGGCAACTCGCTGCTTGTCAACAGTGAACCTCTGATCTGTCCTGTCCCTCACGAGAGAGAGAGAGAGATAAGAGACAAAGAGAAGCAGAGAGATGGAGATAGGGAGGATGCTGCTATAGTTCAGACAATGATTCACAGACAGACGGAAGCAGAGATTGGAGAGGGAGATAAGAGACAGAGCTGGAGATAGAGAGAACGCTGCTGTGATTAAGACAGAATGACTGGCAAAGAGAGAGAGATAAGAGACAGAGAGATATAGAGATGGAGATAGAGAGAATGCTGCTGTAATTTAGACGGAATGATTCAGAGAGTGGGAAGCAGGGAGCGGTAGAGAAAGGGAAGCAGTTAGTTAGAGACAGAAAGAAGCAGAATGAAAATTAAAGCTTTATTTATTAGTCACAAGTAGGCTCACATTAACATTGCAATGAAGTTGCTGTGAAAAGACATAGAGACGGAGAGAGGATGTTACTGTATTTCCGACAGATTGAGTCACAGAGAGGGCAGCAGAGTTAGAAAGGGACAGAGAGATGGAGAAGGGGCTGCTGTGATCGAGATAAAATGACCCACAGAGAGGGAGAGATGAGCAGAGAGGCTGAGATACAAAGTGAGATGTCGAGATGAGTAGAAAGGGGGCTTTGGCAAAACAGACTGACAAAGTTTCAGAAAGAGAGAATGAGAGAAAAATGGAAAGATGCTGCCATTGTGAGAGGCTGAGGGATAGAGGATGGGGAGAGACAGGGATTGGAAAGATGTGGAGAAACAGTTCTGAGGATGGGGGAGTTGTACAGACAGAGCTTCAGGGAGAGGGACTGGAATCTGGGATTACATTGGAGCAGGGATCACTCGAACACACTGACCACTAACCCTCAGTGTAAAAGCCCCACCAGTCTATCTGTGTATAAAAATGAACAAAGACAAAGTTTTATTAATATTTTCCCTCCAGCTATATCTCTTGTCCGAGGATTCCTCATGGCAAAAGTATTTGTTCTCTGCATCATCAAAGCTTCCAAAGGAATTCTCTTTGAAAGAAAGAGAAAATAAAATAAAATTTGATTGAAAACAATAAAAGGCACAGCAAGATCCCAGGACTTGCTGAAATTCACAATCTCACTGGGGGCTGGGGGGAACATTTACTTTCACATCTTCATTATTAAAAACTGACAAAATGGGAACACATTTCAAATGAAATGAACTTCCAAATGCCTCGTGACTGTCCCGATATTTAATTTATTAAACACATCAAAGCATTCTGGGTGGGTGAGCGCTTTACTCCAGAGACAGGCCAGTGAATTAACACAGGAGCCCTCAGTGAAGTTCCCACTTCTATCAGACACCCCCTCCCTGTTTCTCCCTCTCTGTCTCTTACACATTTCCCCCAGATCGATACCTATCCAATACCTCATCTCTGCTCCTGTCTCTGGATAACCTGTCCTGATCTCTGCTCTGTTTCTCTATCTCAGGACAAATCTGGATTGAAATTCTCTAACTTTCTGTCCGACCGTTTAAAATAAAACCTCACATTCAAAAGAGAAATGAGAGAGGGAAAGCATGAAAATCCACACTCTCTGAAGTGGCTGCTGCACAGTTTATTGAACCATTGAATCCAGCCACTTAAACCCTGTTGGGGAATGCAAAAGGGCTCCTGAGAATTAGGCCTTGAAGTGAGGCCTAGTCACAGAGGCTGCATTATACCTCAGCTAGAAAGAACAAATCTTCCTCTCCCCAGTTAACCAGAACAATCCTCTCCTTCCACACCCACAGATCCCAGCGCCCCGTCTAAAAACACAAGCAGGACTCTGGGATTGAGACCAAGCCTTTCCCCCAGGCTCAGGAATTTGAATTTCTGCTCCCTCTCCCTCCCGAGTGCTTTACAGTGAGAGAGAGACTGAGAATATTACAATCCGGATCCCACAGGGAATCCCACACTGCAGGAGGAGACCCCCACCCCCACAACCTCTGTCTCTTTCCCCAAGCCCCTGACACTCCCCACCCCTTCTCCATTCACCCTGTTTCTCTCTTGCTACCCACTCTCTTCTACCCTTCCATCTTTTTACATTTCAAGTGTGGGGCACAGTCACAGTGCGAGGAATATGGTGGTTGGGGGGGAGGGGGGAACAGATCATGAGTGCACAGCAAGATCCCACATACAAACAGCCTGAACAGGGCCAGATACAAAGTGGTATTGTGAGGACTGGGGTCAAGTGAGTGGGAAATAAGGGAACTAGACATCTCCCTCTCTCTCCCTCTCCACACAAGAGCCCTCCCCCACAAGATCCTTGCCTCTTCCCACCCCCTCACTGCAACCCCCACACAAACCTCACCTCTTGCTGTCTTTTCTTGATTTTCCTTCTCTCTCTCCCGCTCTCTGTCTCTTTCTTTCTCTCCCTCTCTCTCTCTCCCTGTCTAATATGATGAAGTTGTTGAAGTGGAAATTTTCCTGCTTCTTGACTGTGGTAGAAAAACTTAACAAAGTTTGTTTCGAAAGAACAACACGCCTTTATCACAAAACTGCATGCAGTATACGGCAGAATCTTGGGAACAGAGAGCAGTTAGTACAAGCTGCTAATTCTGTCTCAAGACCGCCCTTACTCTAAGAATTAATTCAATAGTTATACACTTTTCTTACCAGTTTGCATGACTTCAAGCTTATTCAGGAATTTAATTAGTAATACAAACAGTAGCAACATCATTAACTGTGTTATAACCCAGTGACCTCCGAGACCTCTGTCTCATCAATAATATCATTATCTTGTCCTTTGAGGGAAGGAAAAGGTTCTGTGATTTCTTCATCTCTGACCATATCTTGTTTTCTGATGTAATGGATGGTTCTGTGACTCCTTCACCTCTGACCTTATTTTGCGTATGTAGTCCCAGGGTGCGTGGAGTCAACCTTATCAAGACAGACTGAGGTCAGGCATTTGGCCTTCTCTGGTTTTATTCTAGTCTTAAGATATATGGAGTCAGCCTTTGTTGGCCTTCCCAGGTCGGGCGAGGGTCAGATATTTAGGAATCGCTTGGTACCATACCAAACAGTTAACCCATCATGCCACTACTCAGCTCGTACAATATCACAAAGTTGCATATACAAGGTTAAAAATGAGGTGTTTGACAGATGTAAATATTGAAAAGAAATGCTGAGAGATCCAAAAAAAATCATCTTGCGTGGATTCTTTCGAAAGCCTGTGTCTTTGGGATTTTAAACTGCAGAAAGCAGGCTGCAGAAGACAGCTTTATAACATCTGTGTCCAAAGCAGCAGCCAGAATCCCAGCAGCAAAACAGGCTTTCAATTGGATCAATGATTTTAAAACAAGCTCTCAAACACAACAACCAATTACATTCAGATTGGAGTGTTGGTGACAGCCTCGAGCCACTCAAATTGCAGGAACACTGTGAGGAAATTCTAAGTATTTAAACCCGGACAGGAGGAAATAACGGGGAGAGGGGGACCTTGCTGCCTCTTTAGATTGAAGGAGGGAGAGTCTGATACTGAATCCTGCAGTAATATTTCCAGCTTCATCACATCACCCTCTAAATAGAAACCAACTCAGAAACTATTCCAGACTGAAGCATCAGAAGAAAGCTCACACTTCCAACAGACATAGAACATAGAACATTACAGCGCAGAACAGGCCCTTCGGCCCACGATGTTGCGCCGACCAGTTACAAAACAATGACCCACTAGCCTAAACCAATCCTTTTTCGTCCATAAACCTATCCACAGATCTCTTAAACGCCCCCAAACTAGGCGCATTTACAACTGCAGCTGGCAGGGCATTCCAGTCCCTCACCACCCTCTGGGTAAAGAACCTACCCCTGCTATCAGTCCTATAACTACCCCCCCTTAATTTAAAGTTGTGCCCCCTCGTGCTAGCTTTCTCCATCCTAGGAAAAAGGCTATCACTATCTACTCTGTCTAAACCTCTAATCATCTTATATGTTTCAATAAGGTCCCCTCTTAGCCGCCGCCTTTCCAGCGAAAACAACCCCAAATCTCTTAGTCTCTCCTCATAGGACCTCCCCTCCATACTAGGCAACATCCTGGTAAACCTTCTCTGCACCCTCTCCAAAGCCTCTACATCCTTCCTGTAATGTGGGGACCAGAACTGCACACAAAACTCCAAGTGCGGCCGCACCAGAGTTGTGTACAGTTGCATCATGACGCTGCGACTCCTAAATTCAATCCCCCTACCAATAAACGCCAAGACACCGTATGCCTTCTTAACAACCTTATCTACTTGATTCCCAACTTTCAGGGATCAATGCACACATACACCTAGATCCCTCTGCTCCTCCACACTATTCAAAGTCCTCCCGTTAGCCCTATACTCAACACATCTGTTATTCCTACCGAAATGAATTACCTCATACTTCTCCACATTAAACTCCATCCGCCACCTCGCAGCCCAGCTCTGCAACCTTTCTAAGTCACCCTGCAAACTATGACACCCTTCCTCACAATCTACCACACCTCCGACTTTGGTGTCATCAGCAAACTTACTAATCCACCCAACTATACCCTCATCCAGATCATTAATAAAAATTACAAACAGCAGTGGCCCCAAAACAGATCCCTGAGGCACACCACTCGTAACGCCTGGTATTATATTATCTGAGGGTGACTCTATTCTGTAATGATTTATTTCATTATTCCTGAGTGAGTCTTGTCATTGGAACAGCATTCTATTGGGGAGTTTATTCATTATTTTAATAAGGTTGTCACTCAGTCTGAATTAAAGACCGGTTGGTTGTTCCTGATAGAGAGAGTGTTAGATCCTGCTTTTATTTACCAATTCCTCCCACAGTCTGAAGATATGCGGGTTAGGCGGACTGGCCGTGTTAAATTGACCCCAATGTCCGGGGGATCAGCAGGTTAAAAGTGCAGGATTACGGGTATAAGGCCTGGGTGGGATTGTGGTCGGTACAGACTAGATGGGCCAAATGGCCTCCTTCTTCAGTGTAGGGATTCTATGTCTAAAACCAGTAGCTTCCTACTATCTTACACACACTTATTTAAAATTACAAGATGAGTTGTATCCTTTTGGTGGGGGGTGAGTGTAGGTTCCAAAACTGTGCAGCGTTTTATCAATGTTAAAAATTCCACAATCGCATCCACCCTTCCTGAGTCAAAGAATGAATGATTCAAATTACAATGAAGGTAATTCTGCACAGCAAGATCCCACTAGCAGTACCACAATGGAGGAGGACACCACCCCCCAGAGTCTGTGTCTCTTTCCCCCTGCCCCTCCTGAGACCCTCACACCCCCCACTCCCTCTCTGTTTAGCTCTCCCTTCATTTCTCTATCTCTCTCTGCCTCCTCCCCCTCCCCAACCCTTCTCCTTCCCCTCAATCTTTTCTGTTTAAAGTTCTGCTCCCGGTCACAGTGCAAAGAATAGGGAGCCAGATACATCTGTATACACAGCAAGATCCCACACACACACACATAAAACCTGGTGAGGGCCAGGTTGTGGGTGAGGACTGCAGGAGAGCATGGGAAATGGGATCCACACCTCTCTCTCCCTCTCTTTCCAAATTGACAACAATTCACACTGGTATTTTCTTTCACATTTTATTGAAAGATGAAATATAGATCGGAATGTCTGGGAGGGGGGCAAGGATTGGTAAGAGCACTGGAGAGACAAAGAAATTCTATACCCCACCATCCAAATAGAAATTCCTGGGAAAAGAGAAGACAGAGAAAAGAATCTGGAGTCACACAGCACAGAAACAGGCCCTTCGGCCCACCAGCTCTATGCTGGCCATCAAATCCCAGTCTATACTCCTCCCATTCCCCAGCACTTTCTCCACACCTTACGCTACCTCAGCAATTAAAATGCTTGAAGTTACCCAATCCCCTTTCAAGCTTTTTTCTTGAACCCACTTTGTGGCTCGTGAGCAAGATTTTGTTTAAAAATAAGAATTGTGGTCGTTGCAGCAGTGCGGGCAAAGGCCACAGGCCCAGTGTGTGCACAGCAAGATCCCATTATCAGCAGCTGCAATGTGAACCTAAATCAGATGGGACACAGTCCTACCCCCCTCCCCCATTAGCCCTCACCCTTTCGCCTGCTGTGAGCCCCCTTCCTCATTCACTACCGTGTATGAGTGTTTGTGTGTGTGTGTGTGTGTGTCTGTATCTCTGTGGGTGTCTGTGTGTGTGTGTGTCTCTGTGTATGTGTCTGTATCTGTGTGTGTGAAGACCAGGCTGGTTTTTGAGTTCCTATGAACATTCATTGAAGACACAGTCATGGAACATTAAACTTGCCTGGCAGGGCCTCCCATATCAGCACACAGGCAGCTACTTTGAGAGACTGCCAGCAGTACAGACTAGTCAGAGATAAGGGTGACCTGAGAAGAGTAATTCACTGTGAAAGCTCAGGGATGGTTGATAAGATGTCGCAATTCTATGATTGTAATGAACATTCTGAAGAAGGAAAGGGTTAATGAACTTTGTAATACTCAGAGATTTGTACAGAGTATTGTACGACTTGTTTTCGTGTATCTCAGGCAGATAAGAAAAGCAGCTGTCCTTGCTGTTGTACACAAGTTTATGGTTTCCCAGCTAATTGTGTTCTAACTCAGCTAGTATCCATTGTGTCTTTTAATATTGTGTTACATGCATGCCTTTTGTGATCATATAACAATAAATTCATACATATCTATTACATACTACCGATAATAATTGCTATACAGGTACCTTCAAATATAGAATTGTTATATAGGCCCCTCTACCCTTGTACGTCAGTTGACTTGTTTGTGCAAAACCTGTAACCTTGTATGCCGTACGCCGGCTAAACAAATCGCAGATATGTGTCACATAGAGGGATAGAACAGAGACAGTTGAGGCCTTGAGATAACTACGATTACATGGACTACGCAAAGGATGAAATCACCGAGGCAGCAATATTCATGAGAATCTATGGGCAGGGGCAAGAATATGTGTATAAATATATGCTCGTAACCTATTATTCAGGGAGAAGTCTGGAGAACTTCTGTTGGGGGCCTGATTTCTCCCACAAGCTTGTGAAATAAACTGCTGTGCTTTGACTCACAACTAGACTCAGAGGTACTGTTACCTCCAACAATTGGTGCCGAAACCCAGGATCTGTTTACGGGTCCGGCTGAATGGCCACGACCGGAGCTCAGGTACAGATCATCGAACTAATAAAGTGAGTCAAACTCCAGTAGGTAATTGTAATCATCTGTGATGAGAGTGTGTGCTTTGGGAGAGTGTAAGAGTGAGAGACATCTGAACTGAACACATGTGGACAAGGAGGCATCCGTCTCTAACCCCAGCCTTAGACTGAATGTTAAGAGGGGAAATCCCTCACGCTGAGGTCAGGATTTGAAGTGGGGGAAGAGACTGGAGAAAGAGATGCCTGGGGTGTAATGTTCAGATGTGAGTGAGAAAGAGACTGTCTGAGTGATCACTGGAGTAGTATTAAGCTGGCTTAATAGTGTAAGCTTAAAAGTGTAGGCAGCGGTATGGAGGGATCTGATCACCCCTGACAGGTATCCCCAGACTCTGATAATAGCTACCTAGGAGTGGGAGAGCAAGAAGGGAGAATAGAAGACTTCAGGTGGTGAGTAGAAACTTATCGGTGTTATGGTGAGACAAGGACAGTGGGGATCTCTGATAAATAGGTACATGACTGAGAGAGGCACATTCATTAAACAGATGAGAAAAGGGGGATGGGATTTATCCCACCCGCCAGACCAACAACAGAAATGGTTGGAAAAGAGAAAAAAAATGACAGAACTAAGAAAATGTGAGTTCCCAATTGGCCGGATGAATTAAACAGGTCTCAGTCTCAAGTAAGAAATGGGCTGATGACAAAACAAAAATCAAAATGTTGGAAGCATGCAATAGAGAACTAGAAAAGAGAAACAAGACAAAGAAAGGTGTATTGTTAATACATCAGTTAGCTGGACTAATTGAGCAAGTAGACACTTCCACTAAGAAGTAGAGTGAGGATAAAAAAATGATTAGCTAATAAGAGTCCAGAGTAAGGGAACTGGAGAAACAAAACCTTAATGTAATAGGGCTCTTTAAAAGTGATAAAAATAAATCTTATTTTGGATTATTTGGATCAGGCTTTTTGTTAAATTTGAAAATGTATTCTTGATAGAACTGACAATGAAAAGATAAATGGAAAGAGTTATTCCTGCATGTATGAAGTGATGATGTTCATCTGAGTGAACTTACTCCTCTGCCCCTCTGCTGAAACAAGCAGGGACTTAAACCCATTCTATCCCAGACAGGATAGATCTGTGTGTTATAAAACTTGCAGTAATTTTAAACATAAAGTCAAAAATTTAACAGAAAATGGAGTTACATAAGGTAGAATGGGAATGTGTCTTTAATAATGGGAATACTGTCATAATGCATTCGAATTAAAATGTGATATGCAAAGGAGTGAATCAACCATGAAACTGGAGGCGTAATTCTGAACACAAAACACACACTGTTATGAATTAGAATATGGGAAGATCGGAAGCTGTATTAAATGCCAGATGGGCTAAAAGAGAGTGCCCACCTATAATACCAACTTGACAGATCAATATAATTAGAGATAAGGGAAATAGTTCAGTGGAATAAATGAGATAAGAAAATGCTGAGGAAGTGTTAAAACTGTTAAAGATTAAAGTGATAAAATTTCTTGAATTTACTCCTGACTTGAGTTTAATTACAGTTTGGAAGAAAGAAGAATAAAGGTGACTGTCTTAATCAACTTTCTGTATTCTGTTAGAATGTTTTACTTTCATCCGAGTTTAACATGTTAAGTTTGAAGGAATGTGGTAAATATACTGTCTAATAGTAGACAGTAAAGTCGACAGTATAAAATATATCAAGTTAGTGAAATGAATGGTCGTTCTGATTACTCCAAGTTCCAACAGGAGATTAATCAATTAAAATCTCAGTTGCCGATGCAAATTGCGCAATTAGAATACAGTATTAAGGTCTGCAGAATATAGCGATTTACGAACGTCTGATAGTTTAGTATTCTGTAACTGGTTAAAATTATGTACTGCCATTGGAATTTCATGTGTTATCTATTGTTCAAGGTTTGTCAAACGTAAAAACACTGCAAAGCTCAAAATCTAGCCAGTTAAGAATCAAACCAAAATGTTACTAATCAATTAACTAGTATGTATTGTACCTACTTTGATTTTGATTTGGCGCCTGTTGTTTTCCCAAGGGTGTGGGGGGCTTTTGATCTGGAGCTTAGTTTAAAAATAGAAGCGGCTTGGATTAAAAGGGTTTGAATATTACGGTTTTGATATGTAAAGTGGTATGATACAACTGTCACTTGATTATTTTTATTATACAGTGTAGCAGTGCCGTATAGACCTGAGAATAAAATCAAATCCTGAAAAGTCTTAACCAATTTTGTATAATATATCTATATATCATATATTGTCTATTGATTAAAAACATAATTCTGTAGGAGCTTCCTGTTTTCCTCCATGAAAAGGCTAATTGTTCCAAGCATTTAACGATTCTTTGCCATAACTTGTAATAACTTGAACAATTAATATTAACATGGCAGGAAGTGAAATTGGATTAGTTGAGAGAGAGAGAGATAGAGAAAGAGTTGGAGACTGACTTCGCAACCAGACTCAAAAATCTTGCAGCATTCGACTGAACACAACAGATAACCAAAAAGTTATAATGAGCTATCTGTGTTTTTAAAGAGCTGGGTACAAACTCTCTCTGGCTGCATAAACAATTGGCATCTGTGACCACAAAACACTGCTATTTACCTCATGAGAAAATCTTCTTTCGAAGGGTCATTTCTGTTTAAACATCGCACTTTCAAATGCGGTCAAACAAATGATCAAATTAGACATAATATAAGAGTCTATCCTATAAAGATTGGAGCTGTATGGCGTGTGATTTTAATGGGGAAAGTGATGTCTTTGATGGGATTACATACAAGTAAATGGACACTAGCTGAGTTAGAACACAATTAGCTGGAAAATCATAAACTTGTGTATGACAGCAAGGACAGCTGCTTTTCTTATCTGCCTGGGATACACGAAAACAAGTCGTACAATACTTTATACCAATCTCTGAGTATTACAAAGTTCATTAACCCTTTCCTTCTTCAATTCTTTCTCCAAAAGCTGTAAATCTCCATCCCACACACTCTCCCTCCATCCTCACTCAGCTGTATGTAATATTCACCCTCCCACGTTCTACTGAAGGTGCTGATTGAGGCAGATTGACAGATCCATGCTCACTGCTTTCTACCCAGCACACAGAAATCATAACAAATAGGGGCTGCGTCAGCGTTCAGCCCATCGCATCTGCTCAAGCAGATTATTGGTTGATAGCTTCAATATCTAGAAACGTATCAATCCCTCGCTTGAAAATACTTGATGACTGAGGCTCCATCATCCTCTGGGGTAGAGCATTCCAAAACTTCACCACATCCTTAATTGAAGAAATCCTTCCTCATCTGAGCTTTTTCTCCATTTTCCAGCCTGTTCCAATAAGTCTAGACTCCCTTGTCATCCAAAAACTGTCTAAGTCAACCTTGAAGATATTCAATCCCTCCACTGGTCCCCATGGAGAGGAAGCCAGATACTAATAATTCTCTGAGGGAAGAGATTTGTTCAAATATACAATGTAACTACAGTCCAATGTTACACAGCCAGATAAGAGCATTTTATTACAGAGCCATAAATAATATATCTAATCTCTACCATATAACAAAATCAGACACGTCTCTGTTCTATATTAGTTTACTGTCCCCTTTAATATATTTCAGAAATGAGATGGGCACATGAAGGAAATAAACTTGCAGGGGAAAGGAAGTATAGAAGGGAATGGGACTGACTGGATTGTTTGATAGAAGTCGGCATGGACTTGAGTTACTGAATGGATTCCTTCTGTGCTGTAATGACTCATTGAGTGGAAATATATAACAGAGCTACAATGCCTCATTACAAGATGAGAAATAATAAATGTACTTTGTTACAGAACCATAAATAATCTATCAGATCCACAATATAACAACACTCGGCATATTTCTGTTCTCTAATAATTTATTATTCTCTTAAATGTCAGCCATCTCCGAGGGAAACCAGCCCTTTAGTTGTGAACATTAGGAAAGAGATCATGTATATTCCACACATTGTAAGTCCAGTCAGATAGACAGATATCTGTCTGCCAGCCTGCATGGAGATTTTCAGCTCTCTGTGTCCAGGACAGGAAGCGGTGAGCATGGATCTGTCAATCAGCCTCAATCAGCACCTTCAGGAGAATTGGGAGGGTGAATATTAGATACAGCAGAGTGAGAATGGAGGAAGAGTGTGTGAGATGGAGATTTATAGCTTTTGGGGAATGAGACAGGAAAAAACTTGCGCAGAAACTAGAATTGTGTGCTCTGAATTTCTATCCTGTACTGACAACGATGACTTGTGTCAACTTGTTTTACAGGATATTGAAAGTGGAATCACAGGCTGAAATCTCAAACCTCAGGTCTAGGTCTGGCAGAGTCATATTCCTTGGGACCTGAATATCATCGGCCATTGAATCTGGAAGGAGATTTGAAAAGATCTCAAACATCAGTGTGACTGGAAAAGCATCAACTCACTGCCAAATTCAAGTGAGAGTGTTCCAGTGCATTGACTGAAGAGCTTTAACCAGTTACACAGCCTGAATAAATATCACACCATTCACAACGGGGAGACACTATACATGTTGTGTGTGTGGACGAGGCTTCAACTGATTGTCCACCCAAGAGAGAGGCAAGACCACCTGCACCATGGAGAAACCATGGAAATGTGTGGACTGTGGGAAGAGATACAGAGCCCCATCTCTGCTGGAAGCTCATCGGCGCATTCACACTGGAGAGAGACCATTCACCTGCGCTCAGTGTGGGCAGGGATTCATTTGGTTCTCCCACCTGCAGAGACACCAGCGAGTTCACACTGGAGAGAGGCTGTTCACCTGCTCTCAGTGTGGGAAGGGATTCAACCAGTTATCCAATCTGCGGACACATCAGCGAGTTCACACTGGGGAGAGACCGTTCACCTGCTCTCAGTGTGGGAAGGGATTCACTCAATCATCCCACCTGCGGACACACCAGCGAGTTCACACTGGGGAGAGGCCGTTCACCTGCTGTGAGTGTGGAAAGGGATTCACTGTGTTATCCGACTTGAAGACACACCAGCGAATTCACACTGGGGAGAGACCTTTCACCTGCTCTCAGTGTGGGAAGGCATTCACTCGGTCATCCCACCTGCAGACACACCAGCGAGTTCACACTGGGGAGAGGCCATTCATTTGCTCTCAGTGTGGGAGGAGATTCACTGACCCATCCAGCTTCCAGAGACACCAGCGAGTTCACACTGGGTAGAGGCCGTTCACCTGCTCTCAATGTGGGAAGGGATTCACTCAACTAACCCACCTGCTGAGACATCAGCATGGTCACACTGGGGAGAAAGGGTTCAGAATTTCATCCCAGTTGCTGATTCACCAACAAGTTCACGAGTGATATGCAGGGTTGGATTCTGCTGTTACTGTTTCAGCTCTCAGTTACATCCTGGACTGCATTTTGTTCATTCTCACAGGTCAATGGGGAGGGTTTCTTTCTGCTGGACTGGCTGGTCTCATGGCTTTGCCTCCAGTGGGCTCTTTCAGCTTTGTTGTGATTGTCTGGTTTCAGATTTAACAAGAATCACAGAATGACAGGGTGTTAGGAAGGTCAGAGATATTTAATCAGTATTTCTGTTTGAAACCCCCCAGTTGCCCATCCAATTTCCTTTGTAATTGATTGTTTCCACTTCCTCCACCCTCATAGGGAGCAGGTTCCAAGTCAATACCATTCGTTGCAGCAAATTATTCTTCCTCACATTCCTCCCCCTGCATCTCTGACTCAAAACCTTAAATCTGTGTCCCCCCTCGTCCTTGTCTCATCAGCGAATGGGTGCAAATTTTCTTTGTCCACCTTATCTAAATCTGTCAGAATCTTGCCCACCTCTATCAAATCTCCCCTCAACCCTTTGCTCCAAGGGGAACAACCCCAGCCTGACATTGACAATAAAGAACAATCTAACAGAATATGTTAATACCTGAAATCAAATGGGAATGTTTAATTTCTGTTTTAAACTGATTGTGAATATATCGTCCTGGACAATAATGAAATTGGGATAACTCACCTTGGGTGTGGTTGAATGGAATATATCAATCTGGTATCCATCTACAGTTAGTAGAAGTCTGGAATGTGTAGCTGGAAATCACTCCAATAGCACTGTGGGTGTATTTACAGGCATTGTAGCAGTTCAAGAAGGCAGTGTTGGGGTTGACCGTGGCCGAGGCAGCTACATACAGACACATATTCTGTTATAATTGAAGGACTGCAGATTGAATGTGAGGCATTATGGGACTGGACCGTCTTGACCACATTCCTGTGACATTCCAATGGGGAAATCTGGAGGACCAGAAGGACTCTGCTCCTCCAACCAGTCAGTGAACGGCGTTTGTGTGAATGACAGACTTCAGACAAACACAAACTTGCTTCTGCGGGAAATTGGGAACTTGCAGCAACTGAAGGGGAAGGAAGTGAATCCAGGGAGGCTTCAGATTCTGGAAAGTTTGGCCCAGGTCTCTCTTAAAGACACTGATATTCTTTGCTCCCTCAGCTTCATGCATCAATTTGTCTGGCTAAAAGGAAGGTCTTTTTCGTAATGTTCAAAATTAAAGGGCTGGTTTCCCCAGGGGATGACTGACATTTAAGGGGTCAGTAAGCTAATATAGGATTGTGATATAGCTAGTGTTGTTATATGGTACAGATTAGATATGTTATTTCTGGTTCTTTAATGTACATTTATTATTATTTCAAATCTTGTAATATTGTATGTAGTGTGACGTTTTATCTGTTTAAGAATGTTTTCCCCAAAAACATGACCTCTGCAGTTGTAAATAAACCTTTTCAGTTATTTTTTACATTATGGCACCAGCTTGTCTACAAAGAGTTATTTTATTGCTCCTTAAGTGAATTACATGGATGTTGTTTTTATTTTGGGAATTGTTCTATAACTCTGCATTGTTAGGAGAAAAAGTCACTTGTTGGCAGGTCAGGTGACAGAAGTTCTTTTCTTTTCAGTTCTGAGCTGCAGTTTAGTTTTAGAAAGGGCATTAAGCTTCCCTCTCTTTCTCTCCCCCTATTTTATTTGGAAATTCTGCTTGTTTGAAAGCAAGGCCTTGATAGCTTGTTTTGAATCTCTCTGGTGGTTTTGGGAAGCTGTTTTGACTTCAAACTGCTTTAAGTGAATCAATAGAACTGTAGAATTCATCTTAAGGACTTAATTCCACGATCACGTAGATTGAGTTTTTGTTCTGTTAAACCTGTGAAAGGGGTTGTTTATGTGATTGATTGGGGCAGCTCCTTTATTCATTAAGGGTTATACATTATCTTGGTTATTTTGTTTTGTTTGTTATTGATAAAACCTCTTGCTAATTTTCTTACTATACATGTTAACTATATTCTTAAATAAAGTTTGTTAAAAGCTCCCTGGTGGGTCATTTGAATCATACCTGAAGTGAAACATGTCATGCTTATCCTAGTCAACTACAAGAGGCAAACCTTATGATTCAGGCTAGGGTAGGATTATGACCATTCATTAGACTTTACTCAGATGTTCGCTTTTCAATCCAGTGCTACTCGGAATATACCGTCATTTCACTGACTGTTAGGTCACAAGTCCCTCACAGTTCTTATCACAAGTTTATAATAAAATAATTTAAACAATGCCTGAGAACGCTTCTCCTTAACCAACTACCTACCATTGTTTGATTGGTCAGACCCCCCTTTTTACAGATTCGGGTATCTCTGCCACTGAACACCGGCTAGTCCTGGAATAAGTTTAAGTCTAACTCATTCTGAGTAAATAAAAAGAGGAGTGCGAATGGGTGGGAATTGCATTCGTCTGAACCATATTCCATTAGAATCATGTTTTATTCTGTTTGTTAACAGTTTAGTTAACCTGTTCACTGTTAGATAAATAAAGTGTTACTTGTTGATTTTATAGAGTGTCAGATAGTTATTTTGATTTAACCACTAAAACTTCCTGAAGAGCAGATCATACCACTTCACACACTCACTTTAACAGATTTTAGAGCAATGTTCTCCTCTTTGAGTGGTTAGGTGTGAGTTCTCAGAGAGAGAATTAGTTTCCCCTTCATGGAAAGGCGGTAGGAATGGAGGGTCTTAATGACATTACTGTTACTAGAGAGGTGGTGCTCGACAGACTGGAGGGGCTGATTGTGGACAAGTCCCCAGGACCGGATGGAATGCATCCGAGGGTTCTGAAAGAAATGGCAGAGGTGATAGTGGATGCCTTGGTGGTTATTTTTCAGACGTCGCTGGATTCCGGGGAAGTGCCGGAAGATTGGAAAACGGCTAATGTTACGCCGTTGTTTAAGAAGGGTGCCAGGCAAAAGGCGGGGAATTATAGGCCGGTTAGTATAACGTCTGTGGTAGGTAAAATGTTAGAATCCGTCATTAAGGAGGAAATAGCGAGGCATCTTGAGGGGAATTGCTTGATAGGGCGGACGCAACACGGTTTCATTAAAGGGAAGTCGTGTCTGACAAATTTACTGGAGTTCTATGAGGATGTGTCTAGGGCAGTGGATAGAGGAGAGCCGGTGGATGTGGTCTTTCTGGATTTTCAGAAGGCGTTTGACAAGGTACCTCACAAGAGGTTATTGCAGAAGGTCAGGGGACATGGAGTTGGGGGTAGAGTGTTAGCGTGGATAGAGGATTGGTTGTCAAATAGGAGGCAGAGAGTGGGGGTCAATGGATGCTATTCGGATTGGCGGTTGGTGACTAGTGGGGTGCCACAGGGGTCGGTGCTGGGGCCTCAGCTATTTACCATTTATATAGATGATCTGGAGGAGGGAACCGAGTGCAGGGTGTCGAAATTTGCTGATGATACCAAGATTGGGGGAAAGGCAAATTGTGCGGAGGGTGTGGATAGTCTGCAGAAGGATCTAGATAGGCTGGGCGAATGGGCCAGGAAATGGCAAATGGAATTTAATGTTGGCAAGTGTGAGGTGGTCCACTTTGGTAGGAGGAATGGTAGGAAGGACTATTACTTACGTGGCGAAAAGCTGCAGCAGGCGACGGTGCAGAGGGACCTCGGGGTCCTTGTGCATGAGTTGCAAAAACCCAGCTTGCAGGTGCAGCAGGTGGTCAGGAAGGCGAATGGGATGCTGGCCTTCATAGCGAGGGGGATTGAATATAAAAGTAGGGAGGTCTTGCTACAGCTGTATAGGGCATTGGTGAGGCCGCAGCTGGAGTACTGTGTGCAGTTTTGGGCGCCGCACCTGCGCAAGGATATTTTGGCCCTGGAGGGAGTGCAGAGGAGGTTTACTAGGCTGATACCGGAGTTGAGGGGATTGAGCTATGAGGAGAGGCTGAATAAACTAGGCTTGTACTCGTTAGAGTTTAGAAGAATGAGGGGAGATCTCATTGAGACATATAAGATGATGAATGGGATGGATAGGATAGAGGTGGAGAGACTCTTCCCGCTCAAAAAAGACAGGACTAGGGGGCACAGCCTCAAGATAAAGGGGGGGCGGTTTAGAACAGAGTTGAGGAGGAACTTCTTCACTCAAAGGGTGGTGAATCTCTGGAATTCTCTGCCCGTTGAAGTGGTGGAGGCTGCCTCGCTAAATATTTTTAAGAAACGGGTTGATGGGTTTTTGATAAGAGAGGGGATTAAGGGTTATGGGGAGAGGGCGGGAAGGTGGAGCTGAGTCACGACAGATCAGCCATGATCTTATTGAATGGCGGGGCAGGCTCGAAGGGCCAGATGGCCTACTCCTGCTCCTATTTCTTATGTTCTTATGTTTATGTTCTTATAATACAAGTATTTACGACTTATTAAGTGGCTACAGAATAAAGGAAATTGTGTTTAAGTACCAAATGTCAACTTTGTGTCTTTAGTAGAAGTTAAAATACACAGGTTTTTACGTTTACATTTTTCCTCATCCTTCTTTTTCATTTTCCACTTTCCAAGCTTCTATTTTTTCTTTTCTCAATTAATCCAGCAAGGATTTCAGACAGACCTCTTGGCCCAGCGGGTGGTGAGAATGTGGAACTCACTACCACAGTGAGTGGTTGAGGTGAACAGCATGAATACACTGAAGGGGAAGCTAGAGACAGACAGGAGTGAGAAAGGAATAGAAGGATATATTGATGGGGGAGATGAAGAGGGGTGGGTGGAGGATCATGTGGAGCAGAAATATTGATTATAGACCAATTGAGCCAACTGGCCTGGCCCTGTGCTGTAGACTCAGTGGAACAAAGACAAATGTATTTATTTTAGATCTACCTGTAGTGGTAGGAAAAACATCATTTACTATCCAGGATTAAATAAATGTCCTTCATCAGCTTTTATGGATCATTTCAGTGGAAATGCGCTCTCCCAGGCTCAAAGAGCATCACCCATTGGAAGCAAAGCCATGAGACTGGCCAGTCCAGATGAAAGAAACCCTCCCACTTCACCAACTGTCAGAATGAACATGGTTCAGTCCTGGATGTTATTAACAGCAGTAATAACAGCAGAATCCAACCCTTCATCGCTTGTGAATTCGCTGGTGTCTCTGCAGGCTGGATAACTGAGTGAATCCCTTCCCACACACAGAGCAGGTGAAAGGCCTCTCACCAGTGTGAACGTGCTGGTGTGTGAGCAGGGTGGATGTTTTACTGAATCCTTTCCCACGCACGGAGCAGATAAATGGCCTCTCTCTGCTGTGAACTCGCTGGTGTTCCTGCAGGTTTGATAACCGATTGAATCCCTTCCCACACTTGGAGCAGGTGACTGGCTTCTCCCCCGTGTGAACTCGCTGGTGATCCCGCAGAGTGGATGAATGTGTGAATCCCTTCCCACACACAGAGCAAGTGTACGGTTTCTCCCCGGTGTGAACTCACTTGTGTCTCAGCAAGTTGCTTGACTGAGTGAAACACTTCCCACACTCAGGACAGGTGAATGGTCTCTCCCCAGTGTGGCTGCGTTGATGGGTTTCCAGCTCAGATGGGCACTGGCATACCTTCCCACAGTCCCCACAATTCCACGGTTTCTCCATGGTGCAGGAGTCCTTGTGACCCTCCTAGTTAAACAGTCAATTAAATCTCACACAGAATATGGGTACAGTCTCTCCCTGCATTTTCAGGCTGTGTAACTGGTTAAAGTTCTTTCCACGCTCAGTGCACTGGAACACTCTCACTCGGGTGTGTCCATGTCTTGTTGTTTTTCCAGTTTTTATGTTATAAAAAATTCTGAAGCAAACATTTCTCCTTCTAGATTGAAAGGCAAATGATATTCAGGTCCTGATCAATTCAACGTCTGTCAGATGTTTATGTGACGTTTGATTCGGGATTTCTGTCTGTAAATCCTCACCTTCCGATATCTTGCAAAAACAGATTACAAAAGTCATCAATGTCAATATAGGATAGAAATTCAGAACAGCCAATTTTGGTTTTTATGGAACGTTCTTTCCTCTCTCATTCCCCTAAAGCTGTAAATCTCCATCCCACTCACTCTCCCTCCATTCTCACTCTGCTGTATCTAATATTCACCCTCCCAATTCTCCTGAAGGTGCTAACTGAGGCTGATTGACAGATCCATCCTCACTGCTTCCTGGCCTGGACACAGCTGAAAATCTCCATGCAGGCTGCCATATAGCTGTCTATAATAGTGGATTAAAGTGTAATATGTAGCACATTATTACTTGAGTAATGGTAGAGTGGGGATTTGAGGAAGATTTATACTTAGGCAGGGACAGTACATATCCTGGAACTTGCTGCCTATGAGGAACAGAAGATGATCAATCATTTCAAAATGAAATTGGATGGGCACTTGAAGGACATAAATTTTTCAGGGGAATGTTGATACAGAGATAAAACAGGACTGATTGGTTTGTTCTGCAGAGAATTGATATGCAGTCTATAACATGATGTGGAGATGCTGGTGTTAGACTGGGTGGGGGGTTGGTAGGTGTTGGCGGACGCAATAAGAAGTCTCACAATACCAGGTTAAAGTCCAACAGATATATTTGGCCACTCGTCTGATGAAGGAGTAGCATTCGGAAAGCTTGTGCTACCAAATAAACCTGTTGGATTTTAACGTGGTGTCAAGAGACTTCTTACTGTCTATAAGATGGAAGATGTGCAGGTTGGGTTGATTGGCCATGCCACTTAGTGTCTCAGGATGTGTGAATTAAGGCAATTAGGGCCAGGTAAATCCATGGTATTCCTGCGAAGAATGCTTTGTTGGAGAGTCAGTACAGATTTGATGGGCTGAAAGGCCGCCTTCTGCACTGAAGGGATTCTGTGACTCAAGCTCCCCAACAGACTCCTTCTGTGCTGCAATGACTTTATGACCGGAAGTACATAATGTAGCTACAGTAATATATTACAAAACTAGAAATAATAAGAAATGGAAAGGGGGAGAAAAGAAAGTGTTTCACTCACAGATGTTAGAGACAGGAGGAAGTTTCAGTCTATCTGAAGCTCAATCTTCATTCACACAAAGCCCGCGCTCTGATTGGTTGGAGGACCAGAGTCCTTCCGGTCATCCAACTCTTGCAATTGGTCAACAGTTCAGCCTGACGGTCAGTGGGTGGGCGCTCCTCTGCACATGTGCAGCTTCCCCCTCTCCCTTGGACATGCGCCGTCCCGGGCCGGGGGGAGGGGGAGCTCACCGAGCGGCTTCTCGCTCTGGCCGGAGCCGCCAGCCGCTTGTCTGGAAACCTTGGCTCGAGGAGGGGGAGGGGGGAGGGGCGGGGAAACAGTGGGTGGGGGCGGGACTCCCGCGTCCGGGTCTGCGCAATGGAACCCGAGGACATCACCGCTGTGCAGAATGATTTCTATTGGCTGATCCAGACTTGACCCCAACGTCACAATGCGGAAGTTGACCAATGAGCTTCGGAGTGAAACTTCCGCCTCTGTGCAACATCTGGGAGGAAATCAATGTTTCCCCCTTTCCATTTCTTTCCTCATTCTGGGGGAAATTGGGGACTTGCAGCAACTGGAGGATAAGGAAGTGAATCCAGTCTGTTTATTTCAGCATTTTTAGTTTCGCAGCCTGCATGGGGATTTTCAGCTCTCTGTGTCCAGGACAGGAAGCAGTGAGCATGGATCTGTCAATCAGTCTGAATCAGCACCTTCAGGAGGATTGGGAGGGTGAGTATTAGGTACAGCAGAGTGAGAATAAGGGGGGGAGTGTGGAATGGAGATTTACAACTTTGGGGGAATGAGAGACGAAAGAATGTTCCATAGAAGCTAGTTGTGAATTGTATTCTGAATTTCCATCCTGTACTGACTGTGGTGTTTTTACAAAAGTGTTTCACAGGATATCAGAAGAGGAATCTCAGAGAGAACTCTTGGCTGGGTCATGTCTAGAGATCTGACAGAGTCACTTGATTCCTTGGGACCTGAATGTCATCAGCCTTTGAATCAAAGAGGATAAATATTTATCCTCTTCAGAAGATTTTGAATATCAGTGTGACTGGAAAAGCATCAACATACACACAGACTCCTGAGTGAAATATTCCAGTGCACTGACTGGAAAGAACTTTAACCAGTTATACAGCCTGAAAATAGATTGCGGCATTCACAGTAGGGAGTGACTGTGTTCTGTATGTTGAAAAGGCTTCAACTGGTTGTCTGATCTGCAGAGATTCAAGGAGACCCAAAACATGGAAAAACCATGGAAATGTGGGAACTGTGGGAAGGGATGGAGGTCACCATCAGAACTGGAAGCTCATCGGCGCAGCCACACAGGGGAGAGGCCGTTCAACTGCGTTCAGTGTGGGAAGGGATTTACTCAGTTATCAAACCTGCAGACGCACCAGCGAGTTCACACCAGGGAAAGACCATTCATCTGCTCTCAGTGTGGGAAGGGATTCACGCATTCATCCAGCCTGCAGAGGCACCAGCGAGTTCACACTGTGGAGAGACCATTCACCTGCTCTCAATGTGGGCAGGGATTCACTCAGTTAGCCAGCCTGCAGACACACCAGCAAGTTCACACTGGGGAGAGACTATTCACCTGTTCTGTGTGTGGAACAGGATTCAGTGATTCCAGCACCCTGCAGAGACACCAGCATGTTTACACTGGAGAGAGGCCCTTTACCTGCTCAGTATGTGGAAAGGGATTTCGTGTTTCATCTACTCTGCTGAAACACCAGCACATTCATACCGGGGAGAGGCCGTTCACCTGCTCTCAGTGTGGGAAGGGATTTACTCAGTTATCCACCCTACAGACCCACCAGCGAGTTCACACCAGGGAGAGGCCATTCACCTGCTCTATTTGTGGGAAGAGATTCAGTCAGTCATCTAACTTGCAGAGACACCAGCGAGTTCACACTGGGGAGAAACCATTCATCTGCTTTCAGTGTGGGAAGGGATTCACTCTGTCTTCAAACCTACGGACACACCGGCGTGTTCACACTGGGGAGAGGCCCTTCACGTGCTACCAGTGTGGAAAGGGATTCACTCAGTTATCCACCCTGCAGGCACACCAACGAGTTCACACAGGGGAGAGACCATTCATCTGCTCTGTATGTGAGACGGGATTCACTCAGTTATCCGCCCTGCAGTCACATCAGCGAGTTCACACTGGAGAGAAACCATTCACATGCCCTGAGTGTGGGAAGGGATTCTGTGTTTTATCCACCCTGCACAGACACCAGCAAGTTCACGAGTGATTCCAGGGGTTAGATTCTGCTGTTATTGTTTCTACTTTCAGTTTCACCAGGACTGCATTTTATTCATTCTCACAGTTGGTCAGTGGGAAGGATGGAGGGTTTCTTTCTGCTGGACATTGACAATAAGGAACAAACTAACAGAATATGTTAATACCTGAAATCAAATGGGAATGTTGAATTTCTGTTTTAAAGATATTGTGAATATATTGTCTTGGACAATAACGAAATTAGGATAACTTACCTTGGGTGTGGTCAAATGGAATATATCAATCTGATCCACCTACATTCTAGTGAAAGTCTGGAATGTGTAGCTAGAAATCCCTCCCTAACAGCACTGTGGGTGCACCTACCCCTCAGGCATTGTAGCAGTTCAGGAAGGCAATGTTGGGGTTGACCGTGGCCGAGGCAGCTACATACAGACACATATTCTGTTATAATTGAAGGACTGCAGATTGAATGTGAGGCTTTATGGCACTGGACTATCTTACCACCTTCCTGTCACTACTCAGTTTCTGCAGTCACAGACCATTAAAGTTGCTTAGCAGGGCCCCAAAACAGAGGACCGGGTGAGAATATTTACTCAGAATGAATTAGAATTAAACTTATTCCAGTTTAGTGGCTAAAAACCTGAATCTGTGAAAACGGGGTCTGACCAATCATCAAACAGTGGTAGATAGTAAGTTCAGAAGTTAAGAAGCATTCTAGGGCATCATATCAATTATTTTATCATAAATTTGTGAGGGACTTGTGACCTGATAGTCGGTACAGTGACAGTATACTCCAAGTAGCACTGGACTGATTGAATGGCGGGGCAGGCTCGAAGGGCCAGATGGCCTACTCCTGCTCCTATTTCTTATGTTCTTATGTTCTTATCTCGTATCTTATTTTAATCAAGGAGTTGTGAGCTTATAGTGTTCTGTCGCTTTAGGAAGCTATAGCTGTGAGAGAGAATGCTGAGGATTCATTGTTTGATATTTACAAGCTGTGAGAACCTATATGTTTCATTTGTTTATGTGGGTGTTTGTAGATGTGTTTTATCATTGTTTTGGGCTAATTTGTTAAGGTTTATCTTTCTGGGGATTTAACCTTATCTTGAGTTTTTAATGAAAGGTATTTCTAGAAGTTTAAAAACAGAACCACAAGTGCTGAACTGGGGAAAGGCGAGCTATGGCAGGATTAGGAGGGAGCTGCAGCAAACTGATTGGGAGGGACTGTTAGCTGGCAAGTCCACGGTTGGCAAGTGGGAGGCATTTAGGGACAAAATGAAATGGTTGCAGGGGAGGTATGTTCCGGTTAAGCGAAAGGATGGGAAAGGAAGGATTAGACAGCCGTGGATTACGGAGGATATTGAAGACTTGGTCAAGAAGAAGAGGGAGGCGTATGTTAGATCAAAACAAATGGGTACGGAGAGTGCGCTGGAAGAATACAGCGAGAGTAGGAGGGAGCTAAAAAGGGGAATTAGAAGGGCGAAGAGAGGGCATGAGATGGCTTTGGCTGGTAGGATTAAGGAAAATCCAAAGGCATTTTATTCCTATATCAGAGGCAATAGAGTAGTTAGAGGAAAAATTGGTCCTCTTAGGGACAATAGTGGTGAGTTGTGTATTGAGTCGGAGGGGATGGAGGAGCTCCTGAATGAATACTTTGCGTCGGTATTCACAAAGGAGAGGGGTTCGGAATTGTGTGGTCTCTTGGAGGGAGTGGAGGTTTATTTGCAGGATATAGTTATTACGAGAGAGGAAGTGCTAGGGCTTTTAGGTAGCGTAAGGATGGATAAAGCTCCGGGGCCTGATGGTATTTATCCCAGGCTGCTTAGGGAGGCGAAAGATGAAATTGCTGGGCCTCTGGCACAAATCTTTGTCTCTTCTTTGGACACAGGTGAAGTCCCAGAAGACTGGAGGGTAGCAAATGTGGTCCCGTTGATCAAAAAAGGTAGTAGGGATAACCCTGGGAATTATAGACCGGTGAGTTTAACGTCGGTGGTAGGGAAGTTAATGGAAAAAATACTTAAGGGTAGGATGTATGAGCATTTGGAGCGTTGCGATCTGATTAGGGATACACAACATGGCTTTGTTAGAGGGAGGTCTTGCCTTACGAATCTGGTGGAATTCTTTGAGGAGGTGACAAAAACGGTTGACGATGGGAAAACCGTTGATGTCATCTATATGGATTTCAGTAAGGCGTTTGACAAAGTCCCTCACGGTAGGCTGGTAGAAAAGGTTAAGGCGCATGGGATACGAGGCAAGGTAGCTAAGTGGATTGAGAACTGGCTGGGAAATAGGAGACAGAGGGTATCTGTGGAGGGGACCTTGTCGGGCTGGAGGCCAGTGACCAGTGGTGTGCCACAGGGCTCAGTACTGGGACCTCTCCTCTTTGTAGTCTACATAAATGACTTGGAAGAGGGCGTAGGTGGTGTGATAAGCAAGTTTGCTGGTGACACCAAGATGGCAGGGTTGGCGGGTACGGAACTGGATTGTCAGGTGATACAACAGGATATAGATAGGTTGGTGCAGTGGGCAGATAGGTGGCAGATGGCATTTAATCCTGACAAATGCGAGGTGATGCATTTTGGACGGAATAATGCAGAGAGGAGCTATGTGATTAAAGGGAGGCCGATTAGGAGTATAGCCATACAGAGGGACCTGGGAGTGCAGGTTCACAAATCCATGAAGGTTGCATCACAAGTGGAGAAGGTTGTTAGGAAGGCTTATGGGATGTTGGCCTTTATAGGAAGGGGCATAGAGTATAAAAGCTGCTGTCTAATGCTTCAGTTGTACAGAACATTGGTTAGACCGCATTTGGAGTACTGCGTCCAGTTCTGGTCACCTTACTACCGGAAGGACGTGGAGTCTCTGGAAAGGGTGCAGAGGAGGTTTACCAGGATGTTGCCTTGCATGGGCGGACTGGGTTACGAGGAGAGGTTGAAGAAACTGGGACTATTCTCCTTGGAAAGGCGGAGACTGAGAGGGGACATGATAGAAGTATATAAGATAATGAAGGGAATGGATAGAGTTAATAGTGAGAGACTGCTCCCTAGACTGGATACGAACACGAGAGGTCATCATTTAAGGGTGAGGGGGGAGAGGTATAATTTGGAGGTGAGAAGAAGGTTCTATACGCGGAGAGTTGTGGGGGTCTGGAACGCGCTACCGAGTAGGATGGTGGAGGCAGGAACGTTGGACTCGTTTAAGATGCAGTTAGATAGGTACATGAGTGAAACGAGAATGGAGGGATATGGTAGGGGATATTAAATAGGGTTAAACCTCGGGAGACACCGGAAAGGCAGACTGTAAGATTAATATTTTTGACTTTATTCCACAGGTGGAGGTCCACCTCGTGTCAAACGAGGGGCATTCACACAGCGGGTCGTGCCTGGGCTGCTCTTGGAAGTTCCAGGAGTGGCCTCGTACTTCGTGTCGGTGTGTGTGCTTGATCCTGGACCGGTAGACGGGCGCCGCAACAGCTCAGTGACTAGCACTGCTGGCTGTGCAGACACATGGATTTGGGCCTGTGTCTGTGGGAGTTTGCGCATTCTCCCTGTGGATGCGTGGGTTTCCTCCAGGCGCTCCGGTTTCCTCCCACACCCCAAAAATGTGCTCTCAGGCTAATCGGTTTTTACCAAATTGACACTATTTCTTCCCTGAATCTGACTGAGTAGGGTTCCATTCATAGATATGCAGGGTAGAATAGGTGTAGGGTGATGTGGCGGCGCGGGCTCGTTGGGCCGAAGGGCCTGTTTCCCGTGCTGGATTGTTCTTTCTTCTTTGTTTAACACTTAAGGAATTCATTTTGGTCATTCTTGTAAAGCACATGCTAAGTTTCTCTGCTTGTGTATGGATGATATTTGTGGATTGAATGCTTCAAGCTTTGAGGATTTCTGTCTGATTTAAATCAAACAGATTTTCAAAAAAAGTGTAATTAATAAAGCTTTTTTTTCAAAAGTTATGAGCCTGGAGCCATATTTACTGGCCAGAGACCTGATTCCAGGATATTTTACTAAACATGGGGGAATTTTAATTTGGATACAATTCACACATGTGAGAATGAAAGTTTTAATTTGTCGTGGTTATTTAAAATTTGGGAGATGCGAAATGATTCTGACCAATCTGGTGTTGGATTGATCTTTGGTTAAACTTCCAATCAGAGTTGAGAGGGTCAGCTTATGAGGAGAGACTGAGTGGACTGGAATTATACTCATTGGAATTCAGAAGAATGAGAGGAGCTTTTCTAGAAACATGTACAATTATGAAATATAGTACATATAAAATGATCAGAATAGATAAGATAGCAGGGAGGTTGTTTCAACTGGCAGGTGAAACTCGAACTAGGGGACATTGCCTCAAAATAAGGGGGTGCAGATTTAGGACTGAGTTGAGGAACTTCTTCACACAAAGTTTGTTTCTTTATTAGTCACAAATAAGGCTTACATTAACATTGCAGTGAAGTTACTTTGAAATTCCCCTAGTTGCCACACTCCAGCACCTTCTGTGGCATCCCTGCCTGTGTTTGTTGAATGTTTTTAAGGCAAGGATAGATAAATTCTTGAACAGTAAAGGAATTAAGGGTGCCCCTGGGCTGAGATCCCAGTTCAGTGTTTGGATGAGTCTCTCTGTGCCCCTGGGCTGAGATCCCAGTTCAGTGTTTGGATGAGTCTCTCTATGTCCCTGGGCTGATGAGTCTCTCTCTGTCTCTGGGCTGAGATCCCAGTTCAGTGTTTGGATGAGTCTCTCTGTGTCCCTGGGCTGAGATCCCAGTGTTTGGATGAGTCTCTCTGTGTCCCTGGGCTGAGATCCCAGTTCAGTGTTTAGATGAGTCTCTCTCTGGGCTGAGATCCCAGTTCAGTGTTTGGGTGAGTCTCTCTGTGTCCCTGGGCTGAGATCCCAGATCAGTGTTTGGATGAGTCTCTCTGTGTCCCTGGGCTGAGATCCCAGATCAGTGTTTGGATGAGTCTCTCTGTGTCCCTGGGCTGAGATCCCAGTTCAGTGTTTGGATGAGTCTCTCTGTGTCCCTGGGCTGAGATCCCAGTGTTTGGATGAGTCTCTCTGTGTCCCTGGGCTGAGATCCCAGTGTTTGGATGAGTCTCTCTGTGTCCCTGGGCTGAGATCCCAGTGTTTGGATGAGTCTCTCCGTGTCCCTGGACTGAGATCCCAGTGTTTGGATGAGTCTCTCTGTGTCCCTGGGCTGAGATCCCAGTGTTTGGATGAGTCTCTCTGTGTCCCTGGGCTGAGATCCCAGTGTTTGGATGAGTCTCTCTGTGTCCCTGGGCTGAGATCCCAGTGTTTGGATGAGTCTCTCTGTGTCCCTGGGCTGAGATCCCAGTGTTTGGATGAGTCTCTCTGTGTCCCTGGGCTGAGATCCCAGTGTTTGGATGAGTCTCTCTGTGTCCCTGGGCTGAGATCCCAGTGTTTGGATGAGTCTCTCCGTGTCCCTGGACTGAGATCCCAGTGTTTGGATGAGTCTCTCTGTGTCCCTGGGCTGAGATCCCAGTGTTTGGATGAGTCTCTCTGTGTCCCTGGGCTGAGATCCCAGTGTTTGGATGAGTCTCTCTGTGTCCCTGGGCGGTGCATTGAGAATCTGAGTGCCTTCATTCTGATACAGCACCTCCACTGCGCATGTTTCACTCTCAGCCCGACCCCGCCCCCCATTCAGTCTGATTGGTTGACACATTGGCCGCTCTGACTTCAACCCTCAGAGAAGAAATTCCTCCTGATCTCATTCTTAAATTGGCAGCTTTTATTCTGAGGTTGTGCCCTCTGATCCTAGACTCTCCCATGAGAGGAAGCATCCACTCAGCATTTACCCTCTCAAGTCTGTTAAGAATCTGATATGCTTCAAAGAGGTCACCTCTCATTTTTCTAAATTTCAATGAGTAGAGCCCCAGCCTTTTTAACCTTTCCTCAGAAAATAATCCTTTCGTAATGGGGATAATCCTAGTGAATTTACAGTTGTAGCAGTGCTTCCCTATTCTTATGCTCCAACCTCTTGAAATTAGAGCCAACTTTCCATTAGGCTTCCTGATTACCAACTACACAGGGAGGGAGAGAGAGCGGGAAACAGATACAGAGAAAGAGACACACCATACAGAGACAGAGAGAGACAGGGACAGATATAGAGAGAGAGACACACAGATACAGAGAGAGCCACAGATATAGAGAGACAGTGATAGATAGACAAATACAGAGAGACACACACAGATTAAGAGACACATCTCATATTAAGGTGATCTTTCTCTACACTAGCTGTGACTGTAACACTCCATTTTGCATCCTTTCCTTCTCTGTGAATGGTATGCTTTGTCTGTATAGCCTGCAAGAAACAAAACTTTTCACTGCATACTAATACGTGTGAATAATAAATCAAATATACTCTGGACACCTGCCAACAAAGTAAAGATTGATGGTGTATTTTCTAAAAGGATTGCCTTCAGTTTGGTAAACCACCAAGAATGTGGTGAATTTCTGTAGTACAATTTGAAAATAAACATCATGCTTGTAGCTGTACATTGTGCTGGGATTACTGTGGGAAATTGGTGGCAGAGACACCATGGATCAGTCCCTCCCTTAAACTCCTTCTGAGAAGAGAGTGACTGTCTCCTAGAGTAGGATGAGTGAGAGCAGCTCAGATTCAGTCAATGAACACCTGTTTTAAAGTTTTTTAAAAATTTATTTATGAGTTAAAATGTTTATTTATTATCATAAGTAAGGCTTACTGCAATGAAGTTACTGTGAAATTCCCTTAGTGTCATAAGTAGGCTTACATTAATACTGCAGTGAAGTTACTGTGAGAATCCCCTATTCGCCACACTCGGGTTTACTGTGTGGAAACAGGTCCTTCGGCCCAATTTGTCCATACCACCTTTTTTTTTAAACCCCCTAAGCTAATCCCAATTGCCTGCATTTGGCCCATATCCTTCTATACCCATCTTACCCATGTAACTGTCTAAATGCTTTTTAAAAGACAACATTGTTCCTGCCTCAACTATACCTCCGGCAGCTTGTTCCAGACACTCACCACCCTGTGTGTGAAACAATTGCCCCTCTGGGCACTTTTGTATCTCTCCCCCCTCACCTTAAACCTATGCCCTCTAGTTTTAGACTCCCCTACCTTTGGGAAAAGATATTGACTATCTAGCTGATTTGTGCCCAATTGAGTCAGCCCACTGGCCCAATTGATAAAGACCCCATTGCAATCAAAGATAACTTTCTTCACTGTCCAATATGCCACCAATCTTGGTGTCACCTGCAAACTTATGAACTATGCCTCCGATTTTCTCATCCAAATCATTAATATAAATGACAAATAACTGTGGACCCAGATTGATCCCTAAAGCACACCACTGGTCACAGGCCTCCAGTTGAAAAACAACCCTCTACAACCACAAGATAGTTACTTGTGAACTCGCTGGTGTGTCAGCAGAGTGGATGACTGGCTGAATCCCTTTCCACACATACAGCAAGTGAATGGCCTCTCTCCAGTGTGAACTCGCTGGTGTGTCAGCAGGTTGGTTGAGTGAGCAAATCCCTTCCCACATTGGGAGCAGGTGAAAGGCCTCTCCCCAGTGTGAACTCGCTGATGTTTCAACAGGTTGGCTGAATGAGCAAATCCCTTTCCACACTGGGAGCAGGTGAATGGTCTCTCCCCAGTATGAACTCGCTGGTGTAATGTTAGTTTGAATGACTGATTGAATCCCTTCCCACATACAGAACAGATGAACGGTCTTTCCTCCGTGTGAATTCGCTCATGTAATGCAAGGTTGGATGACTGATTGAATCCCTTCCTACATACTGAACAAGTGAATGGCTTCTCCCCAGTGTGAATTCGCTGGTGTTTCAATAGAGTGGATGAGTGAGCAAATCCTTTCCCACACTGGGAGCAAGTGAATGGCCTCTCCTGAGTGTGAACTCGCTGGTGTGTCTGCAGGGTGTAAGAGTGAGCAAATCCTTTCCCACACTGGGAGCAATTGAATGGTCTTTCCCCAGTGTGAACTCGCTGGTGAATTGCTAAGTTGGATGACTGACTGAATCCCTTCCCACACACAGAGCAGGTGAACGGCCTCTCCTCAGTGTGAATTTGCTGGTGTGTCAGCAGAGTAGATGGATGAGCAAATCCTTTTCCACACTTGGAACAGGTGAATGGCTTCTCCCCTGTGTGACTGCGTCGATGAGTTTCCAGCTGAGATGGGTAATCAAATTCCTTCCCACAGTCCCCACATGTCCATGCCATCTCCCTATTGTGACTGCAGTTATGTTCCAAAAGGCCAGATGATTGGTTGAAATCTTGTCCACAACACATGTACAGTTTCTCTCCAATGTGAATGGTGCTTTTCTCTTCTGCAATAAAAATACAGTGATATTCAGATTACAATAAATCGGCCGATTGCATTAATAATGATATTTGGTTTCAATTTCTCAACTGCAAATCCTCACTCTCCAAAACCCTGCAAAATGGATTTAAACAAAAAATGGTGTGAGAGAGAACCCACAAAAGCACAAAGCACAGGTTGTGAAATTGAGCTGAGTGAGAGTTCCGCGTCACAATGGAATGGATTGAGCTGGTAATTTGTGGGGCTGGTACTAAGAAAAAGTGACCATGAAAACTGCAGGATTGTTACAAAAACTCAACTGATTCACAAATGTCCTTAAGGGAAGAAAACTTGCCACCTGTTTTGGGCACAGAGTAGAGACAGAAAGAAGTGGGGGGAGGGGCAGGGTGAAGGAGAGGAATTTTATACATCTACAACTCAACAGGAACTTTGACAGAATTTCCAAACCCTCAACCTCCACCACCTGGAAGGATCAAAGCAGCAGGTAGCTGTCAACACCATCATCTCCAAGTACCCCTCCAACTCACACACTATCCTGACTTGTCTGACATCCAGTACTGAAGAACAGAAATTTCTTTCATATGAATACTGGAAAGACTGAACACATTGTCTTCAGTACCCATTACAAACTCCCTCACGAGCAACTCTATCCCCTTCCTGGCAACTGCCCGAGGCTGAATCAGATTGTTTACAATCAGGGTGAAATAGTTCATTCCAAGATGAGCTTCCTGCCACATGTCCACATCATTATCAAGATCACCTTCATTCATAGAAAGAGTAATAGTAATTAATTAATAATAATGAATAATAAAAATGTAGAAGGAGGCTATTCAGTCCATCGAGCCTGAACCAACAAGAATCCCATCTAGCCCTACCCACATATTTACCTGTTAATCCCCCTGATACCAAGTGGCAATTTATCATGGCGAATCCATCGAACTGGCACATCTTTGGACTGTGGAAGGAAACCGGAACACCTGGAGGAGACCCACACAGACACAGGGAGAATGTAGAAACTCTGCATAGGCAGCGACCCAAGGCTGGAATCGGGTCCCAGGCACTGTTAGGCAGCTATGCTAACCACTGTGCCACCAGGCCACATGTCAGTGCCATCGTCCGACTCCACCCCAGTCTCAGCTCATCTGGAACTCTCACCCATTCCATTGTGACGTCACACTCCCATCAATTCCCTTGTGACGTCAGGGCTTTACTCTCCATTCACAATCCCTGCCGGCCTCCCACATTCGGCCTCAATGGCGGCAGTCAGCCCGGGCCCAACACTACAAACTGCGGCTCCATTTGGTACAAAGAGTGGGGGGGACCAGAAAGTTTATTTTCGGGGATTGGGTTTGATCAACATGTTTACGAAGCCTCTCCACCCACCCGCCACATTTATCGTTTTCCGCACGCTGCCCTCTACCTCGTATTGATCTCGCTTCCAAGTTAAAACCGTCCGTCTATCGCCATTACCCGCACTGCGCATGCTTCAGATCCCCCTCATTCACTCCGTTTGGTTGGAGGACCAGCCGCTCCCGCTCGGTCCTCCAGCCCCGCCCCCTCTTCCTATTGGTCCGAAGCTGCCGTCAGTCAGCCCCCGGGCATTGTGATGTGGAGCATGCGCAGTGTCATTGCTGTCCTTGGCGCTTGTTTGTCCCGGAGAAGCGGAGTCAGCGTTAGGCAGTGGCTGGGAGGGTCTGGAAACACTTTGTGGATCCGCAAACCCTTCAGAATCATTGTCAGCTCCCTGGTTTGCAGCTGCGGGGCTTCTCCCTCCCTCCCTCCCGGGAACAGGCCCAGGTTAACGGCCCCTGGATCAGCCACTGGAGGATGGTTCACATCAGAGGATGGGGGAGGGGACAATAAATAAGAGGTTACACTTTGGCCTCAAATCAATGAGGACTCTGATCTCTGGGAAGGAAGGAAACCCTGGGAGGTGGGCGGGGAGGATTCACAGGAGGCCCCAACACCCCCAATAAGGCCCATCGGTTTTATTGTCAGTCTGCAGACAGGAGCTGGAGAACTGAACCCCGACAGAGGAGAGGGAGGGAGAAAACTGGGAGTGGAGGAAAGAAATGGTGAGATAGATTTGGATTTCAGCCCAGGGAGGGGGGAGAGCCTGTGGGGTGGGGAATTACAGATTTGGGAGAACAAGGGAGGGAAAAATGTTCCAGAGAAACTATGAATTGTCTGTTCCGAGTTTCTATTCTGGACTGAGAATAATGGTATTTGTAAACTGTTTTTACAGGGTATTATGAAGCAGGATTTACAGATATGAAACTCAAACCAAACTTCACATCAAGATCTGTTGCAGTGATTTGATTAATCAGGAACTGAATATCACCAGCCTTTGTCGACAGAAGGAGAAATATTTGTTCTGTCTGCGGGCAAAGAAAAACCAAGAGACACACAGACACCTGAGAGTTTCTGATGTACTGAATTTGGAAAGAATTTTAAACAGCTTGGAAAAAACCCACATCATTCTCAGTGAGAAGTGACTCGATACATATTCTGTGTACAAGAGGTTTCAACTCATTATCCAACCTGGATTCACATGAGGACACCTGCACCACAGAGAAACCATTGAAATGTGGGGACTGTGGGAAGGGATTCAATTACCCATCCGAATTGGATATTCATCGCCGCATTCACACTGGAGAGAGACCATTCACCTGCTCTGAGTGCGGGAAACGATTTGCTTACTCATCCAGCCTCTATACACACCGGCGAGTTCACACTGGCGAGAGGCCATTCACCTGCCTCGAATGTGGGAAGGGATGTCATGCTTTATCAAGCCTCCTAATTCACCGACAGGTTCACTCCGATCAAAGACCGTTTCAATGTTCTGATTGTTGGAAAAGTTTTAAAAGCACAAAGGACCTCCTGAGACACCAGCGCACTCACATGGTGGTGAGACCATTCACCTGCTCAGTGTGTGGGAAGGGATTCACTCAGTCAGCCCACCTTAAGACACACCAACTTGTTCACACTGACCAGAGACCGTTTCAGTGTTCTGACTGTGAGAAGAGATTTAAAAGTAAAAATGATTTACAAGTCCATCAGCGAACTCACACTGGGGAGAAGCCATTCACCTGCTCCGTGTGTGAGAGGAGATTCGGACGTTTATCCCAGCTGCAAACACACCAGCGAGTTCACTCTGATAAGAGACCATTTCAGTGTTCTGACTGTGAGAAGAGCTTTAAAAGTAAACCGGATTTGGTGACACACCAGCGAGTTCACACTGGGGAGAAACCATTCACCTGCTCGGTGTGTGGGATGGGATTCACCCATTCATCCCACTGTCTGAGACACCAGCGAGTTCACACCGGGGAGAAACCATTCATTTGCTGTGTGTGTGGGAAGGGATTCACTGATTCAGCCCACCTTCTGATACACGAGCGAATTCACACTGGGGAGAAACCCTTCACTTGCTCCACGTGTGGGAAGGGATTCACTCAGCCACCCCAGCTCATTGCACATCAACTGGTCCACACTGATCAGAGACCTTTTAAATGTTCAGAGTGTGAGAAGAGTTTTAAAAGCACGAAGGATCTGCTGAGACATCAGCAAATTCACACTGGAGAGAGATCATTTACCTGCTCCATGTGTGGGAAAAGGTTCACTCAGTCATCCCACCTGCTGAGACACCAGCAGGTTCACACAGGAGAGAGATCATTCACCTGCTCCGTATGTGGGAAGAGATTTGCTCGGTCAGCCAATCTGCTGAGACACCAGCGAGTTCACAAGTCACTGCAGGGGTTGGATTCTGCTGTTGCTGCGAACTCCATGCAGGACTGAATCATGTTCATTTATTTATTTATCTATGAGTTAAATAATCCCAAGCAGGATTGAATCATGTTGATTCTGTTATTAAGGTGTTGGGGTGGGACACAGAGATAATCTCCATGCAGTCAGGCAGAGCCAACATGGTTTTGTGCAAGGGAAATCATGTTTGACTAATTTATTGGTGTTCTTTGTAGAAATAACAAGCAATGTGGATAAAGTGGATCCTGTGGATGTGATGTATTTAGATTTCCAGAAGGCATTTGACAAGGTGCCACATCAAAGTTCACCACACAAACACCTAGTAGGTAGGGATATGATCGGCGCAACTTGTGGGCCGAAGGGCCTGTTTATGCTGTAATGTTTCTATGTTTCTAAAATAAGAATTCGTAGCATAACGCATGACATATTAGCATCCCATCCACATTGATCCTTTATATCAGTATGGATAAAAGATTGATTAGCTAATAGGAAACAGAGACGAGAGAGAAACATGTCATTTTTGAATGGCAAGGTGTAGCCTGTGAGATGCCACGGGATCAGTGCGGGGGCCTCAAATATTGACAAGCTATTTTCATGATGTGGATGCCAGGCTCAAAATTTGTTTACAAAGGTAGTTAGAAAAGTGAGATGTGAATGACCATAACAAGCCTGCAAAGCAACATGGAAAGGTTAAGTGAGTGGGCAAAATGTTGGCAGCTGGAACGAGATTTCTGGATGATGTGAACTTGTCCACTTTGACAGGAAGGATGGAAAAGCAATAGATTATTTAAACAGAGGGAGATTGCTGATCTTTGAGGTACAGAGGGATCTGGGTGTCTAGGCACTGTAATCAGGAAAAGTTAGTATGCAGATACAGCAAATAATTAGAAAAGGAAATGAATTGTTGTTTATTGCAGGAATGTTTTGCTGCATTTGTTCAGGGTATTGGTGAGACTGCGTCTAGAGTACTGTGTACAGTTTTGATCTTACTGGGGTTAAGAAAAATGAGAGAGGATCTGATTGAAACATGTAAAATTCTGAGGGGATTTGACAGAGTGGATGTTAATTGTAGAGAGAGGAGAACTAGAGGCAGTTTAAAAATAAAGGGTCTCCCATTTAATACTGGGATGAGGAGAAACTTTTTCTTTGTTACAGTGTGGAATTCTGTTCCACAGAGAGTGGTGGAGGCTGGCTCACTGAATATTCTGAATTTAATAGATTCTTGATTGACAAGAGAATCAAAGGGTGTGAGGGGTAAGAAGGAAACTGGAGTTGAAGCTCCAATCACATCAGTCAGGATCCTATTGATTAGTGGTGCAGGCTCGATGGGCCGAGTGGCCTTCTCCTGCTCCGAATTCACATGTTTACATTGTGATAATTGGAGTTTGTTTCTGCTGACTTTAATTTCCCATAAAACTGAATTGCAGCTTAATCTACAGAATAGAATCAAATAAATCTCGATGATAAACTAATTGATCAGCCAGAGTCGAACTGAATGACAGAACAGACTGAACAACCTATTCCAGTTCCTGTGTAGTTTCTCCCCAGGATTCTCCCACTCTCTAACTCTGCTCCAGTGCTGGTTTCTGATGAAGTCTCTTCTCCCCAGGTCTCCCATCACTTTCCATTCACCAGCTGGTGTCTGAGTCTAAGTTTACCAGGAACAGGAGGAGGTTATTTATCCCCTGGAGCCTCTTCTCTCACTCACTGAGGTCAGGGCTGATCTGTGACCAAACTCCATTTACCCAGATATTGTTTTAATCCTCACTTCCCCAGTCTGTTACAATGTCATTTAAAAATAATTTTCATCTTCATCAGACCGTTAATGTGGGAGAGTGTCCCAAGGTGAATCTCAGAAACATCAACTGACCCTGAGTCAAAGAAGGGCATGTCAGGAGGGCTGACTAAAGACTTGGTGCAGTGTAAAGGGTTAATGTTAAATATGTAAATATTCTCCACAGTGATGCAAGATCAGATGATAAGAGTATGCTGAGAGATGGTTCTATGTGAAGCCTCGTGCTGAACTTTGTAATCGTACATTGTTGGAAGAATGTGCAATAAAAGGTTATGTTTACCAACAGCCTTGCCTCCAGCAGTCTCTGTGGATCCTGATCAATTTCCTTCTTCACTTGATCTAAACCTGTCATAATGATGTTCACCTCTGTCAGATCTCCCTGATTAATCAGTGTAGACGGGTTGTGATGTAATCCTGTGTGTGGAGTCTCCCATGGTGGTAACATGGGATATTGAGGGTGATAGAAGAACCCAGACCGAGGATATCTGAAGAACTTCACTGAACTGCATTTTGGACTCAGTGCAAAGTATGCTGGTCAATGTGGTCAGGTCACAGCCCTGCTGGAATTAGCAATGTCTGCAAAATGAATTAAATTGTACAGGAGAACTGGCCTCAAACTGTGCAAAAGATATGTTTGTTTGAGCTAATAAAGATGTCTGTAACAGCTTGGGGATTGATAACTGTCAGAGATAACAGTGGAGTCAGGCTGGCTCTAATCCTTCAAGCGTAACAGTGTAATAGGCCCAGGGTATAAGAACAAGGGAGAAGGCAATGCTGTCATTGAAAACCAATTCAATGGACTAAAAACAGCTTTACCTTATTTTTTATTCAGTTGCAGAGGTCAAAGCCCATAGTCTGTCCTGAAGAATAAAAGATGGGCATCATTGGTTAGGTCAGCATTTATTACACATTCCTAATGGGCCTTGAGAAGGTGGTGGTGGTGAGCTGCCTTCTAGAACCACAGCATTCCATGCGATATAGATACACCCACAGTGCTGTTTGGGAGGGAGTTCCAGGATTTTGACTCAGTGACAGCAAAGGAACAGCAATATATTTTGAAGTCAAGATAGTGAGTGTTATGATCCCAGTTGATGTTATAACTGGACAGGATGATTCCAGGGTGGAACCGTGACTCAAAAGACTGCAACTTTTACTTTTTTTCAGAAAACATAGAGGAACAGAATCACAGGACTGTCAATTAGCTTTTAACAATAAAATATTGAACACAAAGAGTTTGACGATAACAAAATACTCCTTGACTCACACTTGCCTTCACAAATGTACACAGATTTCAAGGATAACACAGACTTAAAATTTCTTATGCTATAATGTTCTTAGTAAACACACAGTTCCTTTAAACCCACAGGTTGGCTGTGATCAGACAACCCCTATTCTGAAACCAAGTCGAGATGCAACTCAATCAACGTTCTGTGGATTTCTCAAATTTCCCCCCAGATAATTGTCATGAGTGTTTCCAAACGCTGTTCTCAAAAAGACACGTGTCAACATCTCCTTCCAAGCCAATTTTCTCTCTGTTGCTTTCAACAAAGATCCACTTCCAGGTTTTCCAATTATCCTTTCAAACAAGGCTTTCCACTCTTTAGCAAGAAGCTGCTTCCAGGTTTTCAACTCTCAGAATTCCTTTGCCTTGAATTGCAACATGCATCCAAAATTCTCAGGTTTATCAGTCCCTAACAGAATTCAATTACTTCAACATCTGGATTTAAGGACATTAAACCTTCCCACTGTTTCAGATGTGTGACTTGTCTGTTGCCAACCTCATCAGTTCTTTTTTTCCCAGGTCTGAGTTTAACTTCCATGAATAGTATCCCATTCCAAAGACAATGCTGTTCCTTTTTTACTTCAATATTCCTGGAGCCTCTTTTCCATTCCCGGGTTTCTCAAACCAACTGTCCTTTCACATAAGAACATAAGAAATAGGAGCAGGAGTAGGCCATCTGGCCCTTTGAGCCTGCCCCGCCATTCAATAAGATCATGGCTGATCTGTCGTGGCTCAGTTCCACATTCCGGCCCTCTCCCCATAACCCTTAATCCCCTCTCTTATCAAAAACCCATCAACCTGCTTCTTGAAAATATTTAGCGAGGCAGCCTCCACCACTTCAACGGGCAGAGAATTCCAGAGATTCACCACCCTTTGAGTGAAGAAGTTCCTCCTCAACTCCGTTCTAAAAGGTCCCCCCTTTATCTTGAGGCTGTGCCCCCTAGTCCTACTGTGTTTTTTGAGCGGGAAGAGTCTCTCCACCTCTATCCTATCCATCCCATTCATCATCTTATACGTTTCAATGAGATCTCCCCTCACTCTTCTAAACTCCAACGAGGACAAGCCTAGTTCATTCAGCCTCTCCTCATACCTCAACCCCCTCAACTCCGGTATCAGCCTAGTAGACCTCCTCTGCACTCCCTCCAAGGCCAAAATATCTATGCGCAGGTGCGACGCCCAAAACTGCACACAGGACTCCAGCTGCGACCTCACCAATGCCCTTTACAGCTGCAGTAAGAACATAAGAACATAAGAACATAAGAAATAGGAGCAGGAGTAGGCCATCTGGCCCTTCGAGCCTGCCCCGCCATTCAATAAGATCATGGCTGATCTGTCGTGACTCAGCTCCACCCTCCCGCCCTCTCCCCATAACCCTTAATCCCCTCTCTTATCAAAAACCCATCAACCCGTCTCTTAAAAATATTTAACGAGGCAGCCTCCACCACTTCAACGGGCAGAGAATTCCAGAGATTCACCACCCTTTGAGTGAAGAAGTTCCTCCTCAACTCTGTTCTAAACCGCCCCCCCTTTATCTTGAGGCTGTGCCCCCTAGTCCTACTGTCTTTTTTGAGCGGGAACAGTCTCTCCACCTCTATCCTATCCATCCCATTCATCATCTTATACGTCTCAATGAGATCTCCCCACATTCTTCTAAACTCTAACGAGTACAAGCCTAGTTTATTCAGCCTCTCCTCATAGCTCAATCCCCTCAACTCCGGTATCAGCCGAGTAAACCTCCTCTGCACTCCCTCCAGGGCCAAAACATCCTTGCGCAGGTGCGGCGCCCAAAACTGCACACAGTACTCCAGCTGCGGCCTCACCAATGCCCTATACAGCTGCAGCAAGACCTCCCTACTTTTATATTCAATCCCCTTCGCTATGAAGGCCAGCATCCCATTCGCCTTCCTGACCACCTGCTGCACCTGCAAGCTGGGTTTTTGCGACTCATGCACAAGGACCCCGAGGTCCCTCTGCACCGTCGCCTGCTGCAGTTTTTCGCCCCGTAAGTAATAGTCCTTCCTACCATTCCTCCTACCAAAGTGGACCACCTCACACTTGCCAACATTAAATTCCATTTGCCATTTCCTGGCCCATTCGCCCAGCCTATCTAGATCCTTCTGCAGACTCTCCACACCCTCCGCACAATTTGCCTTTCCCCCAATCTTGGTGTCATCAGCAAATTTCGACACCCTGCACTCGGTTCCCTCCTCCAGATCATCTATATAAATGGTAAATAGCTGAGGCCCCAGCACCGACCCCTGGGGCACCCCACTAGTCACCAACCGCCAATCCGAATAGCATCCATTGACCCCCACTCTCTGCCTCCTATTTGACAACCAATCCTCTATCCACGCTAACACCCTACCCCCAACTCCATGTCCCCTGACCTTCTGCAATAACCTCTTGTGAGGTACCTTGTCAAACGCCTTCTGAAAATCCAGAAAGACCACATCCACCGGCTCTCCTCCATCCACTGCCCTAGACACATCCTCATAGAACTCCAGTAAATTTGTCAGACACGACTTCCCTTTAATGAAACCGTGTTGCGTCCGCCCTATCAAGCAATTCCCCTCAAGATGCCTCGCTATTTCCTCCTTAATGACGGTTTCTAACATTTTACCTACCACAGACGTTAAACTAACCGGCCTATAATTCCCCGCCTTTTGCCTGCCACCCTTCTTAAACAACGGCGTAACGTTAGCCGTTTTCCAATCTTCCGGCACTTCCCCGGAATCCAGCGACGTCTGGAAAATAACCACCAAGGCATCCACTATCACCTCCGCCATTTCTTTCAGAACCCTCGGATGCATTCCATCCGGTCCTGGGGACTTGTCCACAATCAGCCCCTCCAGTCTGACCTCCCTACTTTTATATTCAATCCCCTTCACACACATTATTGTGTGGCTTGCCTGCTTTTTGCAGACTGAGGGGTGCTCACCCTCTCATTTCCACATCCCAACTGCTATAAATGCAACTAAAACTACACTCAAAACACATTCTCACCCTAAAGGTGCCCCTGGTTGCAATGCAACAATGCATTATTTCTCCAACTTCATGTTTATTTTTCACGCCATAAACTCTCTCAGTACAACAGGAACACAATTTGAATTGAAACCTATCCCTCACACATGCAAACACCTTTGTTCAACAGGAATCCAACCAAAACTCTACTCCTCCTACACTAAATCAAACATAATTAAATTTATACTTTATTTCTAGTATTTAACAATACAAAAGTAGATGACTTAAAACTACCTCCTGACATGAGTGACCAAGAGAGGAACTTCCAGGTGGTGATGTTCTCATATATCTGCTGCCCTTGTCCTTCTAGGTACTAACGTTCCTGAGACTGTAAGATGCTGCCCAAGGAGATTTGGTGAGTTCCTGCAGTGCATTTTGTAGATGGTACACACTGTTGCTATTGCCCATCAGTGGTAGAAGGAGTGAATATTTGTGGTGAGTGTGTTGATCAAGTGGGGCTGCTTTGCCCTGGATGGTTTTGAGCTTTTTGAGTGCTGTTGGAAGCCGTGCTCATTCAGGCAAGTGGAGAGTATTCCATCACATTCCTGACTTGTGTCTTGTAGATGGTGGATGGGCTTTGGGTGGGGGAGTTAGAAGGTGAGTTACTGACCGCAGGACCGCCAGTCTCTGACCTGCTCTGGTAGCCACAGTATCTATGAGTTTCTGATCAATGTAAACACCCCCCCCCCCAACCCCGAGGATATTGGTAATGGAAGGGAATTTCAGTGATGGTAATGCCCTTGAATGTCAAGGGGTGATGGTTAGATCCTCTCCTGTTGGAGATGATCATTGCCTTGGACTTACGTGGCATGAATGTTACTTGCCATTTGTCAGCCCAAGCCTGGATGTTGTTGTATTTGGACATGGACTGCTTCAGTATCTGAGGAGTCACAAATGGTTCTGAACATTGTGTATTCACTGGTGGACATCCCCACTTATAACAGAGGGAGGGTCATTGATGAAGCAGCTGAAGATGGTTGGGCCTCGGATATTATCCTGAGAGATCGCTGCTGAGATGTCCTGGAGCTGAGATGACTGACCCTCCACAACAACAACCATCTTCCTAATTGCCAGGTATAAGTCCAACTAGCAGAGAGTTTGCTCCTTGATATCCATTGATTCCAGTTTTGCCAGGGCTCCATGATATGGGTGGCACAATGGTTAGACCAGTTGGCTCAAAGCCCCAGCGACCCAGGTTCGATTCCAGCCTTGGGTGGCTATGTCGGGTTGGTACCTGGTTCATGAGCTTTTTTTGTGGGTCATTTCAGTGGAAATGTGCTCTCACGGACTCAAAGAGCATCAGCTCACTGGAAACAAAAGCTGCGAGACCGGCCAGTCCAGCAGAAAGAAGCCCTCCGACCCTCCCACGACACCAACTGACAGAATGAACATAGTTCAGTCCTGGATGTGATTATCAGCAGCAATAACAGCAGAGTCCAACTCCTGTGATCATTTGTGAACTCAGTGTCTCAGCAGGTGGAATGACTGAGTGAATCCCTTTGTGAATCCTTGTGAACTCGTTGGTGTGTCAGCAAGTGGGATGACTGAATGAATCCCTTTCCACACTCAGAGCAGATAAACGGCCTCTCCCCAGTGTGAACTTGCTGGTGACTCTGTAGATAAGATGAAAGAGCGAATCCTTTCCCACACTCAGAGCAGGTGAATGGTCTCTCCCTGGTGTGAACACGTTGGTGTGCCTGCAGGTTAGCTGAACGAGTGAATCCCTTCCCACACTCAGAGCAGGTGAACGGCCTCTCCCCGGTGTGAACTTGCTGGTGATTCTGCAGGTCGGATAACTGAATGAATCCCCTGTTACACTCGGAGCAGGTGAATGGCCTCTCCCTGGTGTGAACCTCCTGGTGTGACACTAGGTGGGATGATTGAACAAAACGCCTCCCACACTCATGGCAGACGAATGGCCTCTCCCTGCTGTGAACTCCCTGGTGTGACATTAGGTGTGATGATTGGATAAAACGTTTCCCACATTCGGGGCAACTGAATGGTCTCTCCCTCGTGTGGGTTCCTTTGTGAGTCACTAGGTGTGATAACTGAATAAAACGCTTCCCACACTCGGAGCAGGGGAAAGGCCTCTCCCTCCTGTGAACTCCCTGGTGAGTCACTAGGTGTGATAGTTGAATAAAACATTTCCCACACTCGGAGCAGTTGAAAGGCCTCTCCTTCGTGTGGGCTTGCTGGTGTATCCGCAGGTGGGATGACTGAGTGAAACCCTTTCCACAGTCAGGGCAGGTGAACGGTCGCTCCCCAGTGTGGATTTGTTGGTGATTCACAAGGTCAGATGAATGATTGAATTGCTTCCCACACTCAGAGCAGCTGAACGGTTTCTCCCCAGTGTGAACTTGCTGGTGGGTCAGCAGGTGGGACAAGTGAGTAAATCCCTTCCCACACTCGGAGCAGGTGTACGGCCTCTCCCTACTGTGAACTGCTTGGTGATTCCACAGGTCGGCTGCCAGGAGAAAACCCTTCCCACACTCAGAGCAGAGGAAGGACCTCTCCCTAGTCTGGCTGCATTGATGAATCTTGAGGGCAGATGGGGAGAAGTCTCCTTCCCCACATTTGGAGCAGGAGAACAGTCTCACCCCATGTTGATGAGTTTGCAGTGCAGACGAGATACAGAATTCCTGACCACAATCCTCACCTTTCCCCAGTTTCTCCATGGTGTGGGTGTCCTTGTGTCTTTCCAGGTTTAACAATTAGTTAAATCCTCATCCACACAGAGCATGTATACTGTCTGTCCCCGCTGTAAATAATGTGATATTTTTGTAGTCTGTGTAACTGGGCTTTTCACAGTCAGTGTACTGGACACTGTCACTCAGGTCTGTGATTCTTGGTGCCTTTCCAGTCACACAGATGTGACAGAGAAAACAGACAAATATTTCTCCTTCTAGATTCAAAGGCTGATGTTATTCAGGTTCTGATAATTTAAGCGACTCCGTTTAGCCTTAACATGTTTTGAGATTGTTGGCAGCAAATCTTCCCCTTATAACTTCCTGTAAAATGAATTTACAAAAGTCATCACTGTCAGACAGAAATTCAGAGCAGATAATTCTAGTTTCTGTGGAATTTTTTTTCCTCTCTCATCCTTCTGAATCTGTACATCTCCATCTCACACACAATCCCTGTATCGTCACTCTGCTGTACATATAATACACCCTCCCAGTTCTCCTGATGGTATTGATTCATACTGATCAACAAATCCATGCTCACTGCTTCTTTTCCAGCACTAAGATATCTTCATGCAGGCTGCTAGTCTAAATATGGAAACATACTCAGTGTAGTAAAACATTTGTAACATAGGGCACTGGTTTAATAATTAGAAGTACAGTAAACGATGAGATACAACATTATTTTGACAGCGAATGTCCTTGAATATCAATTTTTTGTCTAAGACGGTGGTGCATTTCGATATATTCAATATTTTAAAATGAAATTAGACGGGCAGTCAAAATAGACTGGTGGGGAACAGGAATATAGAGGGAATGAGGAGCACCTCAGCCATGATAGAATGGTGGAGCAGATGCAATGGGCCAAATGGCCGAATTATGTTCCAATATCTTATGAACTTAACAGGGAATGGGACTGACTGGATTGCTCTACAGAGAGTCAGCATGAACTTGAGCTGCTGAATGGACTCATAAGAACATAAGAACATAAGAAATAGGAGCAGGAGTAGGCCATCTGGCCCTTCGAGCCTGCCCCGCCATTCAATAAGATCATGGCTGATCTGTCGTGACACCTTCCCGTCCTCTCCCCATAACCCTTAAACCCTTCTCTTATCAAAAACCCATCAACCCGTTTCTTAAAAATATTTAGCGAGGCAGCCTCCACCACTTCAACGGGCAGAGAATTCAGAGATTCACCACCCTTTGAGTGAAGAAGTTCCTCCTCAACTCTGTTCTAAACCGCCCCCCCTTTATCTTGAGGCTGTGCCCCCTAGTCCTACTGTCTTTTTTGAGCGGGAAGAGTCTCTCCACCTCTATCCTATCCATCCCATTCATCATCTTATACGTCTCAATGAGATCTCCCCTCATTCTTCTAAACTCTAACGAGTACAAGCCTAGTTTATTCAGCCTCTCCTCATAGCTCAATCCCCTCAACTCCGGTATCAGCCTAGTAAACCTCCTCTGCACTCCCTCCAGGGCCAAAATATCCTTGCGCAGGTGCGGCACCCAAAACTGCACACAGTACTCCAGCTGCGGCCTCACCAATGCCCTATACAGCTGTAGCAAGACCTCCCTACTTTTATATTCAATCCCCCTCCTCCTTGTGTGCTACAATAATCTGATGACTGAAAATGAACTACTTAGTTACAGTATTAACAAAACTAAAAAAAAATTAAAAATGAACTTTATTACTGGACCATGCACTAATTTGTACCGTATACAAAACTGCACACATTCTGTCCTATATTAATTTACTGCACCTTAAATTTCAACTATTTCCCAGGGAAACCATCTTTTTAAATTTTGAACATTAAGAAAGAGACCATCCTCTTAACCAGACAAATCGTGTCAAGTTGAAGGAGCAAAGGATGGCAATGTGTTTAAGAGAGAGAGAGAGAGAGAAACCTGGGCCAACTTTTCCAGAGTCTGCACCCTCCTTGGATTCACTTCCTTTCCCTTCAGTCGCTGCAAGTTACAATTTAACCCCAGAATGAGAAAAAAAAGGAAAGGATAAGAAAAGAAAGTGTTTTACTCACAGATGTTGAAGACAGGAGGAGGTTTCTGTCTGTCTGAAAGGCAGTCTGCATTGTCACAAAGCCCGCACTCTGATTGGCTGGAGGACCAGTATCCTTCCGGTCCTCCAGTTCCTCCCATTGGTCACGCCGACAGCTGTGCAGCGGAAGTGACTGGAAGATACTTTGACCCCGGGTCGCTTTTGAGTATTGGCCAATGGGAAACGCTATCCTCCGCACATGAGCAGCACTTCTCTGGGTTAATCATGCGCAGTCCCACTCAGCGAATAGAGCGATTTCCTCAGCGCGGGGGATTGTGGGAGCTACGGCCGCCATTACTCAGCCGGATCCCATTCGACTGGGATGGAAGGGAAGGAAAGGAGACGCAGTCACCCCATCCAGACATAACGCACATTTCGGTGGTCACTGGAATTGATAGAGACGCCGCTTTAGCAAAACAGTTAAATTCAGGTGTAAAAATTTAGACACCTGGGTGACATACTGGGGAGTGGAATAATTTAGTGTGAAACTGAACCCCAGAGTCAGCAGCTTCCCTGGGGAGAACTGGGGAAAAATAAGGAGGATGGTAAAAAAAATTAGGCTTACAATTGATAGGGAGGAAGTAGATGTTTATAGTTTGAAATTTGATTCATTATTGTCACATGTATTAGTATACAGTAAGAAGGATTGTTTCTTGTACGTTTTACTGACAAAGAAAAGGAAAGTGGGCGGCACGGTAGCACAGTGGTTAGCACTGCTGCTTCACAGCTCCAGGGTCCTGGGTTCGATTCCCGGCTCGGGTCACTGCCTGTGTGGAGTTTGCACATTCTCCTCGTGTCTGCGTGGGTTTTCTCCGGGTGCTCCGGTTTCCTCCCACAGTCCAAAGATGTGCGGGTTAGGTTCATTGGCTATGCTAAAATTGCCCCTTAGTGTCCTGGGATATGTAGGTTAGAGGGTTTAGCAGGTAAATGTGTAGGGATATGGAGATAGGGTCTGGGTGGGATTGTGTTCGGTGCAGACTCGATGGGCCGAAGGGCCTGTTTCTGCACTGTAGGGTTCTATATGGAAGATGCAGAATGCAATATTACAGTCATAGCTAGGATATAGAGAAAGATCAAATTAATATGAGGTAGCTCCATTCAAGAGTTTGATGGCAGCAGGGAAGAAGCTGTTCTTGAGTTGGTTGGTACATGTCCTCAAACCTTTGTATCTTTTTCCCAATGGAAGAAGGTGGAAGAAAGAATATCTGGGTGCATGGGGTCCTTGGCTATGCTGGCTACTTTTCTGAGACAGTGGGAAATGTCAGAGTCAATGAATAGGAGGCTGGTTTTTATGATGGATTGGGCTTCATTCATGATCCTTTGTAATTTCTTGTGGTCCTGGACAGAGCAGGAACAATATCAAAGTTGTGATATAACCGGAAAGAACGATTTCCACAAAGAGAGGAGAATGTTATGTGACAATCAGAATATCAGTTTCAAATTTCTATTCTGTTCTTATATTCGTTGCTTTGATACATGTTTTTATTTACAAGGGAAACAATGGAAGGATTTTTAATCAGAAATATCTTGATTCATTTGGACACAACTATCATCAGCGATCAAATGTCAGAGGAACACTGATACCCTGTTCAAAAAGGTTTCAAAAATCGGTGCGAATGGAAAAGCTGCATGATGGACATTCCCAAGAGAGAGATTTCCAGGGAAAGAGCCATAAGAATATATGAACAAATGAACTAGGAGCAGGCTACTCAGTTCCCCCAGCCTGCTCCACAATTCAATAAGATCATGGCTGATCTAATTTAGCCTGAATCCCACAGGTCTGGCTGCCCCTTAATAACCTTTCAGTTCCTCATTAATCAAGAATCTTTTTGGCTGTGCCTTTAAAATATTCAAAGACAATGCTTTCACTTTCTTTTGAGGAAGAGTTCCAGAGGCTCACAACCTTCTAAGATAAAACATTTCTAATCTCTGTCATAGATGAGCAATCTCTTATTTGTAAATATTTCCTCCACTCCTGCAGTTCTAGATTCTCCATTAAAAGAAAACATTCTCTCCACATCCACTTTGTCAAGCCCCTCAGGTTTTGACCAAATCACCTCATACTCTACTAAACTGGGTAATGAACCAGGCCAAGTGTTACATTTGTTTGTGGGACAGCACTTTGGAGATAGTGACCACAATTCGGTGTCTTTCATTATTGCGATGGAGAGAGATAGGGTCACATGGCAGTGCAAGGTTTATAATTGGGGCAGGGGTAATTATGATGTGATTAGGCAAGAATTAGGGAGCATAAGGTTGGAACAGAAACTGACAGGTAAGGGCACAAATGAAAAGTGGAGCTTTTTCAAGGAATAAATACTGCATGTTCTTGATAGGTATGTCCCTGTCAGGCAGGGAGGAAATGGCCGAGTGATGGAAACATGGTTCACAAAGGTGGTTGAATGACTTGTCAAGAGGAAAAAGGAAGCACATGTAAGGATGAGGAAACAAGGTTGGGGCTAAAGGAATATAGGGTTAAGGTGGTATTAGGATATTAAATTTGTGATCAGCCAAGATCAAAATGAATAGCGGAGCAGGCTCGAAGGGCCAAATGGACTTCTCCTGCTTCTGTTTTCGATGTTTCTATGTCTGTGTTTCTGTGCACTGTAGAGGGTGTCAGGGCGTTGATCCTAACTGAACACACAACAATGAGAACAATTTGAGTTGAAGCTTCAGTTTGAGGTGATGTTGCTTTTCTCTTCAAAGGGCATTTCAGCAGCTGACCGTTCCACTGTGTCCTCTTCACTCCACTCTGACACGTTAGTGAGAATCATTGTTTCATCATCAGCAACATCCTCGTCAGTGTGTCCATTAGAACATCTGTTACAGAATTGAAATGATGGATTTAAACTGGGAAGAAATTATTGATTTAGACATGAATAATGAGCAGTAACCTTGTTACATAAGAACTGTAATTGCAGTCTGAGAATTCCTTATCAGAGACAGAAATTGGTCTGCCACCAACTATCACGTGTGTTTTCAGATTTCAATCAATGGCATTGCAATGACTGAATACAATATTTACCTGTTTCCTTCTCCAAACTGGCATTATTGAATTTTCTGCTGTTCAAAGCAGTTATGCACAATGTATTACAGCAAACCTTTTAGAATTTGGAATAATACATGTCTCTATTAATTATTTGATAATTGGAGGCACAGTGATCAGCACTGCTGTCTCAGGTTCAGTTACTGCCTTGGGTGACTGCCTGTGTGAAGTTTTCACATTCTCCTCATGTCTGCCTGGGTTTCCTCTGGGTGCTCTGGTTTCCACCCACACACCAAACATCTGCCAATTAGGTTGACTAGCCATGCCAAATTGCCCCTCACTGTCAGGGGGATTAGCAGGGTAAATTCACCAAAGATCCTTAAACAGCATTTTCCAAACCACTTCCATCTGGAAGGACAAGGACAGCAGATACATGGGAGCATCCCCTCCAAGCCACTCACCAGCCTGACTTGGAAATATTTTGGTATTCCTTCATGGTCGTTGGGTCAAAATCTTGGAATTCCTTCCGTTATAGCATTGTGGGTCAACCCACAACACATGGTCTGCAGCAATTCAGGAACGCAGCTCACCACCATCTTCACAAGGGCAACTAGCAATGAGCTCCCTGACCTCAGCCTCAAAAACTTCAAGCAAAATCAGAAATGTTGTAGTTTAGGATGCAATGAGAGGAAAGAAATGTTTGTATTTTGACACTGTGTGGATATTGGCAACTCATTCAGTCCACAACAGAATTTAATGGGTTTATAAATGCAGACTAACACAGATAATCACCAACTGGAACATGTCTAATAGTATTCATAGAATCCCTACAGTGTAGAAGGAGGCCATTTCATCCATCGAGTCTGCACTGACCACAATCCCATCAAAGCCCTATTCCTGCAATCCTACACATCTACCCTGCTAATTCCCCCCTAACACTAGGATCAATTTGGCATGGCCAATCCACCTATCCCACACATCTTTGGACTGTTTTGTGTGCTCATAAAAACAGACACAAGCCTGGCACCAGTGTCATGAACATTCTCTGGGTTAAAGGTTCCTCCTGGTTCTTGCTGTCTGTTGTGTGTCCTTTGTCACAATCTGTACCAGGACTTTTCTATTGAAAGGTTGTTAAGAAATTCCAGTGAATTCCAGCCCCTTATGTAATGTGTGCATCAGATTCAGAGATGTCCACGTGTGTGTGAAAAGGGTTCTGGGTAAGGATTTTAGCTCTTCTTTACCTGTTAGTAACAATGCACCCTTTATTCAATTCTAAAGTATAAAGTCCTCATTAGATATCAATTCTATTATGTACATTTCATTGAACCAGTCTATATTTTCATCACAAGACTACACTGGGAGTACTGTCAACATTTGTGATCTCCATTTAGAAAAAGGAAATAGAAACACAGGAAAAGGCACAACAAAGATTCACAAGAATAATCCCAGAACTGTAATCACTTGTGAACTTGCTGGTGTCTCACCAAGTTTACTGACTGAGTGAATCCCTTCCCACACACAGAGCAGGTGAGCAGTCACTCCCTGGTGTGAACCCGCTGGTGTACCCGTAGGCTGGATGACTGAGTGAATCCCTTCCCACACATGGAGCAGGTGAATGGTTTTTCCCCAGTGTGAACTGGCTGATGTTTCAGCAGGTCAGATGACCGATGGAACTTCTTTGTGCAGTGAGAGCAACTGAACGGTCTCTCCCCAGTGTGAACTCGCTGGTGTGATAGTAGGTCAGATGACCGATGAAACCTCTTTGTGCAATGAGAGCAACTGAACGGTCTCTCCCCAGTGTGAATTCGCTGGTGTGTCTGCAGGTCGGCAGAGTGAATGTATCCCTTCCCACACAGAGCGCATTTGAACAGTCTCTCCCCAGTGTGCACTTGTTGGTGTGCCCGCAGGGTGGATGAATCATTGAATCCTTTCCCACACACAGAGCAGATGAATGGTTTCTCCCCAGTGTGAATTCGTTGGTGTGTCCGCAGATCGGATGACTGAGTGAATCCCTGCCCACACTCGGTGCAGGTGAATGGCCTCTCCCCCGTGTGAACTCGCTGGTGTCTCACGAGATTGTTTAACTGAGTGAATCCCTGCCCACACACAGTGCAGGTAAATGGCCTCTCCCCCGTGTGAACTCGCTGGTGTCTCCAGAGATGGCTTAACTGAGTGAATCCCTTCCCACACATGGTGCAGGTGAAAGGTGTCTCCCCGGTGTGAACCCGTTCATGTTTCCGCAGTGTGGATGACGTTCTAAATGTCTTTGTGCAGTGAGAGCAGCTGAACGGATTCTCCTCAGTGTGATTGCGCTGGTGGTCCCTCAGATCCGCAGCACGTTTGAAGCTGCTCCCACAGTTAGAGCATTTAAAGGGTCTCTCATTGGTGTGGGTGACATTGTGACTCAGTAGACTGGATGACTGTGCGAATCCCTTCCCACACACAGAGCAGGTGAATGGTCTCTCCCCAGTGTGAACTCGCTGGTGTCGCTGCAGAGTGTATAACCTTTTAAATCCCTTTGAGCAGTGAGAGCAGTTGAATGGTCTCTCCCCAGTGTGAATGCGCTGATGGGTTACAAGTTCTGCAGAGCTTCTGAAACCACTCCCACAGTCAGAGCATTTAAAGGGTCTCTCCTGGGTGTGTGTGAGATTGTGTGCACGCAGCCTGGATAACTGAGTGAATCCCTTCTCACACACAGAGCAGGTGAATGGTCTCTCCCCAGTGTGACTGCATTGATGAATTTCCAGCTGAAACGGGAACCTGAATCCCTTCCCACAGTCCCCACATTTCCATGGTTTCTCCATGGTGCGGGTGTCCTTGTGACTCTCCAGGTTAAACAATCAGTTAAATCTCACACAGAACACAGGTACAGTACCTTCCCAGTGTGAATGCTGTGATGTATTTTCAGGCTGTGTAACTGGTTAAAGCTCTTTTCACAGTCAGCCAGTGTAACGGAACGTTCACTCGGATGTTTGTGTGTCTCTCAGTAACGTCCCAGTCACACTGATGTTTAAAGTCTTTAGAAGTAGACAGAAGACAGAAATATTTCTCCTTCTAGAATTAAATATTCAGGTCCCAATGAATTGAGTGACTGTCAGATCTTGACTTAATGTTTGATTTGAGATATCTGTCTGCAAGTCCACCACCTTCTGGTATCCTGTGAAAAGGGTTTACAAAAATAATCACTGTCAGCACAGGATAGAAATTCAGAACAGACAATTCTAGTTTCCATGGAACATTCATTTTTTCCTCTCTCATAGATCATAGATCTTAGAACATTACAGCGCAGAACAGGCCCTTTGGCCCACGATGTTGCACCGACCAGTTACAAAAACAATGACCTACTAACCTAAATCAATCCCTTTTTGTCCATAAACCTATCCACGGATCTCTTGAATGCCCCCAAACTAGAACATAGAACATAGAACATTACAGCGCAGAACAGGCCCTTCGGCCCACAATGTTGCGCCGACCAGTTACAAAACAATGACCCACTAGCCTAAACCAATCCCTTTTCATCCATAAACCTATCCACAGATCTTTTAAACGCCCCCAAACTAGGTGCATTTACAACTGCAGCTGGCAGGGCATTCCAGTCCCTCACCACCCTCTGGGTAAAGAACCTACCCCTGACATCTGTCCTATAACTACCCCCCCTTAATTTAAAATCGTGCCCCCTCGTGCTAGCATTCTCCATCCTAGGAAAAAGGCTATCACTATCTACCCTGTCTAAACTTCTAATCATCTTATATGTTTCAATGAGATCCCCTCTTAGCCGCCTTCTTTCCAGCGAAAACAACCCCAAATCTCTCAATCTCTCCTCATAGGATCTCCCCTCCATACCAGGCAACATCCTGGTAAACCTCCTCTGCACCCTCTCCAAACTAGGCGCATTTACAACTGCAGCAGGCAGGGCATTCCAATCCCTCACCACCCTCTGGGTAAAGAACCTACCCCTGACATCCGTCCTATAACTACCACCCCTTAATTTAAAGCCATGCCCCCTTGTGCTAGATTTCTCCATCAGAGGAAAAAGGCTATTCCTATCCACCCTATCTAAACCTCTAATCATCTTATATGTTTCAATAAGATCCCCTCTTAGCCTCCTTCTTTCCAGCAAAAACAACCCCAAATCCCTCAGCCTCTCCTCATAGGACCTCCCCTCCATACCAGCAACATCTCCATCCCACTCACTCTGCTGTATCTAATATTCCCCCTCTCAATTCTCCTGAAGGTGCTGATTAACAGATCATAGAATCAATTAGAATCATAGAATCTCTACAGTACAGAAGGAGGCCATTCAGTCCACTGAGTCTGCACCAACCACAATCCCAGGTCCTTTCCCCATGTATTTACCCCCCAATCCTGTGACACTAAAGCCAAATTAGCATTGCCAATACACCTGACCTGCATATCTTCGCTCTGTGGGAAGAAACTGGAGCACCCAGAGGAAATCCACACAAACACGGCAGAATGTGCAAACTCCCCACAGATAGTGACCCGAGGCTGGAATTGAACCCTGGTCCCTGGTGCTGTGAGGCTGCAGTGTTAACTACTGTCCCACTGTATCGCCCTAAATTCAAATTTCACCACCTGCCTTGGTGGGATTTGAATTCAATCCTAAGTGCGTTACCCTGGGCCTGTGACAATACCACTGTGCCACCATCTCAATGCTCAGTGATTTCTGTCCTGGACACAGTCAGAAGTCTCACAACACCAGGTTAAAGTCCAACCAGTTTATTTGATAATAAATCCACAAGCTTTCGGGGTTTCTTACCGAGACTTCTTACTGTGTTTACCCCAGTCCAACACCAGCACCTCCACATCCATGTCCTGGACACAGAGAGCTGAAAATCTCCATGCAGGCTGCCAGACAGATATCTGTCTATCTGACTGGACTGACAATGTGTGGAATGCAGTAAGAAGTCTCACACCAGGTTAAAGTCCAACCAGTTTATTTGATAATAAACCCACAAGCTTTCGGGGTTTGCCCCTTCGTCAGGTGAATGGAGAGTTCTCACCTGTGGAATGCACAGACTGGATTCACTTCCTTGCCCTTCAGTTGCTGCAAGTCCCCAGTTTCCCCCAGAATGGGAAATGGAAAGGGGGAGAAAGGAAAGTGTTTCACTCACAGATGTTGCAGACAGGAGCAAGTTTACAGGGGGTGGGATCTCCGGCGCGCGGACCCGGGAGCCCCGCCCCCACCCATTGCTCCCCTCCCCCTCCCCCTCCTCGAGCCAAGGTTTCCAGACAAGCGGCTGGCGGCTCCGGCCAGAGCGAGAAGCCGGTCGGTGATCTCCCCCTCCCCCACGGCCCGAGACTGCGCATGTCCAAGGGAGTGGGGAAGCTGCGCATGTGCAGGGGATTCCCCATCCCCCTGACCGTCATGCTGAAGCGTTAACCAATGGAAAGAGTTGGAGGACCGGAAGGAGTCCGGTCTCCAGCCAATCAGAGCCCCCATTGTCTGAATGCGGAAGTAGGACAATGAGCTTGTTCATTCCTGCCCAGCAAAGCTGCTGCTGCTGCTCTCTCTCTGAATGAAGATTGAGCTTCAGATAGACTCAATCCTCCTCCTTTCTCCACCATCTGTGAGTAAAAAACCTCTTTTCTCCCCCTTTCCATTTTCAGCTTCAATTTTGAACTTCCAGGTCACCACCCGCTGCCAAAATAAAAATCCCCCTCATATTCTTCATGTATTTGTAACCAGGTAATCCAGTGTATTACACACATCATCAGGCTGCTCATTTATGTCCAAATGTAAAACTTTAACGTGGCTGTCAGCTTGAAGATTAATCATGGATCATTTGCATGAGGCAGCGGGTTCCAGGTTATGACCTTTCTGCACTGAAGTAAAATTCTTCCCTACATCCTTCTCTCCTCCCAATCCAGTAATTCAGTCCCGCGAATGGCACAGATTTTAATTCCGAGCGTGTAGGCCGGTCGTTACACGTAGATTTTCAGATCTCTGTGTCCAATACAGAAAGTAGTCAGCATGGATCCGTGAATCAGCCTGAATCAATAGACTTGGGAGGTTGTATATGCAGGAGAGCAGAGTGAGAATTGAGGGAGAGTGTGTGGGATGGAGATTGACAGCTTTTGGGGACTGAGAAAGGAATGAATGTTCCATAGACACTAGAATTGTCTGTTCTGAATTTCTATCCTGGACTGACACTGATGTCTGTTGTAAATTCCTTTCATAGATATCAAGAGGTGAGGATTTACTGACAGAAATTTCAAACTAAACGTCACATGAAGATTTGACAGAGTCATTTGATTTATTGGGACCTGAATATCATCAAGCTTTGAATCTAGAAAAGCAATGTTTCTCTGTTCTGTTTGCTTAAGGAAATTTTAAACATCAGTGTGACTGGAACACACCCGAGTAAGGGTGTTCCAGTGCACTGATAGTGGAAAGAGCTTTACCCGGTTACACAGGCTGAAACAACATTGCACTGGTTACAGTGGAGAGAGACCGTACATGTGTTCTGTGTGTGGACAAGGATTCAACTGATCATCAAACCTGGAGAGTCACAAGGACACATGCACCATGGAGAAACTGTGGAAATGTGATGATTGTGGACAAGGATTCATGTTGCCCTGTGATTTGGAAATTCATCAACGCAGTCACACTCGGGAGAGACCCTTCACCTGCTCAGTCTGTGGGAAGGGATACATTAAGTTCTCCCACCTGCTGAGTCACAATCTCACTCACACCAATGAGAGACCCTTTAAATGCTCTGACTGTGGGAGCGGATTCAAAAGCTCTGGAGAACTGGTGTCCCACCAGCGCAGTCACAGTGAGGAGAGACCATTCAGCTGCTCTCACTGCACAATGAAATTTAAATGGTCATCCACACTGCGGAGACACCAGCGAGTTCACACTGGGGAGAGACCGTTCAGCTGCTCCATGTGTGGGAAGGGATTCACTCGGTCCTCTGAACTGCGGGCACACCAACGAATTCACACTGGGGAGAGACCGTTCACCTGCAGTGTGTGTGGGAAGGGATTCTTTCGGTCATCCGCCCTGCTGACACACAAAGTCACTCACACCAATGAGAGACCCTTTAAATGCTCTGACTGTGAGAGTTGCTTCAAAAGTTCTCGGGATCTGATGTCCCACCAGCGAGTTCACACTGAGGACAGACCACTCAGCTGCTCTCACTGCTCAATGAGATTTAGATCACCATCAAACCTGCGGAACCACCAGCGAGTTCACTCCAGAGAGAGACCATTCACTTGCTCTGACTGTGGGAAGGGATTCACTCAGTTATCTGCCCTGCTGACACACCAGCGAGTTCACACCGGAGAGAGGCCATTCACCTGCTCTGTGTGTGGGAAGGGATTCACTACTTTATCCAACCTGCTGAGTCATAAAGTCACTCACACCAGTGAGAGGCCCTTTAAATGCTTGGACTGTGGGAGTGAATTCAGAATTTCTGGGGAACTTGTGTCCCACCAGCGCATTCACACTGAGGACAGACCGTTCAGCTGCTCTCTCTGCTCAAAGAGGTTTAAGAGGTCATCCACACTGCAGAGACACCAGCGAGTTCACACCAGGGAGAGACCATTCACCTGCTCTGCGTGTGGGAAGGGATTCAGTCAGTCATACACACTGTTGACACACCAGCGTCTTCACACTGAGGAGAGACCATTTACCTGCACCGAGTGTGGGAAGGGATTCACTCAGTCATCCAGCCTGCTGACCCACCAGCGAGTTCACAGTGGGGAGAGACCGTTCACCTGCTCCGAGTGTGGGAATGGATTCACTCGGTTATCCAGCCTGCAGAGACACAAAGTCACTCACTCCCAGGAACGACCCTTTAAATGCTCTGACTGTGGGAGTAGCTTCAAAATTTCTGAGCGTCTGATAGACCACCAGCGCAGTCACACTGGGGAGAGACCGTTCAGCTGCTCTCTCTGCACAAAGAGGTTTGGAAGAGCGTGCACACTGCGGAGACACCAGCGAGTTCACACTGGGAGAGACCATTCACCTGCTCTGTGTGTGCGAAAGGATTCACTCAATACCCCAGCTGCTGATACACAATGTCCCTCACAGCCGGGAGAGACCCTTTAAATGCTCTGACTGTGGGAATTGTTTCAAAAGCTCTCAGGAACTGATGATCCACCAGTCCATTCACAGCTGCTGTGTGTGGGAAGAAATTCACCAGTTTATCACTCCTGCTGAGACACCAGTGAGTTCACAAGTGATCACTTGTGGATTCTGCTGTTATTGCTGCTGTTAATTACATCCAGGACTGAACCCTGTTCGTCCTGACGGTGGGTGAAGTGGGAGGGTTGGAGGGTTTCTTTCTGCTGTACTGGCTGGTCTCATGATTTTGCTTCCAGTGGGCTGATGCTCTTTGAGCCTGGGGAAGCACATTTCCACTGAAATGACCCACACAAACTGATGAAGAACATTTATTTAATCCTGGATAGTAAATAGTGTTTTTCTCTACCACGACAGGTAGATCTAAAATAAATACGTTTGTCTCTGTTCTATTGAGTCTACAGCACAGGGCCAGGCCAGTCGGCTCAATTGGTCTGTGTTAGTATTTATGTTCCACATGAGCCTCCATTCACCCCTCTTCATCTCCCCCCTTCAGCATATCCTTCTATTCCTTTCTCCCTATGTATGTATCTAGCTTCCCCTTCAGTGTATTCATGCTGTTCACCTCAACCGCTCACTGTGGTAGTGAGTTCCACATTCTCACCACTCGCTGGGTAAAGAGGTTTCTCACTGAAATCCCTATTGGATTATTGAACCCCTTCACAATCTTAAAGACTTCCATCAGGTCACCCTTCAGTCTTCTCCTTTCTAGAGAAAAGCAGCCCCAGCCTTTCCTGAGGGTTAAATGCTCTCAGTTCTGGGATTATTCTTGTGAATCTTTGTTGCTCCTTCTCCAGTGTGTCTATTTCCTTTTTCTAAATGGAGGTCACAGATGTTGACAGTGCTCCCAGTGTAGTCTAACCCTGGTTCTGAACAAGTTGAACATAACCTCACTGCTGTTTAATTCTACCCCTCTAGAATGGAACCCTATATTTGGGCCCCAAACTTCTGGAAGGATGAAATGTTCTTAGAGAAGGTGCAGAGAAGATTTACGAGAATGATTCCAGGGATGAGGGACTTCACTGAGTTGGAGGGACTGGAGCAGCTGAAATTTCTCTCTTTAGATCAGACAGGATTGGAAATGGGGCCATTCAGCCCATTGAGTTCATGTTGGCTCTCTTTAGATCAAACTGTTACCCTGTTCTCTCTCCGTATCCCTGCGGATTGATTTCCCTGAAATGCCCGTCCAATTTCCTTTTGGAAACATTCCAGTCTCTCTGCTTCAGCCCAATCATAGGAAGTGAGTTCCAGATATTTACCACTTCAAATGCAGACGAGGAGCAGAGAGCACAAAAGGAGGCCGTGTGCCCCACGCTGCCTCTTCAAACATTCTAAACAACAAGTTCAAGGAAACCACGTTAAATTCTAACATGTGACTGGAGCTTTATTTTAAAAATTAATATTGGATTCATCTACATGCTTGTGGAAGCTGCAAAGCGAGCAGGAGTTGTATAAACTAAAAATTTCTTCTAAGAATTTAATCAGTTGGAAGACATTATAATTCTGTCAAATTTGGCTCAAGAATAAGGTTGATTGCTCAGTTCAAGTCAGAAGGAAAGCTATTGTCTTGCAGCAAGTCTCTTTTCGAACCAGTATATCTTGTATTAACTTTATTCAGTTGTGGGACATGGGTGTCACTGGCTGGCCAACATTTATCGCCCATCCCTAGATGCCCTTGTTCAGAGGGCAGTTCAGAGTCAACCACATTGTATGAACTAAATGTGTTCATTAAATATTACTGTATTTAGAACAAAGAGAGTTACAGGGACAGGCCCTTCAAGCCTGCACTGACCATATTGCCAGACTAAATTAAAACCCCCTACCCTTCTGGGGAACATATCCCTCTATTCCCGTCCTATTCATGCATTTGTCAAGGTGCCCCTTAAAAGTCACTACCATATCCACTTCCACTACCTCCCCCGGCAATGGTTCCAGGCACCCACTACTCTCTGTGTAAAAAATCTGCCTCGTACATCTCCCTTAAACTTTGCTCTTCACACTTCAAATCTGTTCCCCCCTGGGAAAAAGCTTCTGACTATCCACTCTGTCCATGCCTCTCATAATCTTGTGGACTTCTATCACATCTCCCCTCAACCTCCGTCATTCCAGTGAAAACAAACCAGGTTTCTCCAACTTTTCCTCATAGATAATATCCTCCACACCAGGGAACATCCTGGTAAGTATTTTCTGTACCCTCTCCAAAGCCTTCACTTCCTCCTGGTGGTGTGGCGACTAGAATTGAACACTATATTCCAAGTGCGGCCTAACTAATCTTCTATAAAGCTGCAACGAGTTGCCAATTTTTCAACTCAATGCCCCAGCCGACAAAGGCAAGCATGCCGTATGACTTCTTGACTATCTTCTCCACCTACATTGCCACTTTCAGTGACCTGTGTACCTACAAAGAACAAAGTGCTTTAAACTTATTTTAAACAGGTTTTTAACAGGTAAATTCTTAGCTTTCTGCTCCAGCAAACAATGAAAGGCTTCACCGTCTGCTCGACAGACTGGAGGGCTGATTGTGGATAAGTCCCCAGGACCGGATGAAATGCATCCGAGGGTTCTGAAAGAAATGGCGGAGGTTATAGTGGATGCATTGGTGGTTATTTTCCAGACGTCGCTGGATTCCGGGGAAGTGCCGGAAGATTGGAAAACGGCTAGTGTTATGCCGTTGTTTAAGAAGGGTGCCAGGCAAAAGGCAGGGAATTATAGGCTGGTTAGTTTAACATCTGTGGTAGGTAAAATGTTAGAATCTGTCATTAAAGAGGAAATTGCGAGGCATCTTGAAGGGAATTGCTTGATAGAGCGGACGCAGCACGGTTTCATTAAAGGGAAGTCGTGTCTGACAAATTTACTGGAGTTCTATGAGGATGTGTCTAGGGCGGTGGATAGAGGAGAGCCGGTGGATGTGGTCTTTCTGGATTTTCAGAAGGCGTTTGACAAAGTACCTCAGAAGAGGTTATTGCAGAAGGTCAGGGGACTTGGAGTTGGGGGTAGGGTGTTAGCGTGGATAGAGGATTGGTTGTCAAATAGGAGGCAGAGAGTGGGGGTCAACGGGTGCTATTCGGATTGGTGGATGGAACTGAGCCACAACAGATCAGCCATGATCTTATTGAATGGCGGGGCAGGCTCGAAGGGCCAGATGGCCTACTCCTGCTCCTATTTCTTATGTTTATGTTTACTTATGTTTACCTGTACACCTAGATCCCTCTGCCTGTCAATACTCTTAAAGGTTCTGCCATTTACTTTATATTTCTTATTTGTGTTAGACCTACCAAAATGCAGTACCTCACATTTGTCTGGATTAAACTCCATCTACCTTCTCTCTGCCCAAATCTCCTACTGATCTCATTGTTTCCAGAGGAGCAGTTGGAGTGGTGATTCAGTGATGAGAGCTTGTCGGTAGGAGGGATTTTTACCTTACTTTTTTCAGTTTTTTTTCCTAAGCCGGGAGTGTAAAACCGGAAAGTAGGCCCCAGTGAGACCTGGGAAGGTTTTTTTGTTCCTTTAAAAGGTTAAAGAGGGTTCGACCTCATTGTTTCCAGAGGAGCAGTTGGAGTGGTGATTTAGTGAAGAGAGCTGCCCCATCTGGTAGTTATTTATTAGCTACCAGTCATTAACAAATGAGAAAGTCATTAGCCTTAAATGAGTTATAGTTAATCAGTGAATAACAAATCAGTAGTTATAGTAAAAGATTGAGTTTTATTTCCTGTAAAAGCTTAATTGCTGTGTGTATAAAGAATTTGCAATGAGGATAAATGTACTGGTGAGAGAGAGACGTTCAAGCTCTGATTAGCCTCAACATTTGAAACTGTGTAAATAAGGGATTGTACAGAATCAGCGAAAGGGGTAGTATGAACCAGTTCTTTTGTATTCCTGTCTAAGATAATGAGAGAAGGTGGTGTGTCAGTAATTGAGGATCCAGTTAAATTAATCTACTGATCAAATTGACCAATTGTCCTGATACAACAGCCCCAACTCTGACATGAGGTAATCATCACTTTGGGGATAAAAGTAGAGGTTCTGAAAGTCTTTCTTGTGAGCCAAATATTGAAGACTCCCGAGGCTGAGTTCCAAGGAAATTCCTATCAGAGAAGGAGCCAGACTCCCGAGGCTGAATTCCTGTGAAAGAAGGAGCCAGAGAGGGTTACGCTTCTCCAGACTGATCACCCGCATGAAGTTGTAAAAATCAATGTCTTAAAGTTGTTCAGAAAAACCTTTTCATTCAACAAACTTCTTTTTAAATTTACTATCCAAAGAATTCTGCCTTTACCACAAAGAGGGCAGGGAACAGGCTACAGATGAATCAAAGAGAAACCATTTGTGTCCAGAATGTTGTGAATATCCTTTTACTCTGGTTGTCTTTGATCCTCAAGTCATTTTCTGTTTGTTTTAACCATGTCCTGTTTCGCTGATAAAGTTTTAACAGTAAAAATATTTACCTTTCTGGACATTTCCTGATGAGATTGATGCACTTTAGGGAAAGTGAGTGAGAGGGGTTGACAGGATCTTTAACAGAAAGTGAGTCTCTCTAAAGGTAATTGGCAAAGGAGCCAGAGGGGGAGATGATATTTTAATTTATTTTTTGACACAGCGAGCTATTCCGATCTGCCTGAAAGCAGATTCAATAAAATATTTCCACAGGGTAAAGACTTGAAAGGGAAGAATTTGCAGGGCTGTGGGGAAACAGCAGACTCTGGATAAATCAGAGAGTCCTTTCAAAGAGATAGCAGGGACACGATGGGTTGAATGGATGACTCTTGAAGGCTGTCAATCTCAGCCTCCTGCTTTTGCGCAGGTTAAAAGGGACAGATTTCATTGCAGCCTCTTCCCTGTATATGTATTTAAAGAGACAGGTTTCTCTTTAGCTCTGAGTGACTGATATAACAATTGTTTGGAGGCCCTTTTCCCACGCGGTCCTCCAGCACCTTCCTGTCTCTACTAGTGCAATGCCAATGGCAGTTTTCCAACCAGGGCACTGGCCCTGTTATTCTCAGCTAAATTCAGCCCTCAGCTCCGTTGCCTGGCTTGACAAGAGCAACAGAGAAAGAAAGACTCAAATGGAGAGTCAAAACTTGGGACTTTAAATGAACTGTTAAGATCTCTGTAATGATCAACAATTTAAGAAAAATGGATTCTAAACCCAGTGAGTAAATTAAAGAATCGCACGACAAAACTTCAAGTTTATGGCGTTTACTCCAACAAACTGGAGGCAACAATGACTACTTTTTTGAAGGGAATATTGCCCTTAAACTGTAAAATTGAACTTTGAAATTTCGCTCTTAACACAACCAAATGTCCCAACCAATCTACGTTGATTCTGTTCTCGAATAATTTAATCAATCAATAAGTCTCTTGTTCTTATTTCCAAGTAGCAGGTAAGAGACCTGTCCGGTCCCCACTCAAGCTCTGATTTTTCACTGGCCATGCTTGGGTAGGATTATAACCATTAGAATCTACTCTCAGAGGGTCCGCTTTTCAGTCCAGTGCTATTTGGAGTATACCGTCACTTCACCCACTATTGGGTCATAAGTCCCTCACAGTTTTTATCACAAATTTAGGATAAATTAATTTAAACAATGCCTGAGAATGCTTCTTAATTTCTTAACCAACTACCTACCACTGTTTGTTGATTGGTCAGACCCCCCCCTTTTTACAGATTCGGGTATCTCAGCCGCTGAACACCAGCCAGTCCTGGGATAAGTTTAATTCCAACTCATTCTGAGTAAATATTCTCACCAGGTCCTCTGTCAGGGCCCTGCTAAGCAGCTTTAATGGTCCGTAATTGCAGAAACTGAGCTGTCACAGGAATATGATCAAGATAGTCCAGTTCCATAGTCTGCAGTCCTTCAGTTATGACAGAATATGTGTCTGTAGGTAGCTGCCTCGGCTATGGTCCCAACACTGTCTTCCTGAACTGCTACAATGCCTGAGGTGCAAGTACACCCACAGTGTAAATACATCCACAGTGCTGTTAGGGATTTCCAGCTACACATTTCAGACTTACTAGACAATATTGTCCAGGACAATAAATTCACAATATCTTTAAACCAGAAATTCAACATTCCCATTTGATTTCAGGTATTAACATATTCTGTTTGTTCTTACATAGAACATAGAATATTACAGCACAAACAGGCCCTTCGGCCCTCAAGTTGCGCCGATCGCATCAACCCCACCAATCTATAGACCTATCTATAACCCCCAATCCCATTAAACCCCATATACTCATCCAGAAGTCTTTTAAAAGACCCCAGCGAGTTCGCCTCCACCACCGACGACGGCAGCCGATTCCAATCACTCACCACCCTCTGAGTGAAAAACTTACCCCTAACATCACCTCTGTACTTCCCTCCCCGCACCTTAAATCTGTGTCCTCTCGTAGCGACCATTTCAACCCGGGGAAATAGCCTCTGAGAGTCCACCCTATCTATTCCTCTCAACATTTTATAAACTTCTATCAGGTCGCCTCTCAACCTTCGCCTCTCCAGGGAAAAGAGTCCCAGCTCCCTCAACCTATCTTCATAAGGCATGCCTCCCAGTCCAGGCAACATCCTTGTAAATCTCCTCTGCACCCTTTCAATAGCTTCTACGTCTTTCCTATAGTGAGGCGACCAGAACTGCGCACAGTACTCCAAATGAGGCCTGACGAGGGTCCTGTAAAGTTGCAGCATTACCTCCCGACTCCTAAACTCAATCCCTCGATTAATGAAGGCCAGTACACCATACGCCTTCTTGACCACCTCCTCCACCTGCGAGGCCGATTTAAGAGTCCTGTGAACCCGGACCCCGAGATCCTTCTGCTCTTCAACACTACTAAGACCCCTGCCCTTAATAGTGTACTCGTTCATCCCGTTGGTTCTGTCGAAATGGACTACTACACATTTATCCGCGTTGAAGTCCATCTGCCACTTCTCCGCCCATTCCTGCATCCTATCTATGTCCTGCTGCAACTTTTGACATCCTTCCAGACCATCCACAACACCGCCGACCTTCGTGTCATCAGCGAACTTGTTAACCCATCCCTCCACTTCCTCATCCAGGTCATTCATGAAAATGACAAACAACAAGGGTCCCAGAACAGATCCCTGGGGCACCCCACTGGTGACTGACCTCCATTCCGAAAAAGACCCATCCACAACCACTCTCTGCCTTCTGCAGGCAAGCCAGTTCTGGATCCACAAGGCCAAAGGCCCTTGGATCCCATGCCCTCTCACCTTCTCAAGAAGTCTTGCATGGGAGACCTTATCAAAAGCCTTGCTGAAGTCCATGTACACTACGTCCACGGCACTTCCTTCGTCAATGTGTTAATGTTGTCAATGTCAGGCTGGGGTTGTTCCCGTTGGAGCAAAGGAGGTTGAGGGGAGATTTGATAGAGGTGGACAAGATTCTGACAGGTTTAGATAAGGTGGACAAAGAAAAGTTGTTTCCATTCACTGTTAGGCAAGGACAAGGGGATCACAGATTTAAGATTTTCAGTCTGAGATGCACAGGGGGATGTGAGGAGAATATTTCATGCAGTGAATGGTAATGATCTGGAACTCGCTGCCTACAAAGGTGGAGGAAGTGGAGACAATAAACAATTACAAAGGAAATTGGATGGGCATTTGGGGGGTTTTAAATAGAAATACTGACTAAATATCTCTGAACTTCCTAACACCCTGTCACTCTGTGAACTGTATGAAATTTGAAACCAGGTATTAGCAACAAGACTCAAAGAGCATCAGCCCCCTGGAGGCAAAGTCATGAGACCAGCCAGTCCAGCAGAAAGAAACACTCTAACACTCTCCCACCATTGACTAACTGTGAGAATGAACAAAATGCAGTTCTGAATGTAATTGAGAGCAGAAACAATAACAGCAGAATCCAACAGCTGTAATCACTCGTGAACTTGTTGGTGTCTCAATAGGGCAGATGAAACACTGAATCCCTTCCCACATTGGGAGCAGATAAATGGCCTCTCCCCAGTGTGAACTCGTTGGTGTGTCAGCAGGCTGGATGAGTCAGTGAATCTCTTCCCACATTGCGGGCAGGTGAAGGGCCTCTCTCCAGTGTGAATTCGCTGGTGTTTCTGCAAGTTGGATAAGTCAGCGAATCCCTTTCCACACTGACAGCAGGTGAATGGTTTCTCCCCAGTGTGAACTCGCTGGTGTGTCCGCAGAATGGATAATCGAGTGAATCGCTCCCCACACTGAGAGCAGGTGAACGGTTTCTCCCCAGTGTGAACTCGCTGGTGTGTCCGCAGGTTGGATGACTGAGTGAATCCCTTCCCACATTGAGAGCAGGTGAATGGTTTCTCCCCAGTATGAACGCGCTGGTGTGTCCACAGGTTGGATAACCGACTGAATCCCTTCCCGCACACAGAGCAGGTGAATGGCCTCTCCCCAGTGTGAACTCTCTGGTGTGTCTGCAGGCTAGATAAATGACTGAATCGTTTTGTACACTGAGAGCAGGTGAATGGCCTCTCCCCAGTGTGAACTTGCTGGTGTCTCTGCAGGCTGGATGACAAAGTGAATCCCTTCCCACACACAGAGCAGATGAACGGCCTCTCCCCAGTGTGACTGCGCCGATGAATTTCCAGATCACAAGGAGCTTTGAATCCTTTCCCACAGTCCCCACATTTGCACGGTTTCTCCATGGTGTGAGTCCTTGTGACTCTCCAGGTTAAACAATCAGTTAAATCTCACACAGAACACGGGTACAGTCTCTCCCCGCTGTGAATGCTGCAATGTATTTTCAGGCTGTGTAACTGATTAAAGCTCTTTCCACACTCAGTGCACTGGAACGCTCTCGGTTGAGTGGGTGTGTGTGTCTCGGTGCTTTTCCAGTGATGCTGATGTTTAAAATCTTCTGAAGCAGACAGAACAGAGAAATATTTCTTCTTTTAGATTTAAAGGCTGATGATATTCAGGTCCAGTTGAATACTGTCAGATGTTGACGTGGCATGTGGTTTGAGATTTCTGTCTGTAAATCTTCACTTTCTGATTTCCTGTAGGAGGAATTTACAAAAGCCATCACTGTCACTACAGGATAGAAATTCAAAACAAACAATTCTAGTTTCTATGGAACATTCTTTCCTCTCTCATTCCCCAAAAGCTGTAATCTCATCCCACACACTCTCTCTCCATTCTCACTCTGCTGTATCTAATATTCACCCTCCCAGTTCTTCTGAAGGTGCTGATTCAGGCTGATTGACAGATCCATGCTCACTGCTTCCTGTCCAGCACACAGAAATCATAACTAAAAGGAGCTGCAATCAGCGATTCGAGTCTGCTCAACCATTCATAGAATCATGGAATCTACACGACAGAAGGAGGCCATTAGGCCCATCAAGCTTCCACGAACAACAATCCCAGCCAGATCCAATCCCTGTAAACTCCCATATTTACACTTCAAATCCCCCAACACTAAGGAGCAATTTATCTTGGCCAATCAATCCAATGCACACATCTTTGGATTGTGGGAGGAAACTGGAGCACTGGAAGAAATCCACGGAGAGATCATGCAAACTCCACCCAAGCCAGGAATCAAACCCAGGTCCCTGATGCTTTGAGACAGTCGTGATGACCACTGAGCCACCATACAACACAGATGTACCTTAGCACCATTTTCCCCTGGATCTCTTGATATTTTGAATATCTAGACCTATCAAACCCTCACTTGAATATTCTTGGTGACTGAGCTTTACAGTCTGGGGTAAAGAATTCCAAAACTTCACCACATGTTGAGTGAAGAAATCCCACCTCATCTTCACTTTCTCTTCAAATAAATGTACTTTATTGCAAGACCATAAATAAAATCCAATTTGTACAATAAAACTAAACTAGACATATTGCTGCCCTATATTACTTTATTGTTCCCTTAAATGTCAGGCATCTCTGGCGGAAACCAGCCTTTAAATGTGAAGATCAGGAAAGAGACCATCCTTTCAGACAATTAAATGAGCCAAGTTGAGGGAGCAAAGGATGCCGATTCTTTAAGACAGAGACCTGGGCCAACCTTTCCCGTCTGCAGCCTCCTTGGATTCACTCAAAGGGTGGTGAATCTCTGGAATTCTCTGCCCGTTGAAGTGGTGGAGGCTGCCTCGCTAAATATTTTTAAGACGCGGGTTGATGGGTTTTTGATAAGAGAAGGGATTAAGGGTTATGGGGAGAGGGCGGGAAGGTGGAACTGAGCCACGACAGATCAGCCATGATCTTATTGAATGGCGGGGCAGGCTCGAAGGGCTAGATGGCCTACTCCTGCTCCTATTTCTTATGTTCTTATTCACTTCCTCCCCCTTCAGTTGCTGCAAGTCCCCAGTTAACCACAGAATGAGAAAAGAATGTGTTTTACTCACAGATGTTGGCCACAAGAGGAACTTTGAGTCTGCCTGAAGCTTCATCTTCATTCACACAAGGCCCGCGTTCTGATTGGTTGGAGGACCTGAGGCTTTCCGGTCCTCCAACTCTTTCCATTGGTCAGAGCTGGTAAGGTGAATTACAAGTGCGCGTGTGCAGGTTTTGTGTGAATGCGCATGTGCGGATGCGGGGCCAGGGACAGAGCCGGCGCGCTGACCATTGTCTGTCCGGATCTTCCAGCCTTTCCCATTGGACAACAGCTCAGCGCGGCTGGAGGGCAAAGTCCCGCCCACCCCCACGTGAGGCTCCGCCCCCCATTGTCTGATTGCGAGGAATTGACCAATGGGAACCCGGGAATGGAGCCACAGAATTGACCAACATTTGTCAGTGAAGTTTCTAACAGAAAGGTTTTCAAGGCAGCTCCATGAATAGGATTCATTCACACTGTCCACATCAGACAATGCCTTCTCAGACATGAAAATCTGCATTTGTCTGGTTGGCCAGTGGCAGAGTAAGAGCCGGTGGGAACAGTAACTTTGATCTTTATAGCTAAGCATCTGGGGTTGCTAAGCAATAGGGGAAGTGGAGTCAGCAATAGCGGGAGGAAGGATCCGGATTCTATGGCAAATCCCATTGTAAAAAGTCTGACAACACCTGGTTTTAGTCCAACCTATTTATTTGATAATATACTCACAAGCTTTCGCACCCCTTCGTCAGGTGAATGGTGAGTTCTGGCCTCAGACAGAGCATATAAAGCACAGACAGTTTAGAGACTACTGATTAGAATGCGAATCCTTACACCTAACCTGCTGTTCAAGACCTGAAGTGGCTGATAATGTGAGTGGAAGGAGCACACTACAATCCCATTGTGCCAGAGGGTAAAATGCAATTGGCTGAAGTACTTGACATATGTAATTAATGATTTTTTGTATGGAAAATGATTGATTCACACCTAATGAAAGGTGGGAGAATTTGACATGAAAAATGTATAATTGATCAATCCTAAGCATTTTACATCAGAGTTATTGCAGAGATCAGGATACTTCTAGAGAGGTATTACAATGTCCAATAATGTTTCTCTTCGATCGTTGGTCAAATAAAAGGTAAATCATTAAACTGGGACACTGGCTTTTGTGAGTCTTTGTATTGTCTGAAGGTTTTGGCAATACCTGCTCTCCAGTGGTAATGTACCCAGTGTGTTGGGGGCAATGAACTCAGAAGAATCATTCAACACTCAAGCCTGATTCAATCGACAATCAGTTTATTGAATGACCATTACCACCTGTAAAATTTTTGTTCTTTATCTGGGGTTGAGGTGACAACGAGAGAATTCTCACAGTTATTCCTCCAGGCTACATTTAAAATTTCCAGAGTGAACTGGTTCGAATAAATCCACAATTATAAATTAAGATACACATGAGTTTCCGAGTGATTTAAAAACAAATCAACTGAGTGCTGAAAGGGTTAACTTCTCTACAGAGCCTGAAGGGGTGGGAAGTGAGCAGAAAAGACTTGCACATAATTATGGCATTTTACATAATTTTAAAAACTTTTCTAACAACAAAACAAACTTGATTTTAAACTTCATCTGTTCAGTTTTTCCATTCCTCAACCTAATTATTGTAATTTGATCAGTTATTGTTCGGGATGGGTAACTTCTGTGCTTTATAAACTGATTCACTCATTTTGTTAATTCTACATGGGCTCAGAGAATCAGAAGCCAGGCTTCTTCATTCTTACTCTTTTTTCCCTCTCCCACCGCTCCCTCTGTTTTGGGGAGGGTCGTGGGGATTCCAAATCTCATTTTATCATAAAAGTGAAATACTGCGGATGCTGGAAAATCTCTGCAGGTCTGACAGCATCTGTGGAGAGAGAATAGAGTCAATGTCTCGAGTCTGGATGACCCTTTATAAGAGCTCTTATGAAGTGTCATCCAGACTCGAAATGGCTCTATTCTCGAACCACTTTATCGATAGGTTTTGTGTTCTTAGTTTCCAAATGGCAGGTAAGAGACCTGTCCGGTACCCACTCGAGCTCTGATTTTTCACTGGCCATGATGGGGTAAGATAATAACCATTCGGATCTACTCTCAGAGGGTCCACTTTTCAGTCCAGTGCTACTTGGAGTATACTGTCACTTCACTGACCATCAGGTCACAAATCAGTCACAGTTTTTATCACAAATTTAGGAATAAATTAATTTAAACAAAGCCTGAGAACGCTTCTTAATTTCTGAATCAACTACCTACCACTGTCACTCTGTGATGTTTGCTGAAAAAGTCTGACAACACCAGGTGTTGTCAGACTTTTTACTGTGTTTACGCCAGTCCAACGCCGGCATACCCACATCATGTTTGCTGAAACCAGGCAATTGCAACAAAGCTCAAAGAGCATCAGCCCACTGGAGGCAAAGCCATGAGACCGGCCAGTCCAGCAGAAAGAAACCCTCCCCATTGACCTGCTGTGAGAATGAACAAAATGCAGTCCTGGATGTAACTGAGAGCTGAAACAGTAACAGCAGAATCCAACCCTGAATATCACTCGTGAACTTGTTGGTGTCTCAGTAGCTGGGATAAAATTCTGAACCCTTTCTATACACTGAGCTGGTGAACAGTTTCTTCCCAGTGTGAACACACTGGTGTCTCCACAGGCTGGTTGAATCACTGAATCCCTTCCCAATGCAGAGCAGCTGAATGGTTTCTCCCAGTGTGACCACGCTGATGTCTCAGCAGGTGGGATAGTCGAGTGAATCCCTTCCCACACTGAGATCAGGGTAATGGCCTCCCCCCAGTGTGAACTCGCTGGTGTTTCTGTAAAGTGGATAACACAGTGAATCCCTTCCCACAGTGAGAGCAGGTGAACGGCCTCTCCCCAGTGTGAACTCGCTGATGTGTCTGCAGATTGGATAACTGGTTGAATCCCTTCCCACACTGAGAACAGGTGAATGGCTTCTCCCCAGTGTGAACTCGCTGGTGTCTCCGCAGTCTGGATGAGTCAGTGAATCCCTTCCCACACTGAGAACAGGTGAATGATCTCTCCCCAGTGTGAACTCGCTGGTGTGTCCGCAGGTTGGATGACTGAGTGAATCCCTTCCCACACTGAGAGCAGGTAAAAGGTTTCTCTCCAGTCTGAACTCGCTGGTGTGACTGCAGGTGGCGGAACTGAATGAACCCCTGCCCACACTGAGAGCAGATGAACGGCCCCTCTCCAGTGTGGCTACGCTGATGAGTGTCCAGCAGAGATGGGAATCTGTATCTCTTTCCACAGTCTGCACATTTCCATGGTTTCTCCATAGTGCAGGTGTCCTTGCCTCTCCCTCGGGTGGACAATCAGTTGAAGCCTTGGCCACACACAATATGTGTACAGTCTCTCCCCACTGTGAATGGTGTGATATTTATTCAGGATGTGTAACTGGTTAAAGCTCTTCAGTCAGTGCACTGGAACACTCTCACTTGAATTTGGCAGTGTGTTGATGCTTTTCCAGTCACACTGATGTTTGAAATCTTTTCAAATCTCCTTCCAGACTCAATGGCTGACGATATTCAGGTCCCGAATATGACTCTGCCAGATCGAGACCTCATGTTTGAGATTTCAGCCTGTGATTCCTGTAAAACAAGTTGACACAAGTCATCAGTGTCAGTACAGGATAGAAACCCAGAACAGACAATCCTACTTTCTATGGAACAGTCTTTCCTCCTTTATTCCTCAAAAGCTGTAAATCTCCCTCATACTCTCCCCTCCATTCTCACTCTGCTGTATCTAATATTCACCCTCCCAAAGGTGCTGATTGAGGCTGATTGACAGATCCATGCTCACTGCTTCACTGGAGACATACAGCTGAAAATCTCCATGCAGGCTGCCAGACAAATCTATGTGCATATGACGAACTAAAAATGTGTGGACTTTACACACTGGATTCACTTCTTTTTCCTTCAGTTGCTGCAAGTCCCCAATTTCCCCCAGAATGAGAAAAGGAAAGGGGGAAACATTGATTTCCTCCCAGATGTTGCACAGAGGAGGACATTTTAGTCTGAACTTCATTGGCCGACTTCTGCATGACGACTTTCTCCCTCAAAGACATTGACATCCTTTGCTCCCTCAGCTTGACACATTTATTTGTCTGGCTAAAAGGATGGTCTCTTTCCTAATGTTCACAATTAAAGGGCTGGTTTCCCTCAGAGATGGCTGACATTTAACAGAATAATAAATTATTAGAGGATAATATGCCGAGTGATGTTATATTGTGGATCTGATATACTATTTATGGTTCTGTAACAAATTAAATTTATTATTTCTCATCTTGTAATGAGGCACTGTAGCTCTGTTATATATTTAAAGAACAAAGAACAATCCAGCACGGGAAACAGGCCCTTCGGCCCAACGAGCCCGCGCCGCCACATCACCCTACACCTATTCTACCCTGCATATCTATGAATGGAACCCTACTCAGTCAGATTCAGGGAAGAAATAGTGTCAATTTGGTAAAAACCGATTAGTCTGAGAGCACATTTTTGGGGTGTGGGAGGAAACCGGAGCGCCCGGAGGAAACCCACGCAACCACAGGGAGAATGCGCAAACTCCCACAGACACAGGCCCAAATCCATGTGCCTGCACAGCCAGCAGTGCTAGTCACTGAGCTGTTGCGGCGCCCATCTACCGGTCCAGGATCAAGCACACACACCGACATGAAGTCCTAGGCCACTCCTGGAACTTCCAAGAGCAGCCCAGGCATGACCCGCCGTTTGAATGCCCCTCGTTTGACACGAGCTGGACCTCTACCTGTGGAATAAAGTCAAAAATATTAATCTTACAGTCTGCCTTTCCGGTGTCTCCCGAGGTTTAACCCTATTTAATATCCCCTACCATATCCCTCCATTCTCGTTTCACTCATGTGCCTATCTAACTGCATCTTAAACGAGTCCAACGTTCCTGCCTCCATCACCCTACTCGGTAGCGCGTTCCAGACCCCCACAACTCTCTGCGTAAAGAACCTTCTTCTCACCTCCAAATTATACCTCTCCCCCCTCACCCTTAAATGATGACCTCTCGTGTTCGTATCCAGTCTAGGGAGCAGTCTCTCACTATTAACTCTATCCATTCCCTTCATTATCTTATATACTTCTATCATGTCCCCTCTCAATCTCCGCCTTTCCAAGGAGAATAGTCCCAGTTTCTTCAACCTCTCCTCGTAACCCAGTCCCCCCATGCCAGGCAACATCCCGGTAAACCTCCTCTGCACCCTTTCCAGAGACTCCACATCCTTCCGGTAGTAAGGTGACCAGAACTGGATGCAGTACTCCAAATGCGGTCTAACCAATGTTCTGTACAACTGAAGCATTAGACAGCAGCTTTTATACTCTATGCCCCTTCCTATAAAGGCCAACATCCCATAAGCCTTCCTAACAACCTTCTCCACTTGTGATGCAACCTTCATGGATTTGTGAACCTGCACTCCCAGGTCCCTCTGTATGGCTATACTCCTAATCGGCCCCCCTTTAATCACATAGCTCCTCTCTGCATTATTCCGTCCAAAATGCATCACCTCGCATTTGTCAGGATTAAATGCCATCTGCCACCTATCTGCCCACTGCACCAACCTATCTATATCCTGTTGTATCACCTGACAATCCAGTTCTGTACCCGCCAACCCTGCCATCTTGGTGTCATCAGCAAACTTGCTAATCACACCACCTACGCCCTCTTCCAAGTCATTTATGTAGACTACAAAGAGGAGAGGTCCCAGTACTGAGCCCTGTGGCACACCACTGGTCACTGGCCTCCAGCCCGACAAGGTCCCCTCCACAGCTACCCTCTGTCTCCTATTTCCCAGCCAGCTCTCAATCCACTTAGCTACCTTGCCTCGTATCCCATGCGCCTTAACCTTTTCTACCAGCCTACCGTGAAGGACTTTGTCAAACGCCTTACTGAAATCCATATAGATGACATTGTCAACCGTTTTTGTCACCTCCTCAAAGAATTCCACCAGATTCGTAAGGCAAGACCTCCCTCTAACAAAGCCATGTTGCGTATCCCTAATCAGATCGCAACGCTCCAAATGCTCATACATCCTACCCTAAAGTATTTTTTCCATTAACTTCCCTACCACCGACGTCAAACTCACCGGTCTATAATTCCCAGGGTTATCCCTACTACCTTTTTTGAACAACGGGACCACATTTGCTACCCTCCAGTCTTCTGGGACTTCACCTGTGTCCAAAGAAGAGACAAAGATTTGCGCCAGAGGCCCAGCAATTTCATCTTTCGCCTCCCTAAGCAGCCTGGGATAAATACCATCAGGCCCCGGAGCTTTATCTGTCCTTACGCTACCTAAAAGCCCTAGCACTTCCTCTCTCGTAATAACTATATCCTGCAAATAAACCTCCACTCCCTCCAAGAGACGACACGATTCCGAACCCCTCTCCTTTGTGAATACCGACGCAAAGTATTCATTCAGGAGTTCCCTCATCCCCTCCGACTCAATACACAACTCACCACTCTTGTCCCTAAGAGGACCAATTTTCCCTCTAACTACTCTATTACCTCTGATATAGGAATAAAATGCCTTTGGATTTTCCTTAATTCTACCAGCCAAAGCCATCTCATGCCCTCTCTTCGCCCTTCTAATTCCCCTTTTTAGCTCCCTCCTACTCTCGCTGTATTCTTCAAGCGCACTCTCCGTACCCATTTGTTTTGACCTAACATATGCCTCCCTCTTCTTCCTGACCAAGTCTTTAATATCCTCCGTAATCCACGGCTGCCTAATCCTTCCTTTCCCATCCTTTCGCTTAACCGGAACATACCTCCCCTGCAACCATTTCATTTTGTCCCTAAATGCCTCCCACTTGCCAACTGTGGACTTGCCAGCTAACAGTCCCTCCCAATCAGTTTGCTGCAGCTCCCTCCTAATCCTGCCTTAGCTCGCCTTGCCCCAGTTCAGCACACTCCCATTCGGACGGCACTCGTCCCTTTCCATTTTTATCCTAAAGTAGACGGACTTGTGGTCACCGTTCGCCACATGTTCGCCTACCTCTACCTCACCCACCTGGCCCGGTTCGTTTCCCAATACTAGATCCAGTATAGCTCCTCCCCTAGTCGGGCTAGTTACATACTGTTCTAGCGACCCTTCCATAACACAGTTCACAAACTCCTCTCCCTCCGTACCCCCAGCTCTAGGCCCCCTCCAATTCACTCCAGGAAAATTAAAATCACCCACTACAACCACTCTGTTCTTCCTGCACCTGTCCAAAATGCCCCTGCAAATGCCTTCCTCCACTGACTTTGGGCTGTTGGGTGGCCTATAGTACACCCCTAGCAATGTGATCTCTCCCTTTTTATTCCTCAACTCCACCCACACTGACTCAATCCCTATCTCTTCCATATTGTCCTCCCTCTGCACTACTGTGATGTTTTCATTGACTAATTTCCACTCAAGTCATTACAGCACAGAAGGAAACCATTCAGTAACTCAAGTCCATGCTGACTTCTGTCGAACAATCCAGTCAGTCCCATTCCCCTTCTATATTCCCTTTCCCCTGCAAGTTTATTTCCTTCATGTGCCCATCTCATTTCTGAAATATATTAAAGGGGACAGTAAACTAATATAAGATAGAGATGTGTCTGATATTGTTATATGGTAGAGATTAGCTATATTATTTATGGCTTTGAAATTGAATACACTTATCTGATATACACTTATCACTTATAAAGCCTCCGCACCCACGCCGCCGCCTCCATTACACTCCAGAATAAGCCATTTCCCTGGAAACCCGGAACCGATAAAACCACCTTGCTGCCACTGCAGCATCAACACCCACTGCGCATGTACTTTAGATCTACAGTACGCATGCGCAAAGTCTGTTGCGAGGATGGATCATATTCTGATTCTCTGTGAACGCTGGGTAAGATAGCCACCATTGAAGTATGTTACTGCATAATCAACATCCTGATAAATCTTTTCTATTTCCTCTCCAAAGCCTCCACATCCTTCTGGTAGTGTGGCAACCAGAATTGAACACTATATTCCAAGTGCGGCCTAACTAAGTTGGGATCTTCCTCTGTTCTGTCCACTCGATGACTTTCTCCTGTGAATATCTAGCCAGAGTATTGGACCCTGGTGTGTTTCTTTGTTCATCTTGTTGACGCTAAATATTGAATCTTGTGGTTTCAGACACCAGATAATCAAACTCCCAACAACAGTTTATATTTTACTGACTGTATTAATAGCACTGCAATACTACAAAGTACAGTTACCCCATCCAGAGAAAGGGAGAATGTTGGGGTAGAGATTATTTCCGAGCTGAATGTGAAAATGGATTCATTCAGTCTTTCCATTTACTGATCGAGAGCACAATTACACCAGAGGAAGACCACTCAAGCACTTAACGTTTGCAAAGGGATTTCATAGAACATAAGAAATAGGAACAGGAGTAGGCCATCTAGCCCTTCGAGCCTGCCCCGCCATTCAATAAGATCATGGCTGATCTGTCGTGGCTCAGTTCCACTTTCCTGCCCTCTCCTCATAACCCTTAATCCCCTCTCTTATCAAAAACCATTTCCTGAGTGGTTAGTACTAACTTTAAAAGTTCAAAGCATTTGATCCAATTTCAACATTCTTATTGCCGAGGGCAATTTAACTGTTCTATCTAGGAGTACACAAATCATTTTCTATTTCACAAAACCAATGTGAATGGCGGGGTGATTACCCAATATTCTCTGCGAGTGAGAATGTGCCCTATCCACATTACAGCGCCGCCTTGCGCAAGCGCGGTACTTGGCTCTGACTGGGACATGCGCATTCCGGGCTGTGACTGGAGCTGCGAGGAGCCGGAGAGAAACAATGGAGTGAGGTTCAGTAATGGAGCCGCTGGGTGACCGGGGAGGGATAGAAGCAGCGGAGTGGGCTGGGAGGTTTCATAAACACCTTGTGGATGCTTCAATCCAGATAATATATTTCCGGTACCGTTTCAATCGGAACCGAATAGAGTCGGAGCTGAGCGGCTCCAGGCCCGGGTTACCGGCCGCCATCTTTATAGGAATAATGTACAACAGGGCGCATGCGCTTTGAGCCTGGACCAGTTACCAACTCTCCCGGATTGGACTGGAGTCTCCAGGAATTTTTTATTTGTCCATGGGATGTGGGAGTCTCTGGCTGAGCCAGCATTTATTGTCCATCCCTAATTGTCCTCCAACTGAGTGGTTTGCTAGGCATCTCAGAGGGCATTTAAGAGTCAACCACATTGCTCTTGATATACAGTTAGACCAGACTGGATAAGGATGGCAGATATTTTTCCTAATTCATTCACACTGTGGGTGTCACTGGCTGGGACAGCATTCATCACCCATTCCTATTTGCTCTTGAACTGAGTTTCAGAGGACATTTTAAGACTCAACCACATTGCTGTGGATCTGGAGTCATACATAGACTAGACCAGGTAAGGAGAGCAGATTTCCTTCCCTCAAAGACATTAGTGAACGAGATGGGGCGTTTCATGGTCATCAGTAGGCTTTTAGTTCCAGATTTTAATTATATTCAAAATTTACCATACCATAGGATCATAGAATGCCTACAGTGCAGAATTTTCTCCATCAAGTATGCACTGACTCTCCAACAAAGCAGCTTCCCTGACCCACTTCCCAGCCCTATCCCTGTAACCATGTGCATTTTGCATGGGTAATCCACCTAACCTACACATCTTTCAACTGTGGGATTCAAACCTGAATTTCTGGAAAATTGTCTGGACATTAAAATATATACTTTTTTTGTAATTGTTCTTTGAATATTTCTTTTCACTGGCTATTAAAATATTGACAACAGATGAAGATTGTTTGGTTGACCGTTAGTCATTATCCGGTAAAGTGATGAGTCTTTTTTGCTTTTCAGTTGGCCTAGGAAAGCAGTATGGGACTGGTGTGTTGACTGATTAGTGGTTGAGGATGGGGGCAATACAAAAGATGTGATAAAACATCCAGGAACTCATTGAATCACAGTTGGTGATTATGGAGGAGAGAATGTTGTGAATTTCTATCCTGGACTGACAGTGATGGTTTCTGTAAATTTACAGAGTGCTGGAAGTGGAGAATTGACAGACGGGAAACACAAATCAAACATCACATCGTGATCTGACTGAGTCACTCAACACAACAGGACCTGAATGTCAGCAGAATCTGAATGTGGAATGTTACAGGTTTGTTGATTCTGTCAGAGAAAATTTCAGGTCTTACTGTGACTGGAAAAGCCCTGAGATTCACAAATCCTGGTTAAGAAGCACCTCTACTCAGGATGGTAGAGGTTTGGAACTCTGTCCTACCGAAGGTAATTGATGCTAAATTAGTTGCTACCTTTAAATCTTGAGACAGATAAATTTTTGTCAAATCCCCCTCAGCCCTGTATCCCCATCACTGCCCAAACACTCCTCATTGCCCAAACCCTCTTCAATTCCCCTCCAAAATCCCTCTCAGCTCCATACCCCCTCCACTACCCAATCCCTCCTCAATTCCCCTCCAAATCCCTCTCAGCCCCAGACCCCCCCTCTCTGCCCAAACCCTCCTCACTGTCCAAACCCTCTTCAATTCCCCTCCAAAATCCCTCTCAGCCCCGTACCCCCCACTGCCCAAACCCTCTTCAATCCCCCTCCAAATCCCTTTCAACCGTACAAAATAAAACCTCACAATCAAAAGAGAAATGAGAGAAGGAGAGCACGAAAATCCAAACTTCCATCCTGAAGTGGTTGCTGCACATTTTATTGAACCATTGAATCCAGCCACTTAAACCCTGTTGGGGAATGCAAAAGGGCTCCTGAGAATTAGTCCTTGAAGTGAGGCCTAGTCACAGAGGCTGCATTATATCTCAGCTAAAAAGAACAAATCTCCCTCTCCCCAGTTAACCAGAACAATCCTCTCCTTCCACACCCACAAATCCCAGCACCCTGTCTAAAAACACAAGCAGGACTCTGGGATTGAGACCAAGCCTTTTCCCAGGCTTAGGAATTTAAATTTCTGCTCCCTCTCCCTCCCGAGTGTTTTACAGTGAGAGAGAGACTGAGAATGTTACAATCCGGATCCCACAGGGAATCCCACACTGCAGGAGGACACCCCCACCCCAACAGCCTCTGTCTCTGTCCCCAACCCCTGTTCACTGAGCCCCCGACACTCCCCACCCCTTCTCCATTCACCCTGCTTCTCTCTGCTACCCCACCCTCCTTCTTACCCTCCATCTTTTTTACATTTAAATTGTGAGGCATAGTCACAGTGTGAGGAATTTGGTGGGGGAGGAGAAACACAGAGCATGAGTGCGCAGCAAGATCCCACATACGCACAGCCTGAACAGGGCCAGGTAAAAAGTGATATTGTCAGGACTGGGGTCAAGTGAGTGGGAAATAAGGGAATCAGATATCTTCCTCTCCCTCTCCACACGAGACCCCACCCCCAGATTCTGTGTCTCTTCTCACCCCCTCACCACAACCCCCACAAACCTCACCTTTTGCTGTCTTTTCCTATTTTCCCCTCACTCTGCCCCCACTTCTTCCCATGTCTCTTTCTCTCTCTCTCCATCTCTCTCCCCGTCTGTCTGTGTCTCTCCTCCCCCCTTCTCTCCCCCTCCTCTCTCTTCCCCCATCAAATATTGTAATGAAGTTGCATACATTAGGTAAAAACTGTGGTGTTTGCCCAATATAAATATTGAAAAGAAATGCTGAGAAAACTAAAATAAATCATCCAGCACTGAGTCTTTCAAAAGCCTGTGACTTTGTGCTTGGCATTTTAAACTGCAGGAAGCAGGCTGCAGAAGACAACTTTGTAACATTTGTGTCCAAAGCAGCAGCCAGAATCCCAGCAGAGTAAAACAGGCTTTGAATTGGACCAATGGTTTTAAAACAAACTCTCAAACACACACAACCAATAGACAGTTTCATTTTACAGATATTTAATTTACTCTTTGCCACCCGCCAAAGGGTTAACATGTTTGTGACTAATTACAAAGCCAGGCTATTTTAACCCCAAGGTTTCCGGCTCCAGGCCTCCTCACCCCACAATCTATCCAGAACCTCATCCGAGAGCCAGGGGAAAGGACAGAGTCTGGAAACCCTGGAAAGAGCTAAACTCCCCTCTTTAACCTGGTAACAAGCTGTGTCCATCCCCTTAGGGAGAGACTTTCTAAAATCACCCTCTAAGCATTGATTTATTTTTATCAATCAGTCACACCATTGTGAGCTTCCTGAGACTTTTCTCCAGAGACTGGGAACTGGGCACTGACTCCACATGAGAGACCACTCCCAGCCCCTCCCCTCACCCTCCCCCAGATCCTGTGTCTCTTCCCACCCCCTCACTGTCACACCCCACAAACTTCACTTCTTGTTGTCTTTTGCTCATTCTCAGTGGGGAATGAGAGAGGAAAAAAATGTCCTTAGAAAATAGAATTGTCTGTTCTGAATTTCTATCCTGTACTGACACTGGTGACTTGTGTCAACTTGTTTTACAGGATATTGAAAGAGGAATCACAGGCTGAAATCTCAAACGTCAGGTCTAGATCTGGCAGTCATATTCCTTGTGATCTGAATATCATTGGCCATTGAATCTGGAAGGAGATTTGAAAAGATGTCAAACATCAGTGTGACTGGAAAAGCATCAACACACTTCCACATTCAAGTGAGTGTGTTCCAGAGCACTGACTGAAGAGTTTTAACCAGTTACACAGCCTGAATAAATATCACACCATTCACAGCGGGGAGAGACTGTACACGTGTTGTGTGAGTGGACAAGACTTCAACTGATTGTCTACCCAAGGCAAGGACACCTGTAGCATGGAGAAACCATGGAAATGTGCAGACTGTGGAAAAAGATACAGTGCCCCATCAGAGCTGGAAGCTCATCAGCGTAATCACACAGGGGAGAGGCCGTTCACCTGCTGTCAGTGTGGGAAGGGATTCATTCGCTTTTCCCAATTGCAGAGACATCAGCGAGTTCACACTGGAGAGAGACCTTTCACCTGCTCTCAGTGTGGAAAGGGATTCACTGCGTTATCCACTTTGCAGACACACCAGCGAACTCACACTGGGGAGAGGCCATTCACCTGCTCTCAGTGTGGGAAGGGATTTATTGACTCATCCAACCTGCAGACACACCAGCGAATTCACACTGGGGAGAGGCCATTCACTTGCTCTCAGTGTGGAAAGGGATTCACTCAGTTATCCCACATGCAGACGCATCAGCGAGTTCACAGTGGGGAGAGGCCGTTCATCTGCTCTCAGTGTGGAAAGGGATTCACTCGGTTATCCCACCTGCAGACACACCAGCGAGTTCACACTGGGGAGAAGCCATTCACCTGTTCTCAGTGTGGGAAGAGATTCACTGATTCATACAGCCTGCAGTCACACCAGCGAGTTCACACTGGAGAGAGACCATTCACCTGCTTTCAATGTGGGAAGGCATTCACTGTGTTATCCACTTTGCAGAGACACCAGCGAGTTCACACAGGAGAGAGGCCATTCACCTGCTCTCAGTGTGGAAAGAGATTCAACCAGTTATCCAATCTGCGGACACACCAGCGAATTCACACTGGGGAGAGGCCATTCATCTGCTCTCAGTGTGGGGAGGGATTCACTCAGTTATCCACCTTGCAGAGACACCAGCAATTTCACACTGGGGAGAGAGCGTTCACCTGCTCTCAGTGTGGGAAGCAATTCACTCAGGCATCCAGCCTGCGGACACACCAGCGAGTTCACACTGGGGACAGGCCATTCACCTGCTCTCAGTGTGGGAAAGGATTCACTCGAATATCCGACCTGGGGATACACCAGCGAGTTCACACTGGGGAGAGGCCGTTCACCTGCTCTGAGTGTGGGGAGGGATTCACTCAGTCATCCCAATTGCAGAGACACCAGCGAACTCACACTGGGGAGAGGCCGTTCAGCTGCTCTGCTTGTGGGAAGAGATTCAACCAGTTATCCAGCCTGCAGAGACACCAGCGAGTTCATACTGGGGACAGGCCGTTCACCTGCTCTCAATGTGGGAAGGGATTCACTCAGTCATCCACCCTGCGGACACACCAGCGAGTTCACACTGGGGAGAGGCCGTTCACCTGCTTTCAGTGTGGGAAGGGATTCAGAATTTCATCCCAGCTTCTGAGACACCAACAAGTTCACGAGTGATATTCAGGGTTGGATTCTGCTGTTACTCTTCCAGCTCTCAGTTACATCCAGGACTGCATTTTGTTCATTCTCACAGTTGGTGAATGGGGAGGAACAGAGTATTTCTTACACTGGGGAGACCATGCAGACGCTACATCAATGGATGAATGAAAACCGCTTGACAATCACCAGGCAAGACTGTTCTCTTCCTGATGGGGAATACTTCAGCAGTCATGGGCATTCGGCCTCTGGTCTTCGGGTAAGCGTTCTCCAAGGCGTCCTTCACAACGCATGACAGTGCAGAGTCGCTGAGCAGAGACTGATCGCCACGTTCCGTGCACATGAGGATGGCCTCAACTGGAATCTTGGGTTCATGTCACACTATCTGTAACCCCCATGACTTGCCTGGATTCCATAATTTCACTAACACTCCTGTCTGGAGAAAATACACCTATTTAACTTGTGCTCAATGCTCTCTCCACTTACATTGTCTGTACCTTTAAGACTTGTTTAGCTGTAAAGTCTGGTGTTTCAATCACTATCCTGTGATTGAGTTTGTGTCTTTATATGCTCTGGGAGATCTTTTCACAAACAATCACCTGACGAAGGAGCAGCAAGCACTCGAAAGCTAATGGTGTTTGCTACTTAATAAACCTGTTGGACTTTAACCAGGTGTTGTAAGACTTCTTACTATTTGTAATATTTGATGCCTTAGCTAAAGAAAAGTATCCTATATCCCTTCTTAATCACTTTATCAGTCTGGTCCTACTGTCTTCAGGGTCCGATGGACATGCACCCCAAGATCCCTCTGGTCCTCTGTACTTCCTGGTGTCCTATTGTTCATTGTGTATTCCCTTGCCTTGTTAGTCCTTCCAAAATACATCACCTCAGACATTTTGGGGTTAAATTACATTTGCTACTGTTCTGCCCATCTAACCAGACAGTCATATTGTCCTGTAATCTAAGACTTTCCTCCTCGCTATTTACCACAACACTAATTTTTGTATCATCAGCAAACTTACTGATCGAACCCTCACATTCATGTCCACAGGAAGCTCCGCGCGGCCATTGATACAAGACTCTGATTAGCTGAAGGACCAGCGCCATCCGGTCCTCCACGCGTTGCCATTGGTCAACCTACCGCATGTGGGCACTGAGGAGGCGGAACCCGAACCCACGTGGGGGTGGGTGGGGCTTTGACCGCCTGCCGCACTGAGCTGGTGTCCAATCCGCAGTGTTTTGCTTCTGTTACCTTGGCTGGAAAAGGGCGGGGGCGGGGCTCCTGGGGTCGTGTGCCCGGGCGTGCGCAGTGGAAATCCAAGGACGTCAACGCGGAGCAGAGTGATTCCTATTGGCTGATTCAGGCAGTGCTCGGTTGTGACGTCACAATGCGGAAGTTGGCCAATGAGCTTTAGAAGAAACTTCCTCCTCTGTGCGACCTTTGGGAGGAAATCAATGTCTCCCCCTTTCCATTTCTTTCCTCATTCTGGGGGAAATTGGGGACTTGCAGCAACTGAAGGGAAAGGAAGAGAGTCCAGTCTGTATATTTCACACATCTTTAGTCCAGTCATATCTGTCTGGCAGCCTGCATGGAGATTTTCAGCTGGTGACGTTTGCTACCAAATAAAGCTGTTGGACTTTAACCTGGTGTTGTAAGACTTCTTACTGTGTTAATCCCAGTCCAACACCGACATCTCCACATCCAGGACAGGAAGCAGTAAGTATGAATCTGTCAGTCAGCCTCAATCATCAACTTCAGGAGAATTGGGAGGGTGGATATTAGATACAACAGAGTGAGAATCGAGGGAGCATGTGTGGGATGGAGATTTACAGCTTTTGGGGAATGAGACAGAAAAAATGTTCCATAGAAACTAAAATTGTCTGTTCTGAATTTTGATCCTGCGCTGACACTGATGACTTGTGTCAACTTGTTTTACAGGACATTGAAAGAGGAATCACAGGCTGAAATTTCAAACGTCAGGTCTAGATCTGGCAGAGTCATATTCCTTGGAATTGGAATATCATCAACCATTGAATCTGGAAGGATATTTGAAAAGATTTCAAACATTAGTGTGACTGGAAAAGCATCAACACACTTCCACATTCAAGTGAGAGTGTTCCAGTGCATTGACTGAAGAGTTTTAACCAGTTACACAGCCTGAATAAATATCACACCATTCATAGTGGGGAGAGACTGTACATGTGTTGTGTGTGTGGACGAGGCTTCAACTGATTGTCCACCCAAGGCAGAGGCATGGACACCTGCACCATGGAGAAACCATGGAAATGTGCAGACTGTGGAAAGAGATACAGATTCCCCTATCTGCTGGATGCTCATCGGCGCAGCCACACTGGGGAGAGACCGTTCATCTGCTCGCAATGTGGGGAGGGATTCATTCGACTCCCCCACCTGCAGTCACACAAGCGAGTTCACACTGGAGAGAGGCCATTCACCTGCTCTCAGTGTGGAAAAGGATTCACTGTGTTATCCACTTTGCAGAGGCACCAGCGAATTCACACAGGGGAGAGACCATTCACCTGCTCTCAGTGTGGGAAGGGATTCAACCAGTTGTCCAATCTGCGGACACACCAGCGAGTTCACACTGGGGAGAGGCCATTCACCTGCTCTCTGTGTGAGAAGAAATTCACTCGGTTATCTGACTTGCAGGCTCATCAACGCGTTCACACTGGGGAGAGGCCGTTCACCTGCTCTCAGTGTGGGAGGAAATTCACTGTGTCATCCACCTTGCAGAGGCACAAACGAATTCACAGTGGGGAGAGGCCATTCATCTGCTGTCAGTGTGGGAAGGGATTCATTCAATTGTCCCGCCTGCAGACACACCAGCGAGTTCACACTGGGGAGAGTCTGTTCATCTGCTCTCAGTGTGGGAAGGGATTCACACAGTTCTCCAGCCTGCAGACACACCAGCGTGTTCATACTGGGGAGAGACCATTCACCTGCTCTCAGTGTGGGAAGGGATTCACTCGACAATTCCACCTGCGGACACACCAGCGAGTTCACACTGGGGAGAAACCGTTTACCTGCTCTCAGTGTGGGAAGTGTTTCAGTCAGTTATCCAACCTGCAGAGACACCAGCGAGTTCATACGGTGAGAGGCCATTCACCTGCTGTCAGTGTGGGAAGAGATTCACTCAGTTATCCCACCTGCTGAGACATCAGTGAGGTTACACTGGGGAGAAATCTGCTCAGTGTATAAAAAAGGGTTCAGAATTTCATCACAGCTGCTGAGGCACCAACAAGTTCACAGGGGTTGGATTCTGCTGTTATTGTTTCTGTTCTCACATCCAGGACTACATTTTCTTCATTCTCACAGTTGGTCATTGGAGAGGGTCAGAGGGTTTCTTTCTGCTGGACTGGCTGGTCTCAGCCTCCAGTGGGCTGATGCTCTTTGAGTCTTTTTGTGAATACCTTGTTTTAGATTTCACAAGGATCACAGAGTGACAGGGTGTTAGGAAGTTCAGAGATAATTAGTCAGTATTTCTGTTTGAAACCCCCTCAAATGCCCATCCAATTTCCTTTGTAATTGTTCAGTGTCTCCATTTCCTCCACCCTCGTAGGCAGCAAGTTCCAAGTCATTACCATTCGCTGCACCAAAATATTCTTCCTCACATTCCACCCCCCGCATCTCTGACCCAAAACTTTAAATCTCTGACCCCCTCATCCTTGTCCCATCAGCTAATGGTTTTCTTTGTCTGTCTTATCTAAATCTGTCAGAATCTTATCCATCTCTTTCAAATCTCCCCTCAATCTCCTTTGCTCCAAGGGGAACAGCCCCAGTCTGACGTCGACAATAAAGAACAAACTAACGAATATGTTAATACCTGAAATCAAAGTGGAATGTTTAATTTCTGTTTTAAAGATATTGTGAATATATTGTCCTGGACAATAATGAAATTGGGATAACTCACCTTGGGTTGGTTGAATGGAATATATCAATCTGGTATCCACCTTTTAATTAGTGAAAGTCTGGAATGTGTAGTTTCAAATCCCTAATAGCACTGTGGATGTATTTACAGGCATTGTAGCAGTTCAGGAAGGCAGTGTTGGGGTTGACGTGGCCGAGGCAGCTACATACAGTCACATATTCTGTTATAACTGAAGGACTGCAGATTGAATGTGAGGCATTATGGGACTGGACTATCTTGACCACATTCCTGTGACAGCTCAGTTCATGCAATTACGGACCATTAAAGCTGCTTAGCAGGGCCCTGACAGAGGACCTGGTGAGAATATTTACTGGTGAGAAAATCAACTCCAAGTAACACTGGACTGAAAACTCTGAGAGTAGATCCGAATATCTTACCCCATCATGGCCAGTGAAAAATCAGAGCTTGAGCTAGTGGTAGGGGATGGGGATATGGCTAAGGTCTTTAATAACTTTTTTGTTTCTGTCTTCACGGAGGAGGACGTGAATAATTTGCCGGGTGTTAGCGATGGAAAGGTGGTAGGAATGGAGGGTCTTAATGACATTACTGTTACTAGAGGGGTGGTGCTCGACAGACTGAAGGGGCTGATTGTGGACAAGTCCCCAGGACCGGATGGAATGCATCCGAGGGTTCTGAAAGAAATGGCGAGGTGATAGTGGATGCCTTGGTGGTTATTTTCCAGACGTCTCTGGATTCCTGGGAAGTGCCGGAAGATTGGAAAACGGCTAATGTTACGCCGTTGTTTAAGAAGGGTGCCAGGCAAAAGGCGGGGAATTATAGGCCGGTTAGTTTAACGTCTGTGGTAGGTAAAATGTTAGAATCCGTCATTAAGGAGGAAATAGCGAGGCATCTTGAGGGAAATTGCTTGATAGGGCGGACGCAACACGGTTTCATTAAAGGGAAGTCGTGTCTGACAAATTTACTGGAGTTCTATGAGGATGTGTCTAGGGCAGTGGATAGAGGAGAGCCGGTGGATGTGGTCTTTCTGGATTTTCAGAAGGCGTTTGACAAGGTACCTCACAAGAGGTTATTGCAGAAGGTCAGGGGACATGGAGTTGGGGGTAGGGTGTTACCGTGGATAGAGGATTGGTTGTCAAATAGGAGGCAGAGAGTGGGGGTCAATGGATGCTATTCGGATTGGCGGTTGGTGACTAGTGGGGTGCCCCAGGGGTCGGTGCTGGGGCCTCAGCTATTTACCATTTATATAGATGATCTGGAGGAGGGAACCGAGTGGTGTCGAAATTTGCTGATGACACCAAGATTGGGGGAAAGGCAAATTGTGCGGAGGGTGTGGATAGTCTGCAGAAGGATCTAGATAGGCTGGGCGAATGGGCCAGGAAATGGCAAATGGAATTTAATGTTGGCAAGTGTGAGGTGGTCCACTTTGGTAGGAGGAATGGTAGGAAGGACTATTACTTACGTGGCGAAAAACTGCAGCAGGCGACGGTGCAGAGGGACCTCGGGGTCCTTGTGCATGAGTCGCAAAAACCCAGCTTGCAGGTGCAGCAGGTGGTCAGGAAGGCGAATGGGATGCTGGCCTTCATAGCGAGGGGGATTGAATATAAAAGTAGGGAGGTCTTGCTACAGCTGTATAGGGCATTGGTGAGGCCGCAGCTGGAGTACTGTGTGCAGTTTTGGGCGCCGCACCTGCGCAAGGATATTTTGGCCCTGGAGGGAGTGCAGAGGAGGTTTACTCGGCTGATACCGGAGTTGAGGGGATTGAGCTATGAGGAGAGGCTGAATAAACTAGGCTTGTACTCAGAGTTTAGAAGAATGAGGGGAGATCTCATTGAGACATATAAGATGATGAATGGGATGGATAGGATAGAGGTGGAGAGACTCTTCCCGCTCAAAAAAGACAGTAGGACTAGGGGGCACAGCCTCAAGATAAAGGGGGGGCGGTTTAGAACAGAGTTGAGGAGGAACTTCTTCACTCAAAGGGTGGTGAATCTCTGGAATTCTCTGCCTGTTGAAGTGGTGGAGGCTGCCTCGCTAAATATTTTTAAGAAACGGGTTGATGGGTTTTTGATAAGAGAGGGGATTAAGGGTTATGGGGAGAGGGCGGGAAGGTGGAGCTGAGTCACGACAGATCAGCCATGATCTTATTGAATGGCGGGGCAGGCTCGAAGGGCCAGATGGCCTACTTCTGCTCCTATTTCTTATGTTCTTATGAGTGGGGACCGGACAGGTCTCTTACCTGCCATTGAGAATAGAGCCATTTCAAGTCTGGATGACAGTTCATAAGAGCTCTTACAAAGGGTCATCCAGACTCAAGACATTGACTCTATTCTCTCTCCACAGATGCTGTCAGACCTGCAGAGATTTTCCAGCATCCGCAGTATTTCACTTTTATGAAAAAATAAGATTTGGAATCCCCACGACTCTCCCCAAAACAGAGGGAGTGGTGGGAGAGGAAAAAAAGGGTAAGAATGAAGAAATCCGGCTTCTGATTCTCCGAGCCCATGTAGAACTAACACAATGAGTAAATCAGTTTATAAAGCACAAAAGTTACCATCCCTAACTATAACTGATCAAATCACAATAATTAGGTTGAGGAATGTAACAAAAAATGAATAGATGAAGTTTAAAATCAAGTTTGTTTTGTTGGTATAAAAGTTTTTTAAAATTATGTAAAATGCCATAATTGAGTGCCAATTTTTTTTTGCTCACTCCCCACCCCTTTAGGCTCTGTAGAAAAGTTAACCCTTTCAGCAGTCAGTTAATTTGTTTTTAAATCACTCGGAAACTCGTGTCTACTTTAGTTTATAATTGTGGATTTATTCAAACCAGTTAAATCTGGAAATTTTAAATGTAGCCTGGAGGAATTTGGAATAACTGAGAATTCTGTCGTTGTCACCCCAGATAAAGAACAAAAATTTTACAGGTTGTAATGGTAACTCAATAAACTGTTTGTCGATTGAATCAGGCTTGAGGGTTGAATGATTCTTCTGAGTTCATTGTCCTCAATACACTGGATACATTACCACTGGAGAGCAGGTATTGCCAAAAGCTTCAGACAATAAAAAGACTCACGAAAGCCAGTGTCCCAGTTTAAAGACATCTTTTATTTGACTAATGATCGAAGGGAAACATTATTGGACAGTGTAATACCTCTCCAGAAGAGAAGCATCCTGATCTCTGCAATAACTCTGTCATAAAATGCTTTTGATAGATCAATTCTACATTCTTCATGTCAAATTCTCCCGCCTTTCATTAGGAATGAACCAATCATTTTTAACACAAAAAATTGTTAATTACATGTCATATACTTTAGCCAATTGCATTTTATCCTCTGACACAATGGGGTTTAATTTGTCCATAGAATCTGGACACTTCCTTCCTCTATTGCTGACTCCGCTTCCCCTATTGCTTAGCAACCCCAGATGCTTAGCTATAAAGATCAAAGTTACTGTTCCCATCGGCTCTTACTCTGCCACCAGACAAATGCAAATTTTCATGTCTGAGAAGGCACTGTCTGATGTGGACAGTGTGAATGAATCCTATTCATGGAGCTGCCTTGAAAACCTTTCTGTTAGAAACTTCACTGGCAAATGTTGGCAAATTCTGTGGCTTCACTGTTCTGAAGAAATGTAGCCTGTCTGTAAGTGTCCCTGTACCATCATGCCTTGCAGCAGCCTGCCTTTGGCTAAAGGTTACAATTGCTTTTAAAATACAGCTAACATCCATTTTAAATCAGAAAATTCATGTTTAAATCAAAATTACTTGTTTAAATCTCTGAATTACAAGTAAATCAGAATTACTTGATTAAATCTCTTACTGCATTCGCATATGCAGACTATTCCCTTGTTAGCTTCCAAGTTATTTAACTCAATGCTGGTCATGTCTGAAATGCCTAATGGTTTAAAATTTCTCAAACTTATTAGGAATTTTCTCCAACAGCTTGCCATTGCGGAGCTTGGAGTACAGCACTTGTTTCAGGAGTCTTGTGTGGGGCTTGAGGACAATGTGACCTGCTCATCACAGCTGGTCTAGTGTGATCAGTGCCTCCCTACTGGGGATGTTGGCCCAGGTCAGGACACTCACATTGGTATGCCTATCCTGCCAGTGGATTTGCAGGATTTTGTAGAGGAAACTTTGGTGACATCTCTCCAGGGATTTGAGGTGTCTGCTGCTCACTGTCCATGTTTCTGATGGATACAGGAGGGCGGGGACCACAGCTGCTCTGTAGACCATGAGCTCGGTGCTGGATTTAAGGTCTTGGGCTTTGAACACTCTGTTCCTTGTGTGTCCGAAGCTTGCACTGGCGCATTGGAGTCACTGCTGGATTTCATCGCCGATGTCTGCCCGTGTCGACAGGAGGCTCCCAAGATGTGGGAAATGATCCACATTGTCCAGGGGCTCAACATGGATTTTGATGGGAGGGGGAGCAGGAGTGGGCTGGGAGAGAGCCTTTGTTTCTCGGATGTTTAGGCTGAGGCCCATTCTCTCACCGGCCTCACTAGAAGCATCAATGATAGCTTGTAGATAAGTTTAAACTTATTTATTGCTGTCACAAATAGGCTTACGTTAATGCTACAATAAAGTTACTGTGAGAATCCCCTGGATCAGCCTCTGAGTGTGCACACAGACAAACTCAGATTGTGAACAAAGCCCAATCCCTCACTCAAACAAGTCTCCCACTGCCTTGGAAAAGCAGTCATCATTATTAAGTAACCCCATGCACCCCGGACATTCTCTCTTCCATCTTCGTCCATTGAGAAAAAGAGACAAAAGTCTGAGGATATGTATCAACTGACTCAAAAACAGCTTCTTGCATGCTGCCATCAGACTTTTGAGTGGACCTAACACATACACCTCTGACTGTAACATACTGCATTCTCTCCTTTCCTTCCCTTTGTACAGTGTGCTCTGTCTGTATAGCATAAGAAACAATACTTTTCACTGTACACGAATACGTGACAATAATAAATCAAATAGGCATTTTTAAATTTAATTTGTGGGACATGGGCATCGCTGGCTGGCCAGCATTTATTACCCATCCCTAGTTGCCTAAGGGCATTTGAGAGTTAACCACATCACTGTGGCTCCGGAGTCACACGCAGGTCAGACCAGGAAAGTACTGCAGATTCCCTTCTCTAAAGGACATTAGTGAATCAGATCCGTTTTTCTGACAATTGACAATGGTTTCATGGTCATCAGTAGGTTCTTAATTTTTTTTATTGAATTCAAATTCCACCAACTGCCGTGGTGGGATTTGAACCCAGGTCTCCACAACATTAGCTGAGTTTTTGGATTAATAGTCTAGTGATAATACCACTAGGCCAGCAGTACCCCCCCACCAGAGTCTGCATACTGCAGCCTGATGACTGAGATTGGGCTGGTCTTGGTTCTGGCCTGGTGGGGTGGGACATTGAAAGCTTCCCAATGGTCCAGTAGATGAGCTCAACTCCAGCGGGAAGCTTCATGGTGCTGGGGTGGAGTGTTGTTGCAGGGAAGGTGGGGATGGATGTTGATGCGATGATGCAGCCCTACTTGACCCCAGTTTGTACTCATACTGATTGCCTCACCGTAGGATGAATGTGATTGCACTGGAGGGGATTCAGAGGAGGTTCACCAGGTTGTTGCCTGGGATGGAGCAGCTGAGCTATAAGGAGAGCCTTGATACGGTTGGATTGTTTTCTTTAGAGCAGAGAAGGCTGAGGGGGGACATGATTGAGGTGTACAAGATTATGAGGGGTATGGACAGGGTGGATAGGAAGCAGTTGTATCCCTTATTTGAAGGATCAATAATGAGGTGGCATCATTTTAAGGTGAGAGACAGGAGGTTTTGGGAGATTTGAAGATAAATGTTTTCACCCAGAGGGTGGTGGGAGTCTGGAATTCACTGTCTGGCAGGGTAGTAGAGGCAGGAAACTTCACAACCTTTAAAAAGCACATGGATGAGCACTGGAATGTTTTGACAGTTCAAACACCATCAGCCAAGTGCTGGAAAATGGATTAGTGTAAATTTAGTATAGTTTTGTCAGTGCAGACTCGATGGGTTGAAAGGCCTCTTCTGTACTGTGTGACTCTATGACTTGTGAACTTGCTGGTGTTTCTGCAGTCGGGATGACTGAGTGAATCCCTTCCCACACACGGTGCAGGTGAACGGTCTCTCCCCAGTGTGAACTCGCTGATGTATCCGCAGGGCAGATGATGATCTGAATCTCTTTGTGCAGTGAGAGCAGCTGAACGGTCTCTCCTCAGTGTGAATGCGCTGGTGGGACATCATTAGCTGAGAGCTTTTGAAATTCCTCCCACAGTCGGAGCATTTAAAGGGTCTCTCCTGGGTGTGAATGACATTGTGCCTCAGCAAGTAGGGCAACTGACTGAAATCTTTCCCACACACTGGGCAAGTGAACGGCCTCTCCCCAGTGTGAACTAACTGGTGTCTCCGCAGGCCTGACGCCACACTGAATCCTTTCCCACACACAGAGCAAGTGAACGGCCTCTCCCCAGTGTGAACTCGCTGATGGCTCTGCAAATCAATTAACTGAGTGAATCCCTTCCCACACACAGAGCAGATGAAAGGTCTCTCTCCAGTGTGAAATCGGTGGTGTCTCTGCAGACTGGATAACCGAATGAATCCTTTCCCACACACAGAGCATTTGAATGGCCTCTCCCCAGTGTGAACTCGCTGGTGTCTCTGTAAGTCAATTATCTGTGTGTATCCCTTCCCACACACAGAGCAGGTGAACGGTCTCTCCCCAGAGTGACTGCGCTGATGAATTTCCAGCTGAGACGGAAAACTGAATCCTCTCCCACAGTCCCCACATCTCCATGGTTTCTCCATGGTGCAGGTGTCCTTGTAACTCTCCAGGTTAAACAATCAGTTAAATCTCACACAGAACACAGGTACAGTCTCTCCCCACTGTGAATGCTGCGATGTATTTTCAGGCTGTGTAACTGGTTAAAGTTCTTTCTGTACTCAGTGCACTGGAACACTCTCACTCAACTGTGTGTATGTGTCTTGATGCTTTTCCAGTCACACTGATGCTTAAAATCTCCTTAAGCAGATAGAACAGTGAAACATTTCTCCTTCTAGATTCAAAAGTCGATGATATTGAGGTCCCGGCGAATTGAGTGACTCTGTCAGATGTTGATGTGACGTTTGCTTTGAGATTTCTGTCTGTAAATCCTCATCTTCTGATATCCTGTAAAAGGAGTTCACAAATATCATCAGTGTCAGTACAGAATAGAAATTCAGGACAGACAATTCTAGTTTTCTATGGCACATTCTTTCCTCTCTAATTCCACAAAAGTTGTAAATCTCCATTCCAAACACTTTCCCTCCATTCTCATTCTGCTGTATCTAATGTTCACCCTCCCAATTCTCCTGAAGGTGCCGATTGACAGACCCATGCTCACTGTTTCCTGTCCTGGACACAGAGAGCTGAAAATCTCCATGCAGGCTGCCAGACAGATGTCTATAATACTGGATAAAAGTATAATAAACAGGACATTATTACTTGAGTAGTGGTAGAACGGGGATTTGAGGAAGATTAATATCTAGGTCAGCAGAGCACAAATCTAGAACTCGCTGCCTATGAGGATGGTGAAACAGAAGATGTTCAATAATTTCAAAATGAAATTGGGTGGGCGCTTGAAGGAAATAAAACTTGTAGAGGAATGTTGATAGAGGGAAAGAAAAGGACTGATTGGTTCGTTCTGTAAAGAATCAATCTGCGGTCTATAAGGTGATGTGGAGATGTTGAGGTTGGACTGGGGTGGGAGCAGTGCTCCGAAAACTCGTTCTATCAAATAAACCTGTTGGACTTTAACCTGGTATTGTGAGACTTCTTACTGTCCATAAGATGTACAGGTTAGGTTGATTAGCCATGCTCAATTGCCACTTAGTGTCCCAGGATGTGTGGGTTGGGGAATTAGCAGGATAAATCCATCGTACTACAGGGAGAGAGTCTCTGAAGAATGCTCTGTTGGAGAGTCAGTGCAGACTTGATGGGCCGAAAGGCCTCCTTCTGCACTGCAGGGATTCCATGACTCGAGTTGCCCAATAGACTCCTGTGCTGCAATGACTTTATGACTGGAAATATATAATGTGGCTACAGTAATATATTACAGAACTGGAAATAATAAGAAATGGAAAGGGGGTGGGGGAAGGAAAGTATTTTACTCACAAATGTTGGAGACAGCAGCAAGTTTTCTGAAGCTCAATCTTCATTCACACAGAGCCCATGCTCTGATTGGCTGGAGGACCAGAGTTCTTCCGGTCCTCCAACACGGTAGCACAGTGGTTGGCACTGCTGCTTCACAGCTCCAGGGTCCTGGGTTCGATTCCTGGCTCGGGTCACTGCCTGTGTGGAGTTTGCACATTCTCCTCGTGTCTGCGTGGGTTTTCTCCGGGTGCTCCGGTTTCCTCCCACAGTCCAAAGATGTGCGGGTTCGGTTCATTGGCTATGCTAAAATTGCCCCTTAGTGTCCTGGGATGTGTAGGTTAGACGGATTAGCAGGTAAATGTGTAGGGATATGGGGATAGGGTCTGGGTGGGATTGTGTTCGGTGCAGACTCGATGGGCCGAAGGGCCTGTTTCTGCACTGTAGGGTTCTATGTTCTATCTCAGCTCGCTGGTCACGGAGGGTGGGAACAGCCCCGCACATGCGCAGGTTGCCTTCTCCCTTGGACATGCGCACTCCTGGGCCGGGGGGAGGGGAGATCCGCAAGCGGCTCCTCGCTCTGGCCGGAGCCGCCAGCCGCTTGTCTGGAAACCTTGGCTCGAGGAGGAGAAGGGGAACAACGGGTGGGGGCGGGGCTCCCGGGTCCGCGCGCCTGCGCACTAGAATCCGGAGACGTCACCGTGGAGCAGAGTGATTCCTATTGGCTGATTTAATTCGGGGCTCCCGATGTTCACCAATGAGCTTCAGAGTAAAGCTTCCTCTCTGCAACAAAGAATCATAGAATCCCTTCAGTGCAGAAAGAGGCCCTTCGGCCCATCGAGTCTGCACTGACCACAATCCCACCCAGGCCCTACCCCTTTATCCCTACATATTTATCCGCTAATCCCTCTAACCTATGCATCTCAGGACTCTAAGGGGCAATCGTTAGCATGGCCAATCAACCTAACCTGCACATCTTTGGACTGTTGGAGGAAACAGGAGCACCCGAAGGAAACCCACGCAGAGACAAGGAGAATGTGCAAACTCCACACGGACAGTGACCCAAGCCGGGAATCAAACCCATACCCCTGGAGCTATGAAGCAGCAATGCTAACCCCTGTGCTACCATGCAACCCATCTGAGGGGGAACATTTGGGAGGAAATCAATGTTTTCCACTTTTCATTTCTTTTCTCATTCTGGGGGAAATTGGGGACTTGCAGCAACTGAAGGGAAAGGAACTGGATCCAGTCTGTATATTCCACACATTTTTAGTCGAGTCATATAGATGTATATCTGTATGACAGCCTGTATTGAGATTTTCAGCTATGTGCCTCCAGGACAGGAAGCATGGATCTGTCAATCAGCCTCAATCATCACCTTCAGGAGGGTGAATATTAGATACAGCAGAATGAGAATGGAGGGAGGGTGTGTGGGGTGGAGACTTACAATTTTTGGGGAATGAGAGAGGAAAGAATGTTCCATAGAAATTACAATTACCTGTTCTGAATTTCTATCCTGTACTGACACTGATTATTTTTGTAAAACTCTCTTACAGGATCTTATAAATTTCTTTAAGTTGCCTCTCATCCTCTTCCGCTCTAAAGAGAAAAGTACCAGCTCCCTCAACCTTTCCTCATAAGACCTATCCTCCAAAGCAGGCAGCTTCTTGGTAAATCTCCTCTGCACTCTCTCCAATGCTTCCACATCCTTCTTATAGTGAGGTGACCAGAATTGAATATAATATTCCAAATGTGGTCTTACCAAGGTCCTGTATAGTTGCAGCATAACCCCACTGCTCTTAAACTCAAACCCCCTGTTAATAAACACTGACACACTATTGGCCTTCTTCACAGCTCTATCCACTTGAGTGGATATGAACACCAAGATCTGTGGATATGACCCCCAAGGTATCTTTGTTCCTCCATATTCCTCAGAACCCTGCTGTTGACTCCGTAATCCAAATTCAAATTTGTCCTAACAAAATGAATCACCTCGCACCTCAACCCAGCTCTGCATCCTATCAACGTCTCTTTGCAGCCTGCAAGAGCCCTCCACCTCATCCACTACTCCACCAATCTTGGTGTCATCAGCAAATTTACTAACCCACCCTTCAGCCCCCTCTTCCAAGTCATTGATAAAAATCACAAATAGCAGAGGACCCTGCACTGATCCCTGTGGTACACAGCTGGTAACTGGCCTCCAGTCTGAATATTTTCCCTCCACCACCCTCTGTCTTCTATGAGATAGCCAGTTACTTATCCAACTGGCAAATTTTCTTCTATCCCACACCTCCCTATTTTCTTCATGAGCCTACCATGGGGAACCTTATCAAATGCTGTACTAAAATACGTGTACACAACACCAAATGCTCTACCTTCGTCCACACACTTAGTTACCTATTCAAAGAATTCAATCAAATTTGTGAGGCAAGACTTACTCCTCACAAATCCGTGCTGACCATCCCAGATTAAGCTGCATCTTTCCAAATGGTCATGAATGCTATCCCTCAGGACCTTTTCCATTAACTTACTGACCACCGAAGTAAGACTCACTGGCCTAAAATTACGAGATGAAAGTTTTTTTTTACTCGGTTTTGAACCGAGGACTTACTGTGTGGGAAGCGAACATGATAACCACGACACTACAGAAATAGCTGTCAGTGTGCATGGATGTTAGGGAACTTGAGGAAATAAATAGTGATATCTTGAGGAGTGTACATATAACAAAGGAGGTGGTGCTGGATGGCTTAGAGCGCATCAAGGCAGATAAATCCCCTGGACGTGATGAAGAGTATCCCAGGACATTATGGGAGGCTAGGCAGGAAATTGTGGGTCCCCTAGCAATGATATTTGGATCATCAATAATCACAGGCGAGGTGCCTGAAGTTTCGAGGGTAGCAAATGTTGTGCCTTTGTTTAAAAAGGGCTGCAGGGAAAAGCCTGGGAACTACAGGCCAGTGAGCCTTTCATCTGTAGTAGGTAAGCTATTAGAAGATATTTTGAGACAGGATCCATAGGCATTTAAAAATGCAGGGACTGATTAGGGACAGTCAGCATGGCTTTGTGAGCGTCTCACAGATTTGATTGAGTTTTTTGAAGGGGTAAACAAGAAGGTTGATGAAGGCAATGCAGTTGATATTGTCAACCTGGACTTTAGCAAGCCAAAAGAGAAAATGCTGGAAAATCTCAGCAGATCTGGCAGCATCTGTACGGATCGAAAGGACTTTAGCAAGGCCTTCGACATGGTACTGCATGGGAGGCTGTTGCACAAGGTTAAATCTCACGGGATTCACGATGAGGTAGCTAAATGGATTCAAAACTGGCTTGATGATAAAAGCCAGAGAGTGGATGTTGTTTCTCAGATTGGAACTCTGTGACCAGCAGTGTGCCTCAGGGATCAGTATTGGATCCACTGGTTTTTTGTCATTTATATTAATTATTTGGATGAGAATATAGGAAGCATGGTTAGTAAGTCTGCAGATGACACCAAGATTGCTGGCATAGTGGACAGTGAAGAAGGTTATCTAGGATTGCAATGAGATCTTGATCAATTGGGCCAGTGGGCTGACGAATGGCATGAGTTGGCCTTGATAGATTGGGGAGAGTTACTTAAAGGGATGACAGTGGATAGGTGGCCATGATGTGGGTATGCCGGCGTTGGACTGGCATAAACACAGTAAAAAGTCTGACAACACCAGGTTTTAGTCCAACCGATTTATTTGATAATATTCTCACAAGCTTTCGAGGTAACCTCGAAAGCTTGTGAGAATATTATCAAATAAATCGGTTGGACTAAAACCTGGTGTTGTCAGACTTTTTACAGTGGGTAGGTGGCACAGGGAGCAATCCTGTGATTACAACCCAAGAGGTCTTGCTTTTTAACTTTCTACCTAACTCCCTTAACTGCTGTTGTAGGAACTCATCCTATCTTTGTACCAATATGTACAATGACCACTGGCTGTTACAGAATGCTTTCTGTCCTTTTAGAGACTTCCTGGACCCTGACATCAGGGAGGCAACACAACGTCCTGGACTCTCTTTCATATCCACCGAAGCACCTATCTGCACCCCTAACAATAGAGACCCTTATAACTATAGCTCTAGTGATCTTTATACCTCACTGCTTAACAACAAAGCCAGCCGTGGTGCCAGGTCTTCTGGCTGCTGTATTTATCCCCTGATAAGCTATACCCCTTCCCAATAGAATCCAAAGGTATATTTGTTAGAGAAGGAGATGACCACAGGGGATTCTTGTATTGACTGCCTGCCCCTTCTCGCACTCACCCATCTATCTGCCTGCACCTTGAGTGTGACCATGTCTCTAAAGCTCCTAACTGTGACACTTTAATGCTCCTAAATGCATCCAACTGCTGCTCCAACCTATCCATGCGGTCCGAAAGGAGCTGCAATTGGGTGCACTTCCTGCTGACGTAGACATCCGTGATGCTGGAAGCATCACAGACATCCCACATCTCACAAGTGCAGCACTTAACCCCACTGACTGACATTTCTTAAGAACATAAGAAATAGGAGCAGGAGTAGGCCATCTAGCCCTTCGAACCTGCCCCACCATTCAATAAGATCATGGCTGAAGGATCTAGATAGGCTGGGCGAATGGGCCAGGAAATGGCAAATGGAATTTAATGTTGGCATGTGCGAGGTGGTCCACTGTGGCTCAGTTCCACATTCCCACCCTCTCCCCATAACCCTTAATCCCCTCTCTCATCAAAAACCCATCACCCGCGTCTTAAAAATATTTAACGAGGTAGCCTCCACTACTTCAACGGGCAGAGAATTCCAGAGATTCACCACCCTTTGAGTGAAGAAGTTCCTCCTCAGCTCCGTTCTAAACCCTTTATCTTAAGGCTGTGCCCCCTAGTCCTACGATCCTTTCTGAGCGGGAAGAGTCTCTCCACCTCTATCCTATCCATACCATTCATCATCTTATACGTCTCAATGAGATCTCCCCTCATTCTTCTAAACTCTAACGAGTACAAGCCTAATTTATTCAGCCTCTCCTCATAGCTCAACCCCCTCAACTCTGGCATCAGCCTAGTAAACCTCCTCTGCACTCCCTCCAAGGCTAAAATATCCTTGCGTAAGTATGGCACCCAAAACTGCACACAGTACTCCAGCTGCGGCCTCACCAATGCCCTATACAGCCGCAGCAAGACCTCCCTACTTCTATATTCAATCCCCCTTGCTATGAAGGCCAGCATCCCATTCGCCTTCCTGACCACCTGCTGCATCTGCAAACTGGGTTTTTGCGACTCATGCACAAGGACCCCGAGGTCCCTCTGCACCGTCGCCTGCTGCAGTTTTTCGCCACGTAAGTAATAACCCTTCCTACCATTATTCCTTCCAAAGTGGACCACCTCGCACTTGCCAACATTAAATTCCATTTGCCATTTCCTGGCCCATTCGCCCAGCCTATCTAGATCCTTCTGTAGACTCTCCACACCCTCCGCACAATTTGCCGTTCCCCCAATCTTGGTGTCATCAGCAAATTTCGACACCCTACACTCGGTTCCCTCCTCCAGATCATCTATATAAATGGTAAATAGCTGAGGCCCCAGCACCGACCCCTGGGGCACTCCACTAGTCACCATCCGCCAATCCGAATAGCACCCATTGACCCCCACTCTCTGCCTCCTATTTGACAACTAATCCTCTATCCATGCTAACACCCTACCCCCAACTCCATGTCCCCTGACCTTCTGCAATAACCTCTTGTGAGGTACCTTGTCAAACGCCTTCTGAAAATCAAGAAAGACCACATCCACCGGCTCTCCTCTATCCACCACCCTAGACACATCCTCATAGAACTCCAGTAAATTTGTCAGACACGACTTCCCTTTAACCAAACCGTGCTGCGTCTGCTCTATCAAGCAATTCCTCTCAAGATGCCTCGCTATTTCCTCCTTGATGACGGATTCTAACATTTTACCTACAACAGACGTTAAACTAACCGGCCTATAATTCCCTGCCTTTTGCCTGGCACCCTTCTTAAACAATGGCGTAACACTATCCGTTTTCCAATCTTCCGGCACTTCCCCGGGATCCAGCGACGTCTGGAAAATAACCACCAAGGCATCCACTATCACCTCCGCCATTTCTTTCAGAACTCTTGGATGTATTCCATCCGGTCCTGGCGACTTGTCTACAATCAGCCCTCTCCAGTCTATCGAGCACCGCCTCTCTAGTAACAATAATGTCATTAAGACCCTCCAGTCCTACCATCTTTCCATCTCTAACACCCGGCAAATTATTCACGTCCTCCTCCGTGAAGACCGAAACAAAAAAGTTATTCAAGACCTCAGCCATATCCCCGTCCCCTACCACTAAGTCCCCTTTCTCATCCTCTAAGGGACCAACGTTCACCCTAGCCAGCCTCTTCTTTTTTATATATTTATAAAAACTCTTGCTATCCTTTTTTATATGAAGCGCTAGCCCAGCTTCATAGTTTTTTCTACCCTTCTTTATCAACTTCTTTGTCAATCTTTGTTGACATTTAAACTTCTCCCAATCCTCTTCTCGCCCACTACTCTTAGCTACTCTAAACACCTCCGCTTTTAATTTAACACTTTCCTTCACCTCCTTCGTTATCCACGGCTTATTACCTCTCCCCCTACAGTCCTTTTTGACCATCGGAATAAATTTCTGCTGAGCACCAAGAAAGATCTCCTTAAAGATCCTCCACTGCTCCTCAGCAGACCTACCTTCCAACGCGCTCCCCCAGTCCACATTCGCCAATTCTTCTCTCATCCTGCCGTACTCCCCTCTGTTCAAACAAAGGATGCGCGTCTGGGAACCCACTTTCTCCTCCTCCATCTGCACCAGAAACTCGAGCACCAGTTAAATTATTTAAGAAAATTTATAAAACTCTTACCTTCACTGTTACCTTCTTGCAGTGTCTTTTTAAGATAAATTGGGAGTGTTCTCCTGGGAGCAAAGTAGATTGGTAGAGGTATACAAAGGTACATGGAGGTGTTGAAGTTTACATGCTCTTTTTACACATGTACAAGCTTTATGGGTCATCCAGTCTCGAAACGTTGGTTCTGTTCTCTCTGACGTGGAGATGGCAGCATTGGACTTGGGTAAACACAGTAAAAAGTCTTACCACACCAGATTAAAGTCCAACGGGTTTATTTGGGAGCAAAATCCACTAGCTTTCACAGCACTGCTCCTTCTTCAGGTGAGTGGGAGTTCTATTCACAAACAAGGCATATAAAGACACAAACTCAATTTACAAAATAATGGTTGGAATGCAAAGTTTTACAGGTAATCAAGTCTTAAATGTGAGTGGAGAGAGTGTTCTATTCTCTCTCCGCAGATGCTGTCAGATCTACTGAGATTTTCCAGCATTTTCTGTTTTCATTTCCCCTTTCTTTCCTTCTGTCACCGCTCTGCCTCATCAATAAGACATTGGGACTCAGAGGATTGATGCAGTTTGATGGACAAGTTGTCTCCATTCTGAACAATGGGGAACAAGCTCCTCCCTCTCAATGACATCATTGCCCTCCACAAACATGGCGGCCGCACGAACGCACTGCTACATTTTGCCCCCAATAAAGATGGCGAACGTTAACCCGGGACGAACATGAGGAGCTGCAGCCCTGCTGGGTACAAACTGGGTCCGGGAAGCTCTCTTCCGCGGTTTGCGGCTTACACAACACGCTTACACAGCGTTTCCACCCACCTGGGCGATCCATTGCTCTCTCCGTACCGTCAATCACTAACAGATTTCCGAGTCCCAAATCAAGCGGCTTTCCACCGCCAGTACTCACACTGCGCATGTGCCAGTCAAAGCTGGCCACGCCCCTCATTCGCTATTATTGGTTGGAGGACCAATCGGTCTTCCAGCACTCAACCTCTTCCCATTGGTCTCTGCTGCCGTCAATCAGCTGGGCATTGTGACGGTGATTTGCTGCTTGTCCAATAATAACGGAGTCTCAGTGTAACAGTGACACACACAGGTTCCAGTACAATCAGAGTGGAGATAGAGCAGAGAGAAAACACAGCAAAGCACTGACTTACCCTGAGTGTAACAAATGCAATGTTTGTTCAAGTAATAAGAACCACGTTGCAGTATGTTAGTGAACACAGCATTAGATCCAATGTGATGATAATACAATCAGCATCTAGTGCACCGTAACCAAAGTTTAGGTTTCATTTGATAGTGCGAGTGAGCCGTGGTGTCTTGATATAGTGTATTTAAATTCCGGTGTGTGTTACTCTGCCACTGTCATTATCAGACAATAACCTATCTGTTATTCCAATCCTGCTGTATTTTACAACTGCAGCTCCTGAGATTGATTGAAAGGTCGTTTTCAGTGTCTCTGAGGCATTTTAACTGCAGGTAATCTGACATTAGGCCCAACAAACATTTGATTATAATAGGAGGACAAGGTGTAAGGGAGCAATGATATTTTAAGGTGTTTGTGTATTAGTGAGTGTCACTGGGAGGTGAATAATAAAATAGAAGTGGAAACATCATAATAGAGGCACATGTGTGATTGACTCAGCCTGACTGAAAGCTGTTATATTTAAGAATTTGAGAATAATGAGGATCTCCTGAGATTTCTGATATCTGAAGTGTATCTGTTAGAGGAATTGAAAATAATCAGTTCCTTTTCATGGTTATCCGCAGTTCTCAAGTTACACAGATACATAGGAAACAGATCTGACAGCTCATCAAACCCAATGTTTAAATCTTCTGCTTGAGACACACTGTGACTGAAAAGACTAAATATTAAAACCTTAGGGGAGAAACATTCAGACTCTCACAAAGATGAATGAACTATCTAATTAATCCCATTCACCATAACTCTGCCAATATTTGTCCAATTTCTTTTGAAAGTTACTATTAAACCTGCTTCTAGCAACTGTAAGTTTGTGCACTCCAGATCATATCAAGTTATTGTGTAAAACATTCTCCTTACCACACCCTTCAATTCTGTTGTCAGTTATATTAAATTTGTGTCCTCTGCTTACAGACACTCCTACACTTGGGAAATTGATTCTCTCCATTGACAGATCCTCCTGCTCCTGGGAGATAATTTCTCTCCATTGACATTACCATAAATTATTTGTTATTTTAAACACTTTTATTAAATCTCCCCACCATATTCCCTAATCTAAGATGGATAACACATGTTTCTCTTGCCCTGAAGAATTATATGGACTCAAAATATTATCTGTTTCTCTCTGGACAGATGCCACCGAACCTGCTGGGTTTTTCTGCTTTTCTCCCTGTCTTTCCTTCTATAACCAATCAGAAACTCTCTATGATTTTGAATATCTCGATTAAATAGGAACACATGGAGACTGAGAAAGATGCAGAGAAAGGAAGAGACAGAAAGACTGAGAGATATTTTGAGAAAGCTTTTAAAAAGTAGAAAGACAAGGTGTCAAAGATAAAAGATGAGAAACAGAGGAAACAAGCAATACAGAGAGAATAATATAGCATATAAGGGAGCAGGCTATCAGTTCTTGGCTATGGGGAGCAGAGGGAACTCAGTAATTGATCCACAAACACAGCTGGTTATATCTGTGAATGGAAACTCTGAACAGAAATAACTGGCTCATTTGTAAATGTCACCACAATGTGACCTGTGTGATTCTGCCCTGACTCCGTGCACAGATATAGGCCGCATTGACAGATGTTCTCACCAGATTATGGTCCCTGGATTTATTTTCTGCTTAGAAATGAGATATGCGGTTTGGAACAGTCAGAGAAACAGGAAGTTGTGTTATTTGAGGATGAAACAGCCGGCGTCAGTTTGATGTTATCACCGTGAACAGTCTTCCTGCCTGTGAGGGTGAACTCACTCTGACAGCATCAAGAACAACCACACAGATTGCTGCTGGTCTCAGCATTACGTTCACCTCTATTCCCATGTTAAACAATAACGAAAGGAGATTCTTTGGATTTTTAACACAGTCATCGAATTGAGAAATGGATCGAGGGACATCACTGGGAGAAATAAGGAGGAATTAGAGAACAAATGAGTTTTCCCAAAGAGAGTTATTAGAAAAGAGATTTAAAGTGAGGGCCTGTCGGACGAAGTGGGAGAGAGAAACAGAGAAGATTGAATCTCCATCAATGAGATGTTTTCTCAGATATCAAAGAGATGAAGTATGTTTGTGCTTTTTCAGAGAGGTAACGAGAGAGAGAAAACAATGAATAAGTTTAAGGAAATAGGAAGGTTAAATGAGAGAGTGTTTGAAAGAAAAAGGGACATTAAGTGACAAAGACAGAATCTGAGAGGAACGTGGTTGAGTGAATGTGAGAGAGGTGCTAGAATAGAGTGTGACAGAGGTGGAAGGTAAGTGTGAGTGAATGCCTGGAGAGAAAGAGCAACGTTCAGTGAATGTGAAAGAGATGAGAAGTGTTAAATGATTGAGTTTCTGAGAGAGAGATGTTAAGTGAGTGAATGTCTGAAAGCGAGGAGAACAAGTTCACATATCTAGGGATCACTGAGACTGATCAAAATAAGGAGATAACCCAGAAAACTAAAAACAAGAAACTTCAGCTAAATTCTTAAATGGTCAGTCAGGGCTCTGATGCTGCTCAGCTTCTCTTTGCTCTGTTTATAATGGTTAAAGGCTATCAGAGTGACATTTATTTAAAAGGATAGTGTGTGGGAAGCACACATCATCAAAACTGAGAATTCTTGGAACACACTGCAGCTCCTTCTCTATTCATCTGGGAATCAAAATTGTTGTCTAATTGTCCCAGCAGTTAACAAGCTCCTTTGAAGTTCTCCAGCTACTATGTTAATGCAGACTTCAACCAATTTATTTTAAGCCAGTTTCTGTTCAATAAACCAAAACTCACACACACGTGCACACACACACTAAAATGTTTCAAACTTTTTTGCATTTTTAGTCTGGAAACCTAAACCTGCCGTTTCACTTTCAGTCAGAAACAGATCCCAGTTTTCCACCAATCTTTGACAACATGTTTCCAGCATTCACCATAGTTCTTCCTGACTCTAAACACAGTTGTAAAGGAGCTTCTGTTCCATGTCTGGGAGCTCTGAACCATGGAAAAGAGCGACTGGGACACATTTCTTACATACCTCAGGATTCACTCACATGGGGACTCCACTGTCAGGGAAAAGTGATGAGAAAGACCAAAGTGTTGTGTGTTCTTCTTAGCCTGACCATGAAGGACTGTGTCAAGAATGAAGTTCTGTTTACTGTATTTTCCTCCCTCAGACTGCCCTTTCTGAGCTGCAGCCTGGTGATGTTGAACACTCAAATGGAAAAGACAAAAATCTACAACAATAATTCAATCAAATGTCTATTTCACATTTATTCAGAATATCAAACCTCAATAGAAGAAAAAAGTCAGAATGAACATAATTCAGTCCTGGGTATGATTAACAGCATCAATATGTGTAGAATCCAAACCTTGCAATCTCTTGTGAACTCGCTGGTGTGTTAGCAGGTGGGATGACTGAATAAATCCCTTTCCACAGACACTACAGGTGAACGGCCTCTCCCCAGTGTGAACTCGCTGGTGTTGCAGAAGATAAGATAAATGAGAAAATCCCTTCCCACATACAGAGCAGGTAAATGGCTTCTCCTCACTGTGAACTCTCTGATGTGTCAGCAGGTTGGATGACTGACTGAATCCTTTCCCACAGGTGGAGCAGGTGAATGGCCTCTCCCCAGTGTGAACTCGCTGGTGATTCAATAGGTTGGATGAACGAGTGAATCCCTTCCCACACACGGAGCAAGTGAATGGCCTCTCCTCACTGTGAACCTGCTGGTGAGTCAGAAGATTGTATGAACGGGTGAATCCCTTCCCACATTCAGAGCAGGTGAACGGTCGATCCCCTGTGTGGAGCTGCTGGTGTATCAGAAGATTGGATGAATTAATGAATCCCTTCCCACAGTCTGAGCAGGTGAAGGGCCTCTCCCCAGTGTGAATTCTCTGGTGGTTCAGTAGGGCAGATGGACGGCTGAATCCCTTCCCACACACACAGCAGGTGAATGGCCTCTCCCCAGTGTGAGTATATTGGTGTGTTAGCAGATCCTTTTTGTTTTTAAAGCTCTTCTCACAGTCAGAACAATTAAAAAGTTTGTTATCAGAGTGAACAAGTTGATGTGTCTGCAGGTGGGATGACTGAATGAATCCTTTCCCACACACAGAGCAGGTGAACGGTCTCTCCCCAGTGTGAATGCGTTGGTGTGTCAGCAGATCTTTTTCGCATTTAAAACTCTTCTCACAGTCAGAACATCTGAACAGTCTCTCATCAGTGTGAACAAGTTGGTGTGTCACAATGTGAGATGAGCGAGTGAATGTCTTCCCACACACAGGGCAGGTGAACGGCCTCTCCCCAGTGTGAACTCGATGGTGTGTCAAAAGGTTGTATGAATGAGTGAATCCTTTCCCACAGACGGAGCAGGTGAATGGTCTCTCCCCAGTGTGACTGCGCCGATGAACTTCCAATTGTGACGGGAAACCGAATCCCTTCCCGCACTCCATACATTTCCATGGTTTCTCCATGGTGCTGGTGCTCTTGTGTTTCTCCAGGGTGGATGAACAGTTGAAGCCTTGCCCACACACACACACATGTATATAGTTTCACCCTGCTGTGAATGGTGTGATGATTTTTCAGGCTGTGAAACTGGTTAAAGCTCTTTCTACAGTCAGTTCACTGGACCATTCTCACTCGGGTGCGTGTTTGTCCCGATGCTTTTCTGGTCACACTATGTTTAAAATCTTTGCCCCCAGAATAGACAAACATTTTTCCTTTCATATTCAAAAGCTGATGATATTCAGCTCCTGATGAATCAAATGGCTTTGTCAGACGTGATGTTCAGTTTGCGTTTTCCATCTGCCAATCCTCCACTTCCAATATCCTGGAAAAAGTTGAGAAAAGTCATCACCGTCAGTCCAGGATAGAAATTCTGAACAAACGATTCTAGTTTCTCTGCAACATTTTTTCCTCACCTGGTCTCCCAAATCTGTAATTCCCCACCCCACAGACTCTCCCCCCTGCCTGGCTGAAATCCAAATCTATCTCACCATCTCCACCATTTCTTTCCTCCACTCCCAGTTTTCTCCCTCCCTCTTCTCTGTCTCTTAGTTCAGTTCTCCAGCTCCTGTCTGCAGACTGACAATAAAACCAATGGGTCTTATTGGGGGTGTTGGGGCCTCCAGCGGGTGTTGGTGAATCCTCCCCCTCACCTCCCAGGGTTTCCTTCCTTTCCAGAGATCAGAGTCCTCATTGATTTGAGGCCAAAGTGTAACCTCTTATTTATTGTCCCCTCCCCCATCCTCTGATGTGAACCATCCTCCAGTGGCTGATCCAGGATGGGGCCGTTAACCTGGGTCTGTTCCCGGGAGGGAGAAGCCCCGCAGCTGCAAACCAGGGAGCTGACAATGATTCTGAAGGGTTTGCGGATCCACAAAGTGTTTCCAGACCCGCCCAGCCACCGCCTAACGCTGACTCCGCTTCTCCGGGACAAACAAGCGCCAAAGACAGCAATGACACTGCGCTTGCTCCACATCACAAAAGCCCAGGCACTGATTGACGGCGGCTCCGGACCAATAGAAAGAGAGGGGTGGGCCTGGAGGACTGAGCGGAGGAAGGGGCTGGTCCTCAAACCAATCGGAGTGAATGAGGGGCGGGGCTGGAGGATCGAGCTGGAGCGGCTGGTCCTCCAACCAATCAGAGTGAAAGAGGGGGCGTGACCTGAAGCATGCGCATTGCGGGTAAAGGCGATGGATGGACAATTTTAATTTGGAAGCGAGATCGATACGAGATAGAGGGTGACGTGCGGGGAACGATAAATACGACGGGTAGGTGGAGAGGCTTTTTAAACATGCTGTTCAAACCCAAACCCCGAAAAGAACTTTCCGGTCCCCCCCCCGTTTGTACCAAATGAAGCCGCAGTTTGTAGTGTTGGGCCCGGGCTGACTGCCGCCATTGAGGCTGAATGTGGGAGGCCGGCAGGGATTGTGAATGGAGAGTGAAGCCCTGACGTCACAATGGAATGGGTGAGAGTGTGGCGTCACAATGGAAGCGGATGAGTGTGATGTCACAGTGGAATGGGTGAGTGTGTGACGTCACAATGGGTAAGGTCTCCAGATGAGTTGAGACTTGGGTGGATTCGGGTGATGGCACTGACATGTGACCCGGTGGCACAATGGCTAGCACAGTGCCTAACAGTGCCAGGGACCCAGGTGGAATTCTGGCCTCGGGGCACTATGAGGAGTTTGCACATTCTCCTTGTGGCTGTATGGGTTTTCTCCAGGTGCTCCAGTTTCCTCCCATAATCCAAAGATGTGCAGGCTAAATTAACCCTTGGCATCAACAGGATTAACAAGGTAAATACATAGGATAAATGGGGATGATAGGGCTTGGATGGGATTGTTGTCAGTGCAGGCTCGATGGGCCAAATGGCCTCCTCACACTAGGTTTTCAATGAATGAAGATGGAAATAGGCAGTCTTGATGATATGTGGATATGCGGCTGGGAGCTCCTCCTAGAGTGAAATATTTCATCAGGATTGTGAACAGCCTAGTTCAGCCTCAGACAGTTGCCAGGAAGCAGGATAGAGTTGCTGGTGACGAAGTGGAGTTTGTGATGGGGACTGAACACAATGGGTTCAAGTCTTCCCAGTATTGAAAGAAATTTCTGTTCGTTAATACTGGCTATCAGACAAGTCAAGACATGAGTTGGAGGGGAACTTGGAGTTGATGATGTTCACATCTACCTGCTATCTTGATCCTTTGAGATGGTGGAGGTTGAGGGTTTGGGAGATTCTGTCAGTGTTCTCATTGAGTTGTAGATGTATAAAATCCCTCTCCTTCATCCCCGATCTCTCCTATTTCTCTGTCTTTTTCCATTGTGCCCAGACTGGATGGCAGGTTCCCTTCCCTGAAGGACATAAGGAAATCAATTGGGTTTTTTAACAATCCAGCAGTTTTCATAGTCACCTTTTCCCAGTGCCGTTCCCACAAATTACCAGATTCTTTCAGCTCAATTTCACAACTTGCCATTGTGTTTTGTGGGTTCACTCTCACTTCCTTTTTCTATTTTAAATCAATTTCACAGGGTATTAGAAGAGGAGGTTTTGCAGTTTGGAAACTGAAACCAAGCTTGGTATCAGCACCTTATGGAGCCAGCCAATTTATTGCAATCTGAATATCAATGTGTTTTGAACATAGAAGAAAATAGCACCATTCACAGTGGAGAGAAACTACACACGTGTTCTGTGTGTGGACAAGACTTCAGCCAATCATCTGACCTTTTGGAACACAATTGCAGTCACAACAGAGAGAAACTGTTGTGGAAATGTGGGGACTGTGAGAAGGGATTCAAATCCCCATCCTTGCTGGAAATTCATCTACGTAGTCACACTGGGGAGAGGCCATTCACCTGCTCCCAGTGTGGGAAAGGATTCACTCAGTCATCCAGCTTACATATTCACCAGAGGACTCACACTGAGGAGAGGCCATTCACCTGCTCTGTGTGTGGGAAGGCATTCAATCGGTCATTCAGCCTAGCCTTGCACAAGCGAACTCACACAGGGGAGAAACCGTTCACCTGCTCTGTGTGTGGGAAGGGATTCAATCAGTCATCAAACCTAGCAAAGCACCAGCAAATTCACAGTGAGGAGAGACCATTCACCTGCTCTGTGTGTGGGAAGGGCTTCAAAGCATCATCCATGCTAACAAAACACCACCGCGTTCACAATGGGGAGAGGCCATTCAGCTGTTCTCAATGTGGGAGGAGATTCGCGCTCTCAGCCAACCTGCTGACACACCAGCGAATTCACACTGGGGAGAGGCCATTCATCTGCTCCCAGTGTGGGAAAGGATTCACTCAGTCATCCAGTTTACATATACACCAGAGGACCCACACTGGGGAGAGACCATTCACCTGTTCTGTGTGTGGGAAGGCATTCAGTCAGTCATCTAACCTAACATTACACCAGCAAGTTCACACTGGGGAAAAGCCATTCACTTGCTCCCAGTGTGGGAAGGGATTTGCTCGCTCATCCAACCTCCTGATACACCTGCGAGTTCACACTGGGGAGAGGCCGTTAACTTGCTCCCAGTGTCGGAAGCGATTCACTGACTCATCTCACCTGCTGGCACACCAGCGAACTCACACTGGGGAGAGGCCTTTCATCTGCTCCCAGTGTGGGAAGGGATTTGCACACTCAGGCAATCTGTGGACACACCAGCGAGTTCACACTGGGGAGAAACCATTCATCTGTTCCCAGTGTGGGAAGGGATTCAGTCAATCATCCAACCTAGCAATACACCAACGGATTCACACTGGGGAGAGGATGTTCACTTGTTCCCAATGTGGGAAGGGCTTTGCTCACTCACACACACTGCAGGCTCACCAACGAGTTCACAGTGGAGAGAAGCCATTCACTTGCTCTGTGTGTGGGAAGGAATTCAGTCAGTCATCAAATCTATTGAAACACCAGCGAATTCACAAGGAACTATTGTGATTGAATTTTGCTGTGAATCATATTCAGACTGAACCATGGCCATTTGGGTCTGGTTCTGCTGAATTGAACAGTGACTCCAGCCCTGCTATCGGTGTTAATATAGTTCGTCTGAGAATGGGAGAATTTGGGATCAGGAAACTCAAACAAAACCTCAGATCAGGATTGGATGGAGCCACACAATTTATCGTAAGCTAAACAGTGGAGAATTCTGAACCCGGAAGGAAACAACACCATTCACAACCACAGTCACAATAGGGAGAAACCATGGAAATGTGGAGACTCAGAGGACTCAGTTACTTGTCAGAGCTAGAAACTCAGCAGTGCACTCACACTGGGGGGAGGCCATTCATCCGCTCTGAGTGTGGGAATGGATTCACTCAGTCTTCTGACTACACACCAGTGAGTTCAGACTGGGGAGAAACCATTCAACTGCCCTGAGTCAGAAGAGATTCAGTTGGCCATCCACACTGCTGAGTCACCAGTGAGTTTACAACTAACCACAGTGATTGGATTTATCTGTTAATCACATCAAGGACTGAGCTGTGTTCAGTGTAAGTGAACCGGCAAATGAGGTTAAGGGACAGGTCAATAGAGGTGCAGTGGCAGATATTGAAAGGGATATTTCAGGAAACCCAGAACAGATACAGATTCCAATGAGAAAGAAAAATTCCAAGGGGAGGATCCACCATCGTGGTTCATTACAAAAGTTAAAGATAGTATAAAACTTAAAGAAACAAGCAAAGAATTGCACAAAGACGGGTGGCAGGTCAGAAAACTAGACAGAATATAAACAACAAAGAATGATAAAAAGATTAATAAGGAGAGAAGAATTCGAGTACGAGAGAAGGCCAGTTAGAAATATAAAGATAGATAGTAAATGTTTCTCTGGATATTTAAATAAATAAGAGTTAACAAAGTGAATGTTGGTCCAGGAGAAAGTGATCCTGGGGAATTAATAACAGAAAGTAAGGAGATGGAAGGTGAATTCAACAGGCATTCTGCATCAGTCTTCACTGTAGTTTAATACTCTATCCGATAGTATCGAGGATAGAAGTTATATCCTATCAGGGTGTGGAAGGGAGGGAGAAACTCAGGAAAACTGCTGTCACTTATGAAGTGGTACAGAGCAAATGGTTGGAGCTGTGGGCTGACAAATCCTGGGCCTTGATGTACTCCATTCTAGGCTCTTAAAAGAAGTAGCTCGTAAACTAGAAGCAAAGTACTGTGGATACTGATAATCTTAATTGAAAACAGAAAATGCTGGAAAGACTCAGGAGGCCTGGCAGCATCTGTGGAGGGAGAAACAGAGTTGACGTTTCGAGGCCATGTGGCTGTTCTTCAGATGGGTAGAAATGGCTGGTGAGATCATTGATGCATTGATTTTAATTTTCCAAAATTCTCTGGTTTTGGTGGAAGTTCCATTAGATTGGAAAGTAGCAAATGTAACTCCTTTATTCAAAAGAGAGAGGCAAAAAGCAAGAAACTACAGAACAGTTAACATGTCATAGGAAAAATGTTAGAAGTTATTAAATATGTTACAGCGTGGCAATGAGAAAAAAATCAGCTATGAAGGAGAATCAACACGGTTTTGAGAAAGGGAAATTATATTCAATCTATTTTTTCAGTTCTTTGAAGAATTCACATGTGCCGTGGATAAAGGGGAACCAGAGGTGCGTAAAGGTGAATGTACTGAGATTTCCAGAATGCATTTGTAAGCTACCACATCAAAGGTTATTGTGGAAAATGAAAACTCCTCATGGGGCGGGGGGGAATGGTAACATATTGACACAGAAAGAAGATTGGCTAGTTAATAGGAAATGGTTGGCATAAATGGGTCTTTTTTCTAGTTGGCTGTATGTGATGAGTGGTGTGCCACAGGGATCAATGCTGGGACCTCAATCTTTTTACCATTTGTCTCAATGACTCCGATAAGGGAATTGAAGATATGGTTGTTAAATTTGCTGATGATATGAAGCTAGCTGGAAAAGTAAGTAATGAAAAGGATGGAAGGAGGCTATAAAGGAACATAGGTTAAGCAAGTGGGCAAAGAACCAGTAAATATAATATAAATGTGGACAAATGTGAAATTGTCCATTTTGGTAGGAAGAATAAAAACAAAGTATATCATCAAAACAGTGAGGGACTCAGAGGGATCTGTGTGTATTTGTGCATGAATCACAAAAGGCAGGTCCAGCAAGTAATCAGGAAAGTTAATGGAATGTTATTGTTTATTGTGAAAAGAATTAGTTACAAAAGAAGGAACGTTATTCGTCAGTTATGCAGAACACTGATGTGACCACAGTTGGAGTATTATTCATCTCCTTAAGGATATAAATGTGTAAGAAGCAGTTCAGAGAAGGTCCACTGCACTAATACCTGGGATAGATGGCGAAAGGGTTAAAAATCATTCAATGCAGCAAAGTTCCTGAGAAACTGCTCGAGCTGCAAGATACAGCCGCAAAACCAATCGACATGGGGCCTTTGATGGACCACAGGAGGGCTGTAACTACAACATCACTGCTTTCAGATAACAGACTGCAGTGTATTTTGACAGAAATCATAAGTCACCACTCAGGTTGCCAAACAGTCAAGGATCACATTCATATGTTTATTGATAATGTAACTGTGTAGATGTGCCCTGTTGACTGAATATTGTAATTAGGCAAGCATAGGGCTGCTGTCATTGGTAAAACACTAATTTGGAAAACAAATGAAGTAATCAGAACTATTAGTTGGGATTGGATATTGAGTAACTTTGATTTGTGTGTTAATGACTTATAGTTGATGTTAAAAATATAATTGCTGTTGTATTCCTTTGCTCTGGGAGCCTGTATGTCACGTGTGGAATCAGGTTTCCCCTGCTATTAGATTGAATAAAGGCCAATTTTAAACTTTGAAAATATTTGTCTGGATTCTCGGGGGAGTGAAGAATGGGACAGTTAGTAAAATTCCCTAACAAAGGGTATGGAGAAAAGGCAGGAGAATGGCAATAAGCCATAAACACGCAGGGTAGAATAGCTGTAGGGTGATGCGGCGGCGCGGGCTTGTTGGGCCGAAGGACTGTTTCCCATGCTGGGTTGTTCTTTGTTCTTTATAATGTTTGTTTGGAGGGCCAGTGTAAACATGATGGGCCAAGTGGTCTCCTGCACCACGATTCTGTGAAATTCAGGTCCTGGTGGATCAAGTGACCCTGTCGAATTTTGATCTAATGTTTGGTTTTAATTTTCTGTCATTAAATCCTTCCCTTTTAATTTAAGAAAAGGAGTTGATGGTGTCAGTGTCACTGTCAATGCAGAATAGAAATTCAAAACAGATAATTCCAGTTTCTCTGGAACACTCTTCCCCCTCGTTTCCCCAAACTTATAGTACAATCAAACTAAAAGACCAAAATCAACAACAAAGTCCCAACAGAATCTCCCTCTTCAGGGCCATCTGGGCACAGACAAAGACCACAGAAGATCAACCAGAGTGACCCCCATCTCCCCCTTCAGACCCTCCTATCCTGGATCTACAGATTACTGTTCTAACCAGGGTCCAAAGCACGTCCAGGAGAACATGCTCCCACTCACCCACTCCCTCCACACTATACAGCCTTCTGGACTCAACATTCAGTCCATCAATTTCAGAGAGTAAACTCTCAGCCCATTCTGTTTCTTTATCTTTGATTGTTTCATTTTTCCTCCTTTCAGTCAACAACCAACCCCCCCCTACTCCCCTGGTCCTGACACAGCTTTTGTTTTTTTCCCACTCCATCTCCATTCCCTCTGGCTCTGGGGGATTTACTTTTCTCTCATTCAATCTCTCCTGTCTTCCACCCTGTCACAGACTTTCCTTTAGTCCATGTCACACTCCTCCGCTTTCTCCAAACCTGTTACATTTCTAACTTTTCCCAGTTCTGATGAGAGGTCACAGACCTGAAATATTAACGCTGTTTCTTTCTCTGCACAGATGCTGCCTTGGGATCCAAGGGCCTTTGGCCTTGTGGATCCAGAACTGGCTTGCCTGCAGAAGGCAGAGAGTGGTTGTGGATGGGTCTTTTTCGGAATGGAGGTCAGTCACCAGTGGGGTGCCCCAGGGATCTGTTCTGGGACCCTTGTTGTTTGTCATTTTCATAAATGACCTGGATGAGGAAGTGGAGGGATGGGTTAGCAAGTTCGCTGATGACACGAAGGTCGGCGGTGTTGTGGATGGTCTGGAAGGATGTCAAAAGTTGCAGCAGGACATAGATAGGATGCAGGAATGGGCGGAGAAGTGGCAGATGGACTTCAACGCGGATAAATGTGTAGTAGTCCATTTCGGCAGAACCAACGGGATGAACGAGTACACTATTAAGGGCAGGGGTCTTAGTAGCGTTGAAGAGCAGAAGGATCTCGGGGTCCGGGTTCACAGGACTCTTAAATCGGCCTCGCAGGTGGAGGAGGTGGTCAAGAAGGCGTATGGTGTACTGGCCTTCATTAATCGAGGGATTGAGTTTAGGAGTCGGGAGGTAATGCTGCAACTTTACAGGACCCTCGTCAGGCCTCATTTGGAGTACTGTGCGCAGTTCTGGTCGCCTCACTATAGGAAAGACGTAGAAGCTATTGAAAGGGTGCAGAGGAGATTTACAAGGATGTTGCCTGGACTGGGAGGCATGCCTTATGAAGATAGGTTGAGGGAGCTGGGACTCTTTTCCCTGGAGAGGCGAAGGTTGAGAGGCGACCTGATAGAAGTTTATAAAATGTTGAGAGGAATAGATAGGGTGGACTCTCAGTGGCTATTTCCCCGGGTTGAAATGGTCGCTACGAGAGGACACAGATTTAAGGTGCGGGGAGGGAAGTACAGAGGTGATGTTAGGGGTAAGTTTTTCACTCAGGGTGGTGAGTGATTGGAATCGGCTGCCGTCGACGGTGGTGGAGGCGAACTCGCTGGGGTCTTTTAAAAGACTTCTGGATGAGTATATGGGGTTTAATGGGATTGGGGGTTATAGATAGGTCTATAGATTAGTGGGGTTGATGCGATCGGCGCAACTCAAGGGCCGAAGGGCCTGTTTGTGCTGTAATGTTCTATGTTCACCTGCTGAGTTTTATTCCAGTATTTTTGTGCTTTTCAAGATTTCACAGAATCACCAAATAGCTTTGGTGCAGAAGGAAGCCACATGGCCCATTGTGTCTGCCCCGGTTCTCCGAATGCATAACTCAACTAGCCACCTTCGCCCTGTATTTCTGCACATTCTTCCTGTTCAGATGATGTCTCATTGCCCTTTGAATACTTCAATTGAATCTGTCTGCACCACACAATCAGAAGTGCATTACAGTCCCTAACTTGTGTGTGAAGGGATACGCTCAGTCATCCTGCCTCACTGAAATTCTTCACACTGAAAATAGTCCTTTTAAATGTTCTAAATGTGTAAAAATTTTAAAAGCAGACAAGAAGTGTTGAAACGCCAACTCATTCATGATTAATAAGGGAATCAAGGGTTATGGGAAAAAGGCAGAAGAATGGGGGTGAGAAAAATATCAGCCATGACTGAATGGCAGAGCAGACTTGATGGGTCGAGTGGCCTAATTCTGCTCCTATATCTTATGATCTTATGCTCATTCATTCATCTGCTCCATATGTGGGAAAGGATTTGCCCTTTCAACCTGTTGAGACCCCAGTGAGCTCACACAGGGAAGAGCTTCATTCAGTCACCCAACCTGATTAAACACCAGTGAGATCACATGCGACTACAGAGGTTGGCTTCTATTGACATTACTACTTTTTTTAAAAGTTTATTTAGTAGTGTCGCAAGTAGGTTTACATTAACTCTGCAATGAAGTTACTCTGAAAATTCCCTAGTTGCCCGACTCCAGTGTCTGGATACACTGAATTTTGGAGAATTTAGCATAGCCAATGCACCTAACCAGCATATTTTTCGGAATGTGGGAGGAAACCAAAGCACCCAGAGGAAACTTATGCAGATACAGAGAGAACGTGCTGACTCCATGAGACAGTGACTCAAGCCGGGAATCGCACCTGGGTCCCTAACGCTATGAGACAGCAGTGCTAGCCACAGTGCCACCATGCCACCCAGTTGGACTGAACAATGTTCATTCTGAGAGTCAGGTTTTGTTTCTGACAGTAATAACATCCTAACTTGACTGGAGAATATGAAATCAATCAACTCTTTTTCAAAATTATTCTTCTGGATTTTTTCTTTTGGAGAGTTATTACATTATTTCTGCTGTGAAATGAGAACCCCCACAACTTGCCTGGACTTGCAAAATCTCAGTAACTGTCCTGGCTGGAGACAATTCACACCTTTTTAACCTGTGCTTAACCCTCTCTCCACTCACATTGTCTGTAACTGTAAAGACTTGATTACCTGTAAAGACTCGCATTCCAACCATTAACTTGTAAATTGAGTCTGTGTCTATGTTTGCCCTGTTTGTGAACACAACTCTTCACTCACCTGAAGGAAGAACACTCCAAAAGCTTGTGCTACCAAATAAACCTGTTGGACTTTAACCTGGTATTGTGAGACCTTTGTGCTCACCACAGTTCAATGCCGACATTTCCACATCACAACTGAACCCAGCCAGAATCAACACAATCAAGGAAGGAGTGAGAGGGGAAACGGTATAAAAGCTTTGATACCTCTGTGTGATCCACAGCAGAACTTCCAGAAATGGAGCACAGAAGATCACCAATTCACAATATTTTTGTTAATTTATCTCAAATGTTAACAATTTTATTTTGTATTAACTCTTTGAAATTTCAGTGGTGCAGTTATCACCCAGCATTCGCTGCGGGTGTGAAAGTCCCCTATTCACTCCACAGGTGGCCAGTACGCAGGCGCGGTGCTGCCTCTGGAGCATGCGCAGTGTCACTTTCCTCGGAGCTTGCGAGGGCAGGAGACGGTTTTCTTTAGCGGGTGAGAGTCGGTGGGGTGGAGGGAGAAATGGAGCTGGGAGTCGAGGTGGGGAGGGAGCGGAGGCTTCACAAACACCCGCTGTAGACCGCAAGGTCCGAATCAGAGCCTGCGGGTCCCGGGTTTGCCGCTGCGGGGATTTTATCCGGGATTCGGCCGCGGCCGCCATCTTTGTTCAGCGGGGAGCAGAGCGCATGCGCGGTCAGTGGGCGGAGCTAAAGCAGACAATGCTGGAAAATCTCAGCAGGTCTGACAGCTTCTGTGGGGAGAGAATAGAGGCAATGTTTCCAGTCTGGATGACCCTATATCTTTACCCTTAGTAAAGAGAAGCAAAAAAAATTATACTATGGCGTGGAATGGGTTGAAGGGAATGTAAATGAGGATAAAGATGACTGAGAAGTTGCTAAAAATCAGAGAATCAGAATCTTACAGTGCAGAAGGCGGCCATTTGGCTTCCTCGAGTCTACACTGATCACAGTCCCACCCAGGCCCTATCTCCATAACCTCATGCACTTACCAAGCTAGTACCCCTAATACGAAGGGGCGATTTAGCATGGCCATTCTTGAGAAGGTAAGAGGGCATGGGATCCAAGAGCCTTTGGCCTTGTGGATCCAGAACTGGCTTGCCTGCAGAAGGCAGAGAGTGGTTGTGGATGAGTCTTTTTCGGAATGGAGGTCAGTCACCAGTGGGGTGCCCCAGGGATCTGTTCTGGGACCCTTGCTGTTTGTCATTTTCATAAATGACCTGGATGAGGAAGTGGAGGGATGGGTTAGCAAGTTTGCTGATGACACGAAGGTCGGTGATGTTGTGGATGGTCTGGAATGATGTCAAAAGTTGCAGCAGGACATAGATAGGATGCAGGAATGGGCGGAGAAGTGGCAGATGGACTTCAACGCGGATAAATGTGTAGTCGTCCATTTCGGCAGAACCAACGGGATGAACAAGTACACTATCAAGGGCAGGAGTCTTAGTAGCGTTGAAGAGCAGAAGGATCTCGGGGTCCGGGTCCACATGACTCTTAAATCGGCCTCGCAGGTGGAGGAGGTTGTCAAGAAGGCGTATGGTGTACTGGCCTTCATTAATCAAGGGATTGAGTTTAGGAATCAGGAGGTAATGCTGCAACTTTACAGGACCCTTGTCAGGCCTCATTTGGAGTACTGTGCGCAGTTCTGGTCGCCTCACTATAGGAAAGACGTAGAAGCTATTGAAAGGGTGCAGAGGAGATTTACAAGGATGTTGCCTGGACTGGGAGGCATGCCTTATGAAGATAGGTTGAGGGAGCTGGGACTCTTTTCCCTAGAGAGGCAAAGGTTGAGAGGCGACCTGATAGAAGTTTATAAAATGTTGAGAGGAATAGATAGGGTGGACTCTCAGAGGCTATTTCCCCGGGTTGAAATGGTCGCTACGAGAGGACACAGATTTAAGGTGCGGGGAGGGAAGTACAGAGGTGATGTTAGGGGTAAGTTTTTCACTCAGAGGATGGTGAGTGAATGGAATCGGCTGCCGTCATCGGTGGTGGAGGCGAACTCGCTGGGGTCTTTTAAAAGACTTCTGGATGAGTATATGGGGTTTAATGGGATTGGGAGTTATAGATAGGTCTATAGATTGGTGGGGTTGATGTGATTGGCGCAACTCGAGGGCCGAAGGGCCTGTTTGTGCTGTAATGTTCTATGTTCTATTCCACCTAACCTGCACATCTTGGGACTGTGGGAGGAAACCTGAGGACCTGGACAAAACCCACACAGACATGGGGAGAACGTGCCAACTCCACACAGACAGTGACCCAAGCTGGGAATTGAACCCAGGTCCCTGGTGCTGTGAGGCAGCAGTGCAACCACTGTGCCACCATGCTGCCCACTGTGGCACAGTTGTAAGCAGTGACCATTAAGAGATCAGAATGTTTTGTTTGGCAGAGCAGAGGTATAGATGGTTAAGGCAGTTGGCCTGGAGTGGGGAGGCACAAGAAGGAGAGTGGGAATAGGGAAGTGGAAAAATGGAAGAGAGAAAGAAGAATGATACAAATGGATGAAAGAGATGAAAAGATGAAACAAAATTAAGTAAAACTAATGGAAATTTGCTGGTGGTGGAGGAGAGAGATCACACTGTAAAGTTGTTCACTCAATGTTCAATTCCAAAGGCTGTGAAGTGCCCGTTCGGAAGATGAGGTACTGTCCTTTTGGTTTGCTTTGGGGTTCAATTGAACATTGCAAAAGGCCAAGGATGGATGTGTGGACAGGAAGTCAGGGTGGTGTGTTCGAGTGGCAAGCATTTTTGTCTTAGAGCTTTATTTTTAAATGACCTGGTGTTCTAGATTCACCGTTGAGGAGAAACATCCTTTCAGGACTTATTTTGTCAAGCACTCAGATAATTTTATGTGCTTCAATAAGTTAGAATCTCATTTCTCTGAAATTCAATGATTATAGATGCACCCTGCCCAAACTTTCTTCATAAAACAAACCCATTTGTGTCCTGAATCAGCTTAACGCACCTTGTCTGAACTACTCCCAATTTAAACATATTGATCTTAAATCATCCTACATTAGGAAACAGGAGGAGAGAATATTCCCTGTTTCTATCCTGGACTGAATGATGGATTTGGAAACTCCTTTTCCAGGGGTTTAGAAGGGGAGGATTTACACAGCAATCTCAAACAAAGAAAAATGTTTATCCCGTAATTTCAAACCACAGTTGACACATGACTCTTGTAATTTGCTTTTAAAGGGAGTGAGAAGATTTAGAGACTGCAATTTTTCTCTGACTCCAGTGCTTCTGACATCTTTCCAGCTGTAAGGCTCCAGCAGCAAGTTTAAATTTGAAAATAGTGAAATTGTTCCAGAAGTGAGTATTATTGAACACTCATCTACAGTTCAGAGTTTTTAGTGCTGTGCTCTGTTTGTGGAATCTCATGGAATCTGTGTGAGATTCCATGGCTCTAGTGCTGGTGTGATTCACCAGCAAGTTCACACTGAGGAAATGCTGATCACCTGCACTGTGTGTGGGGAGGGTTCAGTCGGTCAATCCACCTGCTGACACATTGGTGAGTTCACGTTGGTGAGGGGCCATTTACCTGTTCTGACTATGGGAAGGAATTCACTCAGTCGTTCCACCTGCTGAGATACAAGCAAGTTCACAAGTGATGACAGGGGTTGGATTCTGCTGTTATTGCTGCTGTTAATTATGTCTAGGATTGAACCATGTTCATTCATCCAAGTCATCGGTGCAGACTTGATGCAGTTCCTGCACTGCAAGGGTTCTATGGATTCTGAAATTCTGTACAAATTGAACATAATTTCATTATTTCTGATTTTTGTACATCTGGAGATAAATTCTACTCCTATGTGAGCATTTTGATTGATTTGCTGACTCGCAATGATGTTTTAAATTCATTATTCACTTTAAACCAGTGAGGGATATTCCACAGCAACTAGGGTTGCCTACTCTCAATTTCTGAGCTGTACTGACTGTGATGACATTTGTAAACTCCTTTTACAGGATGTTAAAAGGGGAGGATTTGCCATCCGAAATCTCAAACAAAATTTCACGTCAAGCTCTGATAGAGTCATTCATTACGTTCGGGAAACCATCAGAGTGACAGGAAAAGCACTGGGATGCAGACACCCACACCATGGGAAAACTGTGGAAATGTGGGGATTGTGGAAAGGGATTCAAATTCCCGTCTGGGCTGGAAACACATCAACGCCGTCACACTGGGGAGAAACCGTTCACCTGCTCCAATTGTGGGAAAGGATTCGCAGATTCCTCCACCCTACTGGCACACCAGCGAGTTCACACTGGGGAGAAACCGTTCACCTGCTCCAATTGTGGGAAAGGATTCAATCAGTCTTCCAACTTGCTGAAACACCAGCGAGTTCACACTGGGGAGAGACTGTTCACCTGTTCCAGTTGTGGGAAGGGATTCACTCAGTCATCCCATCTGCTGACACACCAGCTCGTTCACACTGGGGAGAGACCGTTCACCTGCTCCGTGTGCGGGAAAGGATTCGGAGATTCCTCCAGCCTGCTGAGACACAAGAGAGTTCATACTGGAGAGAGACCGTTCATCTGCTCCAATTGTGGGAAGGGATTCTCTCGGTCATCCACTCTGCTGACACACCAGCGAGTTCACACTGGGGAGAGACCATTTACCTGTTCCAATTGTGGGAAAGGATTCACCCAGTTAGCCACCCTGCTGACACATCAGCGAGTTCACACTGGGGAGAAGCCATTCACCTGCCCTGTGTGTGGAAAGGGGTTCATTCGGTCATTCCACCTGTTGAGACACCAGCGAGTTCACACTGGGGAGAGGCCATTTACCTGCTCAGAGTGTGAGAAGGGATTCAGTGATTTATCAGCCCTGCAGACACACCTGCGAGTTCACACTGGAGAGAGACCATTTACCTGTTCTGACTGTGGGAAGGGATTCACTCGGACATCCACGCTGCTGATACACCAGCGAGTTCACACTGGGGAGAGACCATTCACCTGCTCTAACTGTGGGAAGGGATTCACTCAATCATCCACCCTGCTGTCCCATCAGCGAATCCACACTGGAGAGAAGCCATTTACCTGCTCTGTGTGTGGGAAGGGATTCACTCAGTTATCCACCTTGTTGAAACATCAACCCATTCACAAGTGATGACAGGAGTTGGATTCTGCTGTTATTGCTGCTGTTAATCATATCCAGGACTGAAACATGTTCATTCTGACGGTTGGTGAAGTGGGAGGGCAGAGGGTTTCTTGCTGTTGGACTGGCCGGTCTCTCAATTTTCATTCCGGTGGTTGATTCCCTTTGAGCGATGGCACATTCCCACTGAAATGATCCACGAAAGCAGATGTCAGGTGAGACTGAGATGTGGAAAAAATTCATAATTCAAAGGACAGTGACTGTGGGGAATTCTCTATCACAGAAGGCTGTGGAATTCAAATTACTGAATATATTCAAGGAAGAGATAGTTTTTGTTTTAGATTTTAATGGCTTCAGGTGGTATGGGGAGGATATAGCTTTGAGATAGTGGATCAGCCATGATCATATTGAATGGTGGAGCAGACTCAAATGGCTTGCCCTTAGTTTCTATATAGTACATTAACTTTATACTGGATCATAAATAGTCTTTTTCCGACCACTACAGGTCATAGAAGAATCGTAGAATCTCTACAGTGCAGAAAGAGGCACTGGGCCCATTGAGTCTGCACCAACCACAATCCCACCCAGGTCCTACCCCCATATCCCTTCATAGTTACCCACTAATTCCTCTAACCTATGCATCTCAGGACACTAAGGGGCAATTCTGTAGCATGTCCAATCAACCTAACCCGCAAATCTTTGGATTGTGGGAGGAAACCGGAGCACTCGGAGGAAACCCATGCAGACAAGAGGAGAATGTGCAAACTCCACACAAACAGGTGTGCTGTCTTTTATCCATCCTCATTCGGAGTGCGGAGTTGGCCGCACTCTGAACAATTTTTTCCAATTTATATTCTCTGGAATTGAGAAGAATGAAGGAAGATCAGATTGAGGTATACAAGATTATAAAAGGTGTGGATAAAGTAGATGTGGAGCAGATAATTTCTCTTGTGGGGCATTCTAGGATGAGAGGTCGTAGTCTAAGGATAAGGGATAGCAAATTTAAGATAGAGTTGAGGCAAAACCACTTCTCCTAAAGGGCTGTGAATCTGTAGAATTCACTACCTCAAAGTGCGGTGGATTCTGGGATAGTGAGTAAATTTTAAGGAGGAGTTAGACAGATTTTTAATTGGTTGAAGGGTTATGGGGAGAAAGCAGGAAAATGAGGATGAGGAGCATATCAGCCATGATCGAACGGCAGAGAAAACTCGATGGGCCGAATGGCCTAATTCTGCTCCTATATCTTACAACCTTATGAACACAGTTTTAAGATTTTGGAAAGAGAGACAGGGAAAATGAGGACTTCTTTTAAAAAGTAAATGGTAATGAGCTGGAACTCAACTCTTAAACTCAAAGGCTGATAATATCCAGACCCTGATGAATGGGGTTTGCCCTGAATGTTGAGGCCTCCCCTCCCACTTACTGCCCCTAACGCTGCCTCCGTGTAACCACCTCCTTCCCACCTGAAGGTGAAACTAACAAGTGTCTGTCCCTGGACATGAGCCGCACTGCACGTGCCCCATGTCACAATGCCCGGGGGCTGATTGACGACAGATTCGAACCAATAGGAAGAGAACCGAGGGGGAGCGCCTCATCCTCCAACCAATCAGAGTGAATGAGGGGCGGGGTCTTAAGTGGTGCCCAGACCTTGATAAATCTTCAGAATAACTTCCCTGTTTATGTATCAATATCACATGTTATGAAGCTCGGGGCCAAATTTGCTTTGCTGACTACTCTCTTAGTATGTCTTGTAGATATAAAAAATCCCTCTCCTTCACCTCTTTCTCTCACCTCCCATAGAGGCCAGTTGGGTTTTTGTGACAATCAAGCAGTTTTCATGATCACTTTTTCCTACTGCCAGCTTCACAAATTACCAGATTCGTTCAGCTCAATTTCACAACCTGCCTTTGTGTTTTGTGGGTTCTCTCTCATTCCCTTTTTTTCTGTTTTAAATCAATTTCACAGGGTATTGGAAGTTGAGGATTTACAGTTGGGAAATTTGAACATCACCTCAGGATCTGAGAATCACCCAATTCATCAGAATTTGAACATGGAAGGTAAAAGCACCGTTAACAGTGGGGAGAAACCGTACACGTGTTCTGAGTGTGGGCAAGGCTACAGCCGATCATCTGGTCTGTTGAGACACAAGCACGTTCACACTGGAGAGAGACCCTATAAATGTGGGGACTGTGGGAAGGGATTCAGTTACCCATTTGAACTGAAAGCACATGGGCGAAATCACACTGGGGAACGACAGTTCACCTGTCCTGTGTGTGGGAAGGGATTCACTCAGTCATCCAGTCTGGTGACACATCAGCGAATTCACACCGGGGAGAGGCCGTTCATCTGCTCTGACTGTGGAAAGCGATTCACTCATTCATACAACCTGCTGAACCACCGGAGAGTTCACACCGGGGAGAGGCCATTCCTCTGCTCTGACTGTGGGATGGGATTCACTCATTCATCGAACCTGCTGGCACATGAGCGAGTTCACACTGGGGAGAAACCATTCATCTGCCCCGAGTGTGGGAAAGGATTCACTCGGTTAGCCAACCTGCGGAAACACCAGCGCAGTCACACTGATCAGAAATGTGTTTGAAGGCTCAACTCCAGGAAGTGCTGTGGAAGATTGGAGGGACCGATGTCCCGTCAATGTGTTCACACTGATAAGAGACTATTCAGATGCTCTCACTGTAGGACTGAGTTCAGACAATCATCTCAACTCACTGTAAACCGGCACACTGATGCTGGGGAGAGGCTGTTCACTGCTCAGTGTGTAGGAAGGGATTTATCTGTTTACCCAACCTATTGACAGACCTGAGAGTTCACTTGTAATTACTGAGATTGGATTCTTCTGTTAATAACTTCCAGGACTTAACTATGTTCTTTGGGTCTGTTTCTGATGTTAATGAATTCCATTTCAGGTAGAGATTAATATTCTGGATAAAGGACAAATAAATCAGCTTTGTGTTAAACATAGTGTGACAAGTCCTTTTATTGTCACCAACATAAGTTAGTTCTTTCTTAAATTCTCTCCCTCCCCCGTTTCCTCCAACAAGAGTGAGGATCTCATGGAGCTTCTTTGTCACTAAGATTGAGACAATCTGATCAGCTGCCTCTGCTGATTCATTCCCTTCCACTGGGCCAAACTGTCTCTAAAATCTCCTTCTTCCCTGAGCCTTAAACTTGCCTCTTTCTTTAGTTTTCTCCTATCTCCTCTCATCCCCTCTAGAGCTCGCCTTCTCCGTGAGACTCACCCTCTGCTCCCTTCACTCTATTCTCACTAGGTTGCTGACCATCACCTTCCCCATCTGAGCTGATTGTTTTAATTGTTCCCTTGCCTCGGATCCTGTCACTATCTGCAAAACTGCCAACATCACCCCCTCCTCAAAGAACCAGCTCTTGCTCCCACTGTCCGTGCAAACTACTACCGATTTTCAACTTACTATTCCTCTCCAAAATCACTGAATGTCTTGGAAAATGGAGAATGCGGGGAAACTCACAGGAAAAAATTCAAATTAAAGTTTCTCCAAGTTTATAAAATGGGAAAGAGTAGCTGAAGTGAGCATTGGTTCCTTGGCAGGTGAGACAAAGTGGCGCAGTGGTTAACACTGTGCCTCACGCTGCCAGGAAATTGGGTTCAATTCCCGGTTTGGGTCACTGTATGGAGTTTGCACGTCCTCCCTGTGTCTGTGTGGGTTTCCTCCGGGTGCTCCGGTTTCCTCCCACAGTCAAAAGACCTGTTGGTTAGGTGCATTGACCTGAACAGGCGCCATAGAGTGCCAACTAGGGGAATTTCACAGTAACTTCATCACTGTGTTAATGTAAGCCTTACTTGTGACTAATAAACTTTAAACTGAGCAATAAATGATGGAATGGCCAAGACTCTGAATATTTGTTCCTGTTTTCAGTAAAAGGCACAAAATACAATTGTGTTGGAAACAGTTCAGAGAAGGTTCACTGGGCTGATTCCTGGGATGAAGGGGTTACTTTATGTGGAAAGGTTGGGTCTGACCACAGAGTTTATCAGAATGAGAGATGATCTTATTGAAACCTAAGATTCTGAGGGGGTTTGACAGGGTGGATGCTGAGAGGATGTTTTCCCCTCTGGAAATCTCAAACTGGAAGCGCAGTTTAATAATAATTGGGGAGGTGAGGAGGAATTAAACGAGAGGAGAGGAGGAATTTCTTCTCATTCACTTTTGGAATTCTCTCTCCTTAGAGAGCAGCGGAGGCTGGGTCATTGAATATCTTCAAGGCTGAGTTCCCCAGAGCTTTGATCAAAAGGGAGTCGAAGGTAACGGGGGCAAGGCAGGAATGTGGAGTTCAGGCTGCAATCAGCCATCATCTGACCAGCCACAATCTCATCGATTGGCAGAGCAATCTCGGTGGGTGAAATGGCCGAATCCTGCTCCTATTTCTGAAAAGGAAGGAGCTCCAAGTTGTATCCAATAATTTCCTGTTTTAATGATGTGCCACCATAAATAAAATACAAGATGTGGAACATCCATGAGAATGCAATCCTGACAGTTACTTACAGAAAGGATTGAATCAGGCATCTCATCTTCTGAGACACCAGTGCGCTCACATTTCACTTGTGATGCTACTGTGCATTTAAGGAATGTATTTTAATTCTATTTCTGTGTTTTTTCTTTCATTGCCGTGATGTCTGATGAAAGCACAATTAGCCTTTTTATTTGTAATTTGGGCCTAATGGAATGTCCTGGAGTTTTCCGAGTTTACATCCCTTTTGAATTACATAAGAACATATGAAATAGGAGCAGGAGTAGGCCATCTAGCCCTTTGAGCCTGCCCCGCCATTCAATAAGATCATGGCTGATCTGTCATGGCTCAGTTCCACTTTCCCGCCCTCTCCCCATAACCCTTAATCTCCTCTCTTATCAAAAACCCATCAACCTGCTTCTTAAAAATATTTAGGCAACGGGCAGAGAATTCCAGAGATTCACCACCCTTTGAGTGAAGAAGTTCCTCCTCAACTCTGTTCTAAACCGCCCCCCCTTTATCTTGAGGCTGTGCCCCCTAGTCCTACTGTCCTTTCTGAGCGGGAAGAGTCTCTCCACCTCTATACTATCCATCCCATTCATCATCTTATACATCTCAATGAGATCTCCCCTCATTCTTCTAAACTCCAACGAGTACAAGCCTAGTTTATTCAGCCTCTCCTCATAGTTCAACCCCCTCAACTCTGGTATCAGCCTAGTAAATCTCCTCTGCACTCCCTCCAAGGCCAAATATCTTTGCGCAGGTGCGGCGCCCAAAACTGCACACAGTACTCCAGCTGCGGCCTTCATTGTCCCAGCGGTTAACAGGCTCCGGTGAAATCCTCCATCTGATATTTTAATGCAGACTTTTATAAATTAGTTTGAATGGGTTTATTTTAAATTAGTAACATCACCTTAAAGTCACTGATTCAAGACAGTCACAAAAACATGTTAAATCATCAATGGCTACTGAGTACAACCAGGCCTGAGGCAAGGGTTTCAGAGTCAATTCTGTGCAATGGAATATCTTATCAGTGTTGCCATGGTGAGCTGTCTGCAGTAAAGAGCCTGTTTGACTCTCTAACTCAGACTAAACTATTATCTCCCACAGCGCACAAAATATTACACCCTGTACCTCAATGAATTTCCACCAAGTTACAAAGGGTTTAGATACAGAAATCATTCAAGCTGGAGGGTGTGTTTAAAAAAATCATCCGACATTTTATAAAATAAACTTCTCAACAATGGTACTGCTGCTGTTTGAGAATTGAATCAGGTTTTGGGGATCTGACACCAGGAAGGCCATGGCACATGGTGCAGAACAGATTCACCACAGCTCAGAAAGAAGCCACTCAAGCATTGTAGTAATTATGAGGTGGAGATGCTGGCATTGGACTGGGGTAAACACAGTAAGAAGTCTCACAACACCAGGTTAAAGTCCAACAGGTTTATTTGATAGTGAACCCACAAGCTTTCGGGGTTTGCCCCTTCGTCAGGTGAGTGGAGAGTTCTAGTCTGAAACAGAGCATATAAAGGCACACATAGTTTACAGAATACTGATTAGAATGTGAGTCTTAACAGTTAACATAAGAACATAAGAAATAGGAGCAGGAGTAGGCCATCTAGCCCTTCGAGCCTGCTCCGCCATTCAATAAGATCATGGCTGATCTGTCGCTGCTCAGTTCCACTTTCCCGCTTTCTCCCCATAACCCTTAATCCCCTCTCTTATCAAAAACCCATCAACCCGCGTCTTAAAAATATTTAGCGAGGCAGCCTCCACCACTTCAACGGGCAGAGAATTCCAGAGATTCACCACCCTTTGAGTGAAGAAGTTCCTCCTCAACTCCGTTCTAAACCGCCCCCCTTTTATCTTGAGGCTGTGCCCCCTAGTCCTACTGTCTTTTTTGAGCGGGAAGAGTCTCTCCACCTCTATTTTATCCATCCCATTCATCATCTTATACGTCTCAATGAGATCTCCCCTCATTCTTCTAAACTCTAACGAGTACAAGCCTAGTTTATTCAGCCTCTCCTCATAGCTCAACCCCCTCAACTCCGGTATCAGCCTAGTAAACCTCCTCTGCACTCCCTCCAAGGCCAAATATCTTTGCGCAGGTGCGGCACCCAAAACTGCACACAGTACTCCAGCTGCGGCTTCACCAATGCCCTATACAGCTGCAGCAAGACCTCCCTACTTTTATATTCAATCCCCTTCGCTATGAAGGCCAGCATCCCATTCGCCTTCCTGACCACCTGCTGCACCTGCAAGCTGGGTTTTTGCGACTCATGCACAAGGACCCCGCGGTCCCTCTGCACCGTCGCCTGCTGCAGTTTTTCGCCACGTAAGTAATAGTCCTTCCTACCATTCTTCCTTCCAAAGTGGACCACCTCACATTTGCCAACATTAAATTCCATTTGCCATTTCCTGGCCCATTCGCCCAGCCTATCTAGATCCTTCTGCAGACTCTCCACACCCTCCGCACAATTAACCTTATCTTGAGTCTTTATTTAAAGGCATTCCTGGAAGTTTAGAAACAGAACCACAAGAACGTTTAAGGAATTCATTCTGGTTATTGTTGTTATAAAGCTAATACTATGTTTCTCTGGGTAAGGATAATATTTGTGGGTTGAATGCTTCAAGCTTTGAGGTTTTCTGTCTGTGATTTAAGTCAAACAGATTTAAATAAAGGAAGTGTAATTAATAAAGCTTTTTTTTCACAGAAGTTGTGAACCTAGAGCCATATTTACTGGCCAGAGACATGATTCCAGGAGACTTTTCTAAATTTGTGGGGATTTTAATCCAGATCCAAACTCACACATGTGAGTATGAGAGAGTTTTAATTGTAATTGTTATTTAAAATTTGGGACATGTGAAAAGATTACATGGAACATTACAGCACAGTACAGGCCCATCGCCCTTCAATGTTGTGCCAAGCTACGTCCAAACCCAAGATCAAGCTATCCCACTCCGTATAATTCTGACCAATCCTGTGTTCATTGAATCATAGAATCGCTCCAGTGCAGAAGGGACCATTCAGATTATCCAGTCTGCACCATCTCGCTAACAGAGCATCTTACCCAGGCCCTGACCCTGTAATCTCACACATTTACCATGGTTAACCTATCTAACCCACACAGCTTGGGATACTAAGAGGGAATTCAACACTGCAAATCCACCAAACCTGGGCATCTTTGGTCTGTGGGTGGAAACCGGAGCAGCTGGAAGAAGCCCATGCAGACACAGAGAGAACGTGCAAACTCCACACAGACACTCACCCAAGGCTGGAATTAAATACGGTGCACTGCGAGGTAGCAGTGCTAACCTCTTTGCAACCATGTCACCCTATAGTTGAGGCCAAAACATTGTCTGATTTCAAGAAGATGTGATATACACTCTTGGGGCTAAAGGGATCAAGGGATATGGGAGGTGGTGGGGGTGGGGAAGAAACAGGATATTGAATTCGATGATCAGTCATGATCAAGATGAATGGTATAGCAGGCGCAAAGGGCCAAATGGCCTACTCCTGCTTCTAGTTTCTATGTTTCTCTCCACTGTGCCAGCAATCCATCCAGTGGCACAGTGGTTAACACTGCTGCCTTAAAAAAGCAAATACAACAATGGCTTTGGCATAAACTAGAATGTGACTAACAGTTTCACAATGGAGTCAAGGGCATCAGGAGCAAAAGATACCTTGGGAGGTACAAGAAAGTGACAGAGATTATGAGTGGGTCCTTGGTAGGTTTTCTAAAGAGATTCCCAAAGGAAGTAGCAAGTTGGAAAAAGTCCAGAATAAATTAATCTACAGTTGCACTGGAAACTGTGCCTTACAACTGAGTACAAAATACAAAGGGTTCAGGGAACTGGTGGATAAACTGCATAATGGATCTGATTGCTGGCAGGAGAGCATGTCTGTCCTGGGCAATCAGTTACACTGGGAACAGGGGACAGAAGATAGGGTGAGTGGTGCTCAGAAAAATCTACTGCTGTTACGCCAAGATATTGATTTACAGTCAGAAAATATCAGATCCAGTGAAGAGTTCGAAGTTGGCATGGGGACTTTGAGGAAGCTAATTCAGCCACAAAGTGACACCTCCCTGAAGCAGTCCACTCCCTGTGTTTAGCTAAAACAAACAACCTGAGCCACACGAATCACTAGCCAGCAGATGTAGTTGTTTTCTTCAAAAAAAATCACTAAAAGTACTCCCATCTCTCCTGTGTGATAAGGGAAAGAATCAATCTGTCTGAGGCCAGAACTCTCCATTCACCTGACGAAGAGGCAGTCCCCTCGAAAGCTTGTGAGTATATTATCAAATAAATAGGTTGGACTAAAACCTGGTGTTGTCAGACTTTTTACTGTGATAAGGGAATGTCAGTGTGTGTGTGATTAGTCATGACTTTTGCACTGTCATAATCCACAACACTTACTCCAAATTTGTTTGCTCAGTTGAAGGAATACCATACATTTGAGTCATAATTGTTGAAGCAGGGTGTTGTTTGCAAGCATCGCAGATTTGAAGAATTAGTTTGGAAAGGGAATGAAAATTAATTCAATTTGAAATGCTGTGTGTTTCTATTTGAAATAAATACAGACTGTACCTAAATATAAAAGGAATGATTTAGGTTTGAAATTAAATTGTTCAAGGTTAGGATTGTGAAGGCCTATTTTGCTCCCAAAACATAAAGATAAGGCTGCAAACCAGTTTCAACTTTCCAAAACATTTGAATTAAAATTGTTGAGATTCGGTTAACAACACATTTCACAAAATATTTTCAACTTTGATGAAGTAGCAAATATTGAAAATTGAATTGGTGTTCAAAAAAGGATAGCTAAAAAGATGAAATTTGAACAAAATTGAAGAAAATAATATGAAAGAAATTTTTAAAATTATGTAAATTGATGCAATTGCATGCCAAGTTTCCTCTGCCCACTTCCTGCCTCTCTAGGTTCCACAGAAAAGACAACCCTTTCAGCAGACAGTTGATTTTTATAAATCTCCACACAGTCTATGTTTTTTGATGTAACCTATGATTGGACTCATTAACTCACTGAGATCTCCCTTTTTCCTGATGCCATTTTTTCCTGATGCGCACCTGCGCAAGGATATTTTGGCCCTGGAGGGAGTGCAGAGGAGGTTTACTAGGCTGATACCGGAGTTGAGGGGATTGAGCTATGAGGAGAGGCTGAATAAACTAGGCTTGTACTCGTTAGAGTTTAGAAGAATGAGGGGAGATCTCATTGAGACGTATAAGATGATGAATGGGATGGATAGGATAGAGGTGGAGAGACTCTTCCCGCTCAAAAAAGACAGTAGGACGAGGGGGCACAGCCTCAAGGTAAAGGGGAGGCGGTTTAGAACAGAGTTGAGGAGGAACTTCTTCACTCAAAGGGTGGTGAATCTCTGGAATTCTCTGCCCGTTGAAGTGGTGGAGGCTGCCTCGCTAAATATTTTTAAGAAACGGGTTGATGGGTTTTTGATAAGAGAAGGGATTAAGGGTTATGGGGAGAGGGCGGGAAGGTGGAGCTGAACCACGACAGAGCAGCGATGATCTTATTGAATGGCGGGGCAGGCTCGAAGGGCTAGATGGCCTACTCCTGCTCCTATTTCTTATGTTCTTATCACTGCCCATCTCTGTGGAGTTTGATTTTGGACCTGAATGGTTCTTATCAACTTGCTTACATGCTGTTTCTTTTGGGTGTCTGGCCTCCCAGTGCAACTTTCTATAACTCTGTGAATGAATCATAGATGTACCAGACAAATAGCAATGTGACTTTAAGGCTATTACTTAACCGTGTCCACCCAGGCATGCCAAATATTGACCCTTGCACCAGAATCAACTAAGGACAAAGAGACACTCTTATGAGAAATTTGTGAGGGATTCACCTTCTGTTGAAGAACTTGCCAATTCGTCTCACTCTGTTTACAAACATTGCATCAATCTACTCTCTTTTTTGACCAAGTGGCAGCCTGCATCTTGTTTTCATGTTTTTTTGCTGCCAGATGGAGCTGTCCTTTATTCTGCCACTAACACCTTACTCTGGACCAATGCTTTGTTTCTTTACAACAACCATTACCTCTCCCTTTTGTTCCAGGACATTTTTGTCATTTGATCTCACCCACCCTCTCACCAATCCCTAACTCAAAGAACATCAACCTACTGAAAACAAGGTAGTGAGACTGGCCAGTCCAGCGGAAAGAAACCTTCCGACCCTCCCACTTCACCAACTATCAGAATGAACATGGTTCAGTCCTGGATATGATTAACAGCAGCAATAATAGCAGAATCCAATTCCTGTAATCACTTGTGAACTTGTTGGTGTCTCAGCAGGGCAGATGACTGAGTGAATCCCTTCCCACAGTCAGTGCAGGTGAACGGTCTCTCCCCGGTGTGAACTCGCTGGTGTGTCCGCAGGGCGGATGATGTTCTAAACCTCTTTGTGCAGTGAGAGCAGCTGAACGGTCTCTCCCCAGTGTGAAAGCGCTGGTGAATCATCAGTACCTGGGAGCTTTTGAATCCCCGCCCACAGTCAGTGCATCTAAAGGGTCTCTCATTGGTGTGAGTGACTTTGTGTCTCAGCAGGGTGGATGACTGAGCAAAACGCTGTCCACACACAAAGCAGGTGAATGGCCTCTGCCCAGTGTGAACTCGTTGGTGTGTCTGCAAGGTGGATGAATCACTGAATCCCTTCCCACAGTGAGTACAGGTGAATGGTTTCTCCCCAGTGTGAACTCGCTGGTGCACCCGGAGGTTTGATGATGTTTTGAATCTCTTTGTGCAGTGAGAGCAGCTGAACGGTCTCTCCTCAGTGTGAATGCGCTGGTGGGACATCAGTTCCTGAGACCTTTTGAAACCACGCCCACAGTGGGAGCATTTAAAGGGTTTCTCATTGGTTTGAGTGACTTTGTGCATCAGCAGATGGGATGACTGAGTGTACTCATTCCCACACTTGGTGCCATTGAATGACCTGACTCCAGTGTGAACCTGCTGGTGTGTCAGGAGGCTGGATGACCGCGTGAAGCATTTCCCACATTTGGAGCAGGTAAACGGTTTCTCACCAGTGTGAACTTGCTGATGTGTCTGCAAGTGAGATAACTGAGTGAATCCCTTCCCACAGTGAGAGCAGGTGAATGGCCTCTCCCCAGAATGAACACGCTGGTGTGTCTGCATATTGGACAACTGAGTGAATCCCTTCCCACACATCGTGCAAGTGAACGGTCTCTCCTTGGTGTGAACTCGCTGGTGAATCCGCAGGCTGGATGAATCACTGAATCCCTTCCCACACTGAGGGCAGGTGAATGGCCTCAACCCAGTGTGACTGTGCTGATGTGTTTCCAGTTTGGATGGATACTTAAACCCCTTCCCACAGTCCCCACATTTCCATCGTTTCTCCATGATGCAGGTGTCCTTGTGTCTCTCCAGGTCAGATAATCAGTCAAAGCCACAGAGGGTTACAGTTCCCCCCACTGCTGGTAACCATGTGGTTTTCGTTCAGGCTGTAGAACTGGTTAAAGCTCTTTCCACTGTCAGTTCACTGGAACACTCGGAATTGGGAGTGTATGTGTCTTGGTCCTTTTCCAGCCACACTGATGTTTAAAGCCTTCTGAAACAAACAAAACAGACAAAGATGTTCACCTTCTAGAATCAGAGGCCATTGATATTCACTTTGCAATGACAAAAATGTCAGATCCTGACATGATGTTTGGTTTGATGTTTCTTGCTGAAAATTCTTCCCTTCTAGTATCCTGTAAAGGAGTTTACAAAGGCATTACTGTCAGTACAGGGTAGAAATTCAGAACAGACAATTCTAGTTTCTATGGAACGTTCTTTCCTCATCCATTCCCCAAAAGCTGTAAATCTCCATCCCACACTCTCTCCTTCCATTCTCGCTCTGCTGTATCTAATATTCACCCTCCCAATTCACCAAAGATCCTCAGACAGCACCTTCCAAAACCAGGGCCATTTCTGTCTTGAAGGACAAGGGCAGCAGTTATATGGGAGTCCCCCTCCAAGCCACTCACTATCCTGACTTGGAAATATATCACCATTCCTTCTCAGTCACTGGGTCAAAATCCAGAACTTCCCTCCCTACAGCAGTGTGGGTTAACACAGTGAGAAGTCTCATAACACCAGTCTGAAGGTGAGTGGAGTTCACTCTCCACACACCTGATGAAGGGGCAAACCCCTAAAGCTTGTGGATTTACTATCAAATAAACCTGTTGGACTTTAACTTGGCATTGTGGGACTTCTTAGTGTGTTTACCCCAATCCAATGCCGGCATCTCCACGTCATTGTGGGTTAACCCACAAATAGAGACTGTCGCGATTCAAGATTTTAGCTCACCACCACTTTCTCAACGGCAACTAGGGATGGGCAATAAATGCTGACCAGTCAGCAACATCCATGTCTCATGAATGAATAAATTTTAAAAATCCCCCGAGGGTGCTGATTGAGTCTGATTGACAGATCCATGCCCACTGTTTCCTGTCCTGGACACAGAGAGCTGAAAATCTTCACGCTGACAGCCACGTTACAGTTTTACATTTGGCCATTAATGAGCAGACTGATGATGTGTGTAATACACTGTATTACCTGGTTACAGATTCATGAAGAATGTGAGGAGGTTCTTCATTTAGGCAGCGACTACTGACCTGGAAGTTAAAAAAACTGAAGCCCAGAATGAGAAAAGAAATGGAAAGGGTGGGGGGGGGGAAAGAAAGTGTTTTACTCTCAGATGTTAGAGACAGGAGGAAATTTGATTCTGTCTGAAGCTCAATCTTCATTCAGAGAGAGAGCAGCAGCTTTGCTGGGCAGGAATGAACAAGTTCATTGACCACGTCCGCATTCAGACAATGGGGAGCTCTGATTGGCTGGAGGACCAGAGTCCTTCCGGTCTTCCAGCTCTTCTCATTGGTCAATACCTCAGCGTGAAGGTCGGGGAAGGTAGGCACTCACCGCACATGCGCAGGTTCCCCTCTCCATTGGACATGCGCAATTCTGGGCCGGAGGGAGGGGGAAGATCACCGAGCGGCTTCTCGCTCTGGCCGGAGCCGCCAGCCGCTTGTCTGGAAACCTTGGCTCGAGGAGGGGGAGGGGAACAATGGGTGGGGGCGGGGCTCCCGGCTCCGCGAGCCTAGGCCTGCGCACTGGAACCCCGAGACGTCACCACGGAGCAGAGTGATTCCTATTGGCTGATGTGGGCTCTGTCGTGGTGTCACGAGTTGTCCACTGAGTTTCAGAGTGAAACTTCCTCCTCTGGGCAACATCTGGGAGGAAATCAATGTCTCCCCCTTTCCATTTCTTTCCTCATTCTGGGGGAAATTGGGGATTGCAGCAACTGAAGGGAAAGGAAGTGAATCCAATGAGGCTGCAGACTCTGGAAACATTACAGACGAACATCGGAATGAGGAGCAGGACCAGCCCAGGCCCAGGTATCTTTCATTCTCTCTTAAAGACACTGACATCCTTTAGCTCTCTCACTTTGACTGGCTAATCGGATGGCCTCTTACCCAATGTTTATAATTCAAGGGGAAGTTTTCCCAGAGAAGGCTAACATTTTAATGAACAGTAAATTTGTATGGGAGAGAAATATGTTTAATGTATACAATATACATGGTATGTACTATGTTACTTACGATTCCCTATTTCTTGTCTTAAAATATGTAGCAGTGTATCAACATTATCTATTTCCAGTGATGGAAACATTACAACATGGAAGGCACCCATTTGGCAACTCAGATCCCTGCCAATCTCTGTAGACATGATGTGGGTATGCCGGCGTTGGACTGGCGTAAACACAGTAAAAAGTCTGACAACACCAGGTTTTAGTCCAACCGATTTATTTGATAATATACTCACAAGCTTTCGAGGGTGCTGCCTCTTTGTCAAGTGAATGGAGAGTTCTGGCCTCAGACAGACAGAGCATACAAAGTACAGACAGTTGCTGATTAGAATGCGAATCCTTACACCTAACCTGCTGTTCAATTCTTACAATAACTCACATTATCAGCCACTTTAAGAATTGAACAGCAGGTTAGGTGTAAGGATTCGCATTCTAATCAGCAACTGTCTGTACTTTGTATGCTCTGTCTGTCTGAGGCCAGAACTCTCCATTCACTTGACAAAGAGGCAGCACCCTCGAAAGCTTGTGAGTATATTATCAAATAAATCGGTTGGACTAAAACCTGGTGTTGTCAGACTTTTTACAATCTCTGTAGAGCAATTAGGTCAATCCCATTCTCTCTCTGTATCCCCATTCCCCCGTGTTTCATGTCACAATGGAAGTTCCAAAGGAGCTTCCAAAGGAGTGGAGTTGGGTCATGGCACTGAGGTGGAAATAGGTGGTCTTGATGATGTGGCAATGTGGCTGGAAGCTCAACTTGGGCTGAAATATTTTACCATGGTTGTAAACAGTTTGGTTCAGCCTCACACAGTTGCCAGAAAGAGGGAGAGATCTGCTGGTGAGGGAGTGGAGTTTGTAGTGGGGACTGAAGACAATGGGTTCAGTCTTCCCAGTGTTTATATGAATGAAATTTCTGTTCTTTTAGTACTGGACGTCAGACAAGTCAGGATGGTGTGTGAGTTGGAGGGGAACTTGAAGGTGATGGTGTTCCCATCTATTCGCCACACTGGTCCTTCTAGGTGGGTGGAGGTTGAAGGTTTGGGAAACTTTCTGCGAAAGTCCTAATTGAGTTGTCAATGGCCTTCATAGCGAGGGGGATTGAATATAAAAGTAGGGAGGTCTTGCTGCAGCTGTATAGGGCATTGGTGAGGTCGCAGCTGGAGTACTGTGTGCAGTTTTGGTCGCCACACTTACGCAAGGATATTTTGGCCTTGGAGGGAGTGCAGAGGAGGTTTACTAGGCTGATACTGGAGTTGAGGGGGTTGAGCTATGAGGAGAGGCTGAATAAACTAGGCTTGTACTGTTTAGAAGAATGAGGGGAGATCTCATTGAAACGTATAAGATGATGAATGGGATGGATAGGATAGAGGTGGAGAGACGCTTCCCGCTCAGAAAGGACAGTAGGACTAGGGGGCACAGCCTCAAGATAAAAGGGGGGCGGTTTAGAACGGAGTTGAGGAGGAACTTCTTCACTCAAAGGGTGGTGAATCTCTGGAATTCTCTGCCCGTTGAAGTGGTGGAGGCTGCCTCGCTAAATATTTTTAAGACACGGGTTGATGGGTTTTTGATAAGAGAGGGGATGAAGGGTTATGGCGAGAGGGCGGGAATGTGGAACTGAGCCACGACAGATCAGCCATGATCTTATTGAATGGCAGGGCAGGCTTGAAGGGTTAGATGGCCTACTCCTGCTCCTATTTATTATGTTCTTATGTTCAAATCCCTCTGCTACTTCTCTCTATCTTCTCTCACAGAGTCCAGACCGTGTGGTAGATTTCCTACCCTGAAGGATATCAGTGAACCCACTGGGTTTTTATGACAGTCCAGCAGTTTTTATGATCACTTTTTTCCTAGTGCCAGCCCCACAAATGACCAGAATCATTCAGCTCAATTTCACAACCTGCCTTTGTGTTTTTGTTGGTTCTCTCTCACTTCTTTTTTTTCTGTTTTAAATCAGTTTCACAGGGTTTTAGAAGAGGAGGATTTGCAGTTGGGAAACAAACCAAATATTATATCAAAGCCTGGTGGAGCTAACCAATTTATTGTAACCTGAATATCAGTGTGTTTTGAACATGGAAGGAAATAGCACCATTCATAATGAAGAGAAACTGTACACGTGTTCTGTGTGTGGACAAGACTTCAACCAATCATCCAGCCTTTCAGAATACAATTGCAGTCACAACAGGGAGAAGCTGTGGAAATGTGGGGACTGTGGGAAGGAATTTGATTACCCATCCCAGCTGGAGATTCATCAGCGCAGTCACACTGGGGAGAGACCATTCACCTGCTCCCAGTGTGGGAAGGGATTCACTCAGTCAAACAGCTTACATGTTCACCAGAGAACTCACACTGAGGAGAGACCATTCACCTGCCCCCAATGTGGGAAGGGATTCACTACCTCATCCCATCTGCAGAAACATCAGCGAATTCACACTGGGGAGAGGCCATTCACCTGCTCTGTATGTGGGAAGGGATTCACTCAGTCTTCTAACCTTGCGTTACACCAGCGAATTCACACTGGGGAGAAGCCATTCACTTGCTCTCAGTGTGGGAAGAGATTTGCTCAGTCAGCCACCCTCTTCACACACCAGCGGATTCACAGTGATGAGAGACCTTTTAAATGTCCAGACTGTGGAAAATGCTTTAAAAATTCTGTAAATCTGCACTATCATCAACGTGTTCACACTAATGAGAAACCATTCAGGTGCTCTGACTGTGGGACTGGGTTCAAGCAATCATCACAACTGACTGTACACCAGCGCACTCACACTGGGGAGAGACCGTTCACCTGTTCCCAGTGTGGGAATGGATTTGCTCACTCATCCACTCTGTTGACACACCAGCGAATTCACACTGGGGAGAAACCGTTCCTTTGTTCCAAGTGTGGAAAGGGATTCAATCAGTCATCCAATCTGCTGAGACACCAGCGAGTTCACAAGTAACTATTGTGATTGGATTTTGCTGTTTTCATATTCAGACTGTTGAACCTTTGGGTCTGTTTCTGCTGAATTGAAAAGTGACTCCAGCTCTGTTATAGGTGTTGTTATAATTGGTCTTAAAGGGGAGGATATAGGGTCAGGAAACTTGCACAGAACATCAGATCAGGACTGGATGGAATTGCACAATGTATTATAACCTGAACAGCAAAAAATTTTGAACGTGGAAGAAAATAGCACTGTTTTGATTATCTAAAAATCGCAAGATCTGGGGAAGATTCCAGTAGATTGTAAAATAGCAAATGTAACTCCTTTATTTAAGAAAGGAAAGAGGCAAAAAAGAAACGAAAGGCCACTTAATCTAAAATCTGATGTAGGGAAAATATTAAAGCTTTATTAAAGATACGAGGATGAGAACAATTCAGACAATAAGACAGAATCAGCACAGTTTGAGAAAGGAAAATCATATTCAACCTACTTACTGGAGTTCTTTGAAGGAGTCACATATGCTTTGGATAAAGGTGGTTAGTTGGCTGGGTGGCTGGTTTGTGATGCACAGCGATACAAACAGCACAGGTTCAATTGTCGTGCCAACCAAGGTTATTCATGAAGGTGCTGTCTCCTCAATTTTGCCCCTCACCTGAGGTGTGGTGATCTAAGATGATGAAAGGTATGGATAAAGTAGACGTGGAGCAGATGCTTCCTCTTCTGGGGCATTCTAGGATGGGCGGTCTAGTCTTAGGATAAGGGGTAGCAAATCTAAAACAGAGTTGAAAAGAAACTGCTTCTCCCAAAGGGTTGTGAATCTGTGGAATTCACATTGCAGTGGATGCTGGGACAGTGAGAAAATTTAAGGAGGAGTTAAACAGATTTTTAATTGGGAATGAGTTGAAGTGTTTTGGGGAGAAGGCAGGAAAATAGGGATGAGGAGCATTTCAGCCGTGACCAAATGATGGAATAGACTCAATTGGCCGAATGGTCTAATTCTGCTCCTATATCTTATGAATTTATGATCCTCAGGTTAAGTGACCATCAGTCAGCTCTCCCTTTCAGTGAGACATCTGGGAGATGGTGACTTTATATATTGCTAAATGGAGCAGCAAAGGTGAATGTACTGTACTTAGATTTCCAAAATGCATTTGATAAGCTGCCAGGTCAAAGTTTAATACGGAAAATAGAATCTCATAGTGTAGAGGGATAACATGACATGGAAAGAAGATTGGCTAGCTAACAGGAAACAGAGTTGGTACACATGGATCTTTATCTGGTTGGCAGGATGTGACAAGTGATGTGCCAAAGCGATCAGACCTGGGACCCTGACTTTTAACAATTTATATAAATGACTTGGATGCAAGCATGGTCGCTAAATTTGCTGAGGGAGAAAATAAGTTGTGAAGAGGATGTAAGGAATGTAGATAGGTTCAGCTAATGGGCAAAGATTTGGCAAATTGAGTATAAGATGGGCAATTTTGGCTGGAATTCCTGCCAAATTTTAAAAAAACATTAAATAGTGAGAGATTGCAGAACTCTAAGATTCAGAGGGATCTGGGTGTCCTAATGCATGAATCACAAAAGGCTGGAATGCAAGTACAACAAGTAATCAGGAAAGTTAATAGAATGTTGTTGTTTATTCTGAGGAAATTGGTTACAAAAGAAGTGAGCTTACGTTTCAGTCATACAGGACACTGGTGACACCACATCTGGAGTGTTATTAAAGTACTGAACTCCTTCTTTAGGAAAATGTAAATGCATTGGAAGCAGTTCAGAGAATGCCTACCAGATTAATACAATAAAATTGGCAGGTTGTCTTATGAGGAAAGATTGGAGTGTCTGGGCTTGGGTCCACCGGAGTTCAAAAGAGTAAGAGGTACTTTGATTAAAGCCTTTTAAATTTGAGGGTTATTGACTGGGTTGATGTGGAAAGGATGTTTTTTTTCTTGTGGGAGAATCTTGAATAAGGAGACACTGTTTAAAAATGTGTTGCTCATTTAAGACAGAGATGGGGAGAAATGTTTTCTTTCAGAGGATCATGGATCTTTGGAATTCTCTTCCTCAAAAGGCAGAGGAACCAGAATCTTGGAATATTTTGAAGACAGCAAAATGATCTTCTAACTAACAAGGAGATGGAAGATTATTGGTGAGGGTAGTGGGCAGGAATGTGGGGTTGAGGTCATCCCCAGTGGCAGAACAGGCTCGAGTGGTTGAGTGGCCTCTTTCTGTTCCTAATTATTATGTTTGAATTGGTCTGTTTCTATTGCTGTTAATAAACAACAGTCCATTTATATGTCTGTTAATATTGTTAATAATAGTCAAATAAATTGGCTTTGTGTTAAACACACGGTGCTATGCCTTTTCAATATCTCTTATACGGACTAGTCCAAAGATATGTGTGTTAGGTTGACTGACCATGGTAAAATTGACCCGAGTGTCTGTGGGAATAGGAAGGTTATTAAGTAAGGTTACAGGAATAGGGTCTGGGTGGGATTGTGGTCGGTGTAGACTGGATGAGATGAATAGCCTCCTTCTGCATTGTAGGGATTCTATAATTCTAGTCTTGTAATAGAATATTGTAACTATGTTAATATATTTCAAGGCATTGTTATTCTGATAGTGAAGGAGTGCATATCAACTCCCTGTAGAGCAATCCAGTTAGACCCATTGCCCCTCCATATACTCATTCTCCTGCAAGAGTATTTGCTTCAAGTGCACATCCAATTTCATTTTGAAATCTTTAATTGCCTTCACTGCCACCAGATCTGTGGGCACCTAGTTCCAGATCATGACCACTTGCTGCACCCACCATATCTCCAACCAGGTAATGAGTGCTGCATATTACACACATTTGAACAGGAAGTGATGAGCATTGATTCATTAACCAACATGAATTGGCACCTTTAGGAGAATTGGGAGGCTATTTATTGGGATACAGCAGGGTAAGAATAGTGGGGAAAAGTGAAGAATTTTCTATAAAAACTAGAGTTGTCTTTTCTGAATTTCTAAGTTGCACTGACAGTGATGAATTTTGGAAATTCATGTTACAGGATATCAGAAGAGGATTTCCAGACAGAAACCTCAAAATAAATACTCGTGGTGATCTGACAAATTAACTCCATTCATCGGGACCTGGACAACATCAGCCTTTGGAATCTACAAAGAGAAATACTTATCTGTTCTGTCTGCTTCACGAGATTTCAACCATAAGTGTGATTGGAAAAGCATGGAGTCACACAAATCCGAGTGAGAGTGTTCCAGTGAACGGACTGTGGAAAAAACTCCAACACAGCTTGAAAAGACATCAGTCACATTGGGGTGAGACTGTTCAGGTGTTTTGTTGTGGATGAGGTTTCAGCTGACTGTCAAACTGCGACAGACACATGGACACCAGCACCATGGAGAAGCCATGGAAATGTGGAGACTGTGGTAAAGGATTCAATTTCCCACACCAACTGGAAACTCATCGATGTAACCACACTGGGGACAGGCCATTCATTTGCTTGGAGTGTGGGAAGGGATTTGCTCATTCATCCTCCCTGCAGACACACAAACGTGTTCACACAAGGGACTGGCCATTCACCTGCCCCGAGTGTGGGAAAGGATTCAAAAGTTCATCCCACCTGCAGAAACACAATCGGGTTCACAGCGGGGTGAAGCCATTCACCTGCTCCGATTGTGGGAAGGGATTCAGTGAATCATCCAACTTGCTGATGCACCAGCGAGTACACACCGGGGAGAAATGGTTCACGTGCTCAGCGTGTGGGAAGGGATTCACTCAGTTATCTCACCTGCAGACACACGAGCGAGTTCACACCAGGGAGAGGCCATTCCTCTGCTCTGAGTGTGGGAAGGGATTCAGTAATTCATCCAACCTGCAGAGGCACCAGCGAATTCACACCAGGGAGAGACCGTTCAGCTGCTCCGAGTGTGGGAAGGGATTCACTGATTCATCCTATCTGTTGATACATCAGCGAGTTCACAATGGGGAGAGGCCGTTCATCTGTCTGAGTGTGGGAAGTGTTTTCCTTATGTATCAAATCTGCAAAAACACCGCCGATTGCACACTGGGGAGAGACCATTCACCTGCTCCGACTGTGGGAAAACATTCACTCAGTCATCCCACCTGCGGACACACCAGCGAGTTCACACCAGGGAGAGACCATTCACCTGCTCCGATTGTGGGAAAACATTCACTCAGTCATCCCACCTGCAGACACACCAGCGAGTTCACACCAGGGAGAGACCATTTACCTGCTCTGACTGTGGGAAAACATTCACTCAGTCATCCCACCTGCGGACACACCAGCAAGTTCACACTGGGGAGAGACCATTTACCTGCTGTGTGTGTGTGGAAAGGGATTCACTAAATCATCACAACTGCTGCGACACCAGCGAGTTCACAAGCAATTACAGGGATTGGATTCTGCTGTTAATCACATCCAGGACTGAACCATGATCTCTGACAGTTGGTGAAATGGGAGGGTCGGAGGGTTTCTTTCTGCTGGACTGGCCAGTCTTGCTTCCAGTGGGCTGATGCTCTTTGAGCCTGAGAAAGCACATTTCCACTGGAATGATCCAGAAAAGCTGAAGACAACATTTAATCTATCCTACTCAGTAAAGAGTGTTTATCCTACCACTACAGGTTGATCTAAAATAAATATATTTGTCTCTGTTCCATTGAGTCTACAGCACAGGGCCAGGCCAGGCAGCTCAATTGGTCTGTGTCATGTTTCTATGTTCAAAAGTTGACGATATTCAAGTCCTGATGAATCAATGTCAGATTTTGATGTTTGGTTTGACTTTCCTGACCGTGAACCTTTCAAATAAATAATCTGTAAAATGAATTAAGACAGAATCAAAGAAATATAAAAGAGAATCCACAAAAACACACAGGCAGGTTGTGAAATAGAGCTAAATTAATCTTGTCATTTGTGGGGCCAGCCCTAGGAAAAAGTGACCCTGAAAACCGCTGGCTTCTCATAAAAACCCAACTGGCTCACAAATGTTCTTTAGGGAAGGGAACCTGCCACCCAGTCTGGGTGTACACAAGACTCTGGCTTCCATGGGAGGAGAGAGAGAGGCAAAGGAGAGGGTAAAAGAGATGAACTTCAGAGATCTGCAAATGAATTTGAATTTCAAAAGAATCTCCTAAACCCATAACTCCACCCTCTGGAAAGATAAGAGCAGCTGGTACCTGGGAAAACCATCACCTCCAAGACACACACCAGCGAGTTCAGACTGGGGAGAGAACAGACTCCTGCTCCACACATGAGAAAGATACAATCAATCATCCAATAGGCTGACACACCAGCGAGTTCAACAGTGATTACTGGGGTTGGATTCTGCTGTTGTTGCTACTGTTAATGACATCCAAACCTGAACTCTGTTCATTCTGATCGTTTGGGTTTGTTTCTGTGGATGTTTTTAATGTCTGTAACTGGACTGGACATTTAGTATTCTGGAATTTGTTTTAGCTTGTAACTCTCACTGTTCTAATAAAGTATCTTTCTTTGATCCATAACAAATAGTGATTTACTTGTAAATTTTTCAACGGAGTCAGAGCAGAGGAATAACCTCTCCCAGTGTGAATTTGCTGGGTGTATTGTGAGGTGAGATAATCGCCTGAACTCAGTTTCCAAGTGTGAGCATCTGAACGGTCTCTCGTCAGTGTGAATACATTGATGGGATATCACTTCTCTGGAACTTTTACAGCTTTTCTCATAGTCTGGGCAATTAAAAACTCATTCCAGAGTGTGAACTTGTTTGTGTGTCATATGGCAGGATGACTGAATGAATCCCTTCCCACTTCTGCAGCATTTGCACCATCTGCCTCCAGTTTGAATATGTCAGTGAACCAACAGGTTGGATGATGGAGTGAATCCCATCCAACACACGGAGTAGATGAATACACACCCCCACCACCACCCCGGTGTGACTACACAATGAGTTTCCAGTCCAGACAGGTAACTGAATCCCTGCTCACAGCCTTAACTTTTCCATAGTTTCCAGAATATATATCTCCACTTAAAACTGAGATGCGCAGAAATGTCTTCTCGCAGAGGGTGGTGAATCTCTGGAATTTTCTGCCCCAAAGGGTGATGGAGGCTGGATCACTATAAGTATTAAATGGAGGTAGGTGAATATTTGATAGATCGGGAATAGCGGGCTATGGGGAAATGGCACAGTAAAAGGGTTGAAGCTGGCACAGATTAACCATGATCGGACTGAATGGCGGGACAGGCTTGAAGGGCCTGGTGGTCACTCTTGCTTTTATTTTTCATGATCAGTTGCTGCAAGTCAACGATTTCCCCCAGAATGAGAAAAGAAATGGAAAGGGGGAGAAAAGAAAGTGTTTTACTCACAGATGGTGGAGACAGAAGGAAGTTTGGGTCTGTCTAATGCTCAATCTTCATTCAGAGAGAGGAGCAGCATCTTTGCTGGGCAGGAATGAGCAGCTGAACAAACTCTTTTCTCCCCATTGTCTGAATGCGGAAGTTGGACAGTGTCCTTCCGGTGCTCCAACCTTTCCCATTGGTCAATCCCCGCAGACAGACAATGAGGGGCGGAGCCTCACATGGGGTGGGCGGGGCTTTGCCCTGCATCCGCGCTGAGCAAGGCCGGTATCGACACATCAAAGGCTGGAAGAGCCGGACAGACAATAGCCAGGGCGCCGGCTTTGTCCCGGGCCCCGCCCCACACCCGCATATGCGCATTCACACAAAATCTGCACATGCGCACTTTTGAGTCACGGCCCCTCACCAGCTAAGGCCAATGGGAAGAATCGGAGGACCGGAAGGACTCTGGTCCTCCAGCCAATCAGAGCTCGAGCTTTTTATGAATGAAGATTGCGCTTCAGGCAGATTCAAACTTCCTCCTGTCTCCAGCATCTGTGAGTAAAACACTTTCTTTTCTCATTCTGAGGGAAATTGGAGACTTGCAAAAACTGAAATGAAAGGAAGTGAATCCAGGGAAGGTGCAGACTCAGGAAAGATTGGCCCAGGTCTCTCTCTTTCTTAAAGATATTGTCATAGAAATACAGATGATAGGAGCAGGAGGAAGCCATTTGACCCTTTGAGCCTGCTCTGCCATTCATTACAATCATTCCTGATCATCCAACTCATAGCTGAATCCTGCTTTCTACCCATAACTTTTTATCCCATTCGTCCCAAGTGCTATATTTATCCACTTTTGAATAAGTTCAATGTTTTGCCATCAACTACTTCCTGTGATCATGAATTCCAGAGGCTCGCCACTCTTTGGGTGAAGAAATGTCTCCTCACCTCCATCCTAAATGGTCTACCCCGAATCCTCAGATTGAGACCCTTTTTTCTTGACCCCTCACCCCCGCCACCATTGGCACCATCCTCCCTGTATCTATCCTGTTTAGACCTGTTAGAATTTTATAAGTCTCTTTGAGATCCCCCTCATTTATCTGAACTCCAGCGAAAATAATCCTAACTTAGTCAATCCCTACTCGTATATCGATCCTGCCGTTTGCTGAATCAGCCTGGGAAACATCCTTTGCTCCTTCAGCTTGACAAATTTATTTGTCTGGCTAAAAGGATGGCCTTTTTCCTAATGTTCACAATTAAAGGGCATTTTCCCCAGGAATTGGCTGACATTTAAGGGGACAGTAAATTAATACTGGACAGAGATATGTCCAGTGTTGTTATATGGTACAGGTTAGATTTATTATTTATGTTTCTGTTATGAAGTGCTTTTATTGTTATTTCTTGCATTGTATTATAATGCTGTAGCTATCTTATACATTTCCAGTCATCGAGTCATTACAGCACAGAAGGAATCCATTTGGTAACTCGAATCCATGCTGAGTCTCTGCATAACATCCCAGTCCCATTCCCCCTCTATATCCCCGTTCTCCTGAAAGTTTATTTCCTTCAAGTGTCCATCCAGTTTAATTTTTAAATAGAATCCATAGGTTTGTAATATGGAACTGTGGCTGTGTTATATATTTCCAGACATCTCTTCACTCAGAGGGCTGTAAGTTTTTTGGATTTGTCTTCCACAGGGACCAGTGGAGGCTGAGGATCATTGAATATAGTCCAGGATGAGTTGGACTGATTTTTGATTGACAAGGGTGTCAATGGTTATGGGGAACAGACAAGAAGATGGAGCAAAAGCTAAGATATGGGGGGATTTCTTCACTCAAGGATGTGGTGAAGCTTTGAAATTCTCAACTGCTGAGGACAGTGGAATCTCAGTCATCAAGTATTTTCAGGGGAGAGATTGATTCATTTCTAGATATTGATGTGTTTCCAGTTTGGATGGATACTTAAACCCCTTCCCACAGTCCCCACATTTCCATCGTTTCTCCATGATGCAGGTGTCCTTGTGTCTCTCCAGGTCAGATAATCAGTCAAAGCCACAGAGGGTTACAGTTCCCCCCACTGCTGGTAACCATGTGGTTTTCGTTCAGGCTGTAGAATTGGTTAAAGCTCTTTCCACAGTCAGTTCACTGGAGCACTCGGAATTGGGAGTGTTTGTGTCTTGGTCCTTTTCCAGCCACACTGATGTTTAAAGTCTTCTGAAGCAAACAAAACAGACAAAGATGTTCACCTTCTAGAATCAGAGGCCATTGATATTCACTTTGCAATGACAAAAATGTCAGATCCTGACATGATGTTTGGTTTGATGTTTCTTGCTGAAAATTCTTCCCTTCTAGTATCCTGTAAAGGAGTTTACAAAGGCATTACTGTCAGTACAGGGTAGAAATTCAGAACAGACAATTCTAGTTTCTATGGAACGTTCTTTCCTCGTCCATTCCCCAAAAGCTGTAAATCTCCATCCCACACTCTCTCCTTCCATTCTCGCTCTGCTGTATCTAACAGTAGACGTGGAGCAGATGTTTCCTCTTCTGGGGCATTCTAGGATGAGCGGTCTAGTCTTAGGATAAGGGGTAGCAAATCTAAAACAGAGTTGAAGAGAAACTGCTTCTCCCAAAGGGTTGTGAATCTGTGGAATTCACATTGCAGTGGATGCTGGGACAGTGAGAAAATTTAAGGAGGAGTTAAACAGATTTTTAATTGGTAATGAGTTGAAGTGTTTTGGGGAGAAGGCAGGAAAATAGGGATGAAGAGCATTTCAGCCGTGACCGAATGATGGAATAGACTCAATTGGCCGAATGGTCTAATTCTGCTCCTATATCTTATGAATTTATGATCCTCAGGTTAAGTGACCATCAGTCAGCTCTCCCTCTCAGTGAGACATCTGGGAGATGGTGACTTTATATATTGGTAAATGGAGCAGCAAAGGTGAATGTACTGTACTTAGATTTCCAAAATGCATTTGATAAGCTGCCAGGTCAAAGCTTAATACGGAAAATAGAATCTCACAGTGTAGAGGGGTAACATGACATGGAAAGAAGATTGGCTAGCTAACAGGAAACAGAGTTGGTACACATGGATCTTTATCTGGTTGGTAGAATGTGCCAAAGCGATCAGACCTGGGACCCCGACTTTTAACAATTTATATAAATGACTTGGATGCAAGCATGGTCGCTAAATTTGCTGAGGGAGAAAATAAGTTGTGAAGAGGATGTAAGGAATGTAGATAGGTTCAGCTAATGGGCAAAGATTTGGCAAATTGAGTATAAGATGGGCAAATGTGGAATTATCAATTTTGGCTGGAATTCCTGCCAAATTTTAAAAAAACATTAAATAGTGAGAGATTGCAGAACTCTGAGATTCAGAGGGATCTGGGTGTCCTAATGCATGAATCACAAAAGGCTGGAATGCAAGTACAACAAGTAATCAGGAAAGTTAATAGAATGTTGTTGTTTATTCTGAGGAAATTGGTTACAAAAGAAGTGAGCTTACGTTTCAGTCATACAGGACACTGGTGACACCACATCTGGAGTGTTATTAAAGTACTGAACTCCTTCTTTAAGGAAAATGTAAATGCATTGGAAGCAGTTCAGAGAATGCCTACCAGATTAATACAATAAAATTGGCAGGTTGTCTTATGAGGAAAGATTGGAGTGTCTGGGCTTGGGTCCACCAGAGTTCAAAAGAGTAAGAGGTACTTTGATTAAAGCCTTTTAAGTTTGAGGGTTATTGACTGGGTTGATGTGGAAAGGATGTTTTTTTTCTTGTGGGAGAATCTTGAATAAGGAGACACTGTTTAAAAATGTGTTGCTCATTTAAGACAGAGATGGGGAGAAATGTTTTCTTTCAGAGGATCATGGATCTTTGGAACTCTCTTCCTCAAAAGGCAGAGGAACCAGAATCTTGGAATATTTTGAAGACAGAGCAAAATGATCTCCTAACTAACAAGGAGATGGAAGATTATTGGTGAGGGTAGCGGGCAGGAATGTGGGGTTGAGGTCATCCCCAGTGGCAGAATAGGCTCGAGGGGTTGAGTGGCCTCTTTCTGTTCCCAATTATTATGTTTGAATGGGTCTGTTTCTATTGCTGTTAATAAACAACAGTCCATTTATATGTCTGTTAATATTGTTAATAATAGTCAAATAAATTGGCTTTGTGTTAAACACATGGTGCTATGCCTTTTCAACATCTCTTACACGGACTAGTCCAAAGATATGTGTGTTAGGTTGATTGACCATGGTAAAATTGACCATAGTGTCTGTGGGAATAGGAAGGTTATTAAGTAAGGTTACAGGAATGGGGTCTGGGCGGGATTGTGGTCGATGTAGACTGGATGAGATGAATAGCCTCCTTCCGCATTGTAGGGATTCTATAATTCTAGTCTTGTAATAGAATATTGTAACTATGTTAATATATTTCAAGGCATTGTTATTCTGATAGAGAAGGAGTGCATGTCAACTCCCTGTAGAACAATCCAGTTAGACCCATTGCCCCTCCATATACTCATTCTCCTGCAAGAGTATTTGCTTCAAGTGCACATCCAATTTCATTTTGAAATCTTTAATTGCCTTCACTGCCACCAGATCTGTGGGCACCTAGTTCCAGATCATGACCACTTGCTGCACCCACCATATCTCCAACCAGGTAATGAGTGCTGCATATTACACACATTTGAACAGGAAGTGATGTGCATTGATTCATTAACCAACATGAATTGGGACCTTTAGGAGAATTGGGAAGCTGTTTATTGGGATACAGCAGGGTAAGAATAGTGGGGAAAAGTGAAGCATTTTCTGTAAAAACTAGACTTGTCTTTTCTGAATTTCTAAGTTGCACTGACAGTGATGAATTTTGGAAATTCGTGTTACAGGATATCAGAAGAGGATTTCCAGACAGAAATCTCAAAATAAATACTCGTGGTGATCTGACAAATTAACTCCATTCATCGGGGCCTGGACAACATCAGCCTTTGGAATCTACAAAGAAAAATACTTATCTGTTCTGCCTGCTTCAAGAGATTTCAACCATAAGTGTGATTGGAAAAGCATGGAGTCACACAAATCCGAGTGAGAGTGTTCCAGTGAACGGACTGTGGAAAACACTCCAACACAGCTTGAAAAGACATCAGTCACATTGGGGTGAGACTGTTCAGGTGTTTTGTTGTGGATGAGGTTTCAGCTGACTGTCAAACTGCGACAGACACATGGACACCAGCACCATGGAGAAGCCATGGAAATGTGGAGACTGTGGTAAAGGATTCAATTTCCCTCACCAACTGGAAACTCATCGATGTAACCACACTGGGGACAGGCCATTCATTTGCTTGGAGTGTGGGAAGGGATTTGCTCATTCATCCTCCCTGCAGACACACAAACGTGTTCACACAGGGGACTGGCCATTCGCCTGCCCCGAGTGTGGGAAAGGATTCAAAAGTTCATCCCACCTGCAGAAACACAATCGGGTTCACAGCGGGGAGAAGCCATTCGCCTGCTCCGATTGTGGGAAGGGATTCAGTGAATCATCTAACTTGCTGATGCACCAGCGAGTTCACACTGGGGAGAAATGGTTCACGTGCTCAGCGTGTGGGAAGGGATTCACTCAGTTATCTCACCTGCAGACACACGAGCGAGTTCACACCAGGGAGAGGCCATTCCTCTGCTCTGAATGTGGGAAGGGATTCAGTAATTCATCCAAACTGCAGAGGCACCAGCGAATTCACACCAGGGAGAGACCGTTCAGCTGCTCCGAGTGTGGGAAGGGATTCACTGATTCATCCTATCTGCTGATACATCAGCGCGTTCACACTGAGGAGAGGCCGTTCATCTGTCTGAGAGTGGGAAGTGTTTTCTTTATGCATCAAATCTGCAAAAACACCGACGATTGCACACTGGGGAGAGACCATTTACCTGCTCCGATTGTGGGAAAACATTCACTCAGTCATCCCACCTGCGGACACACCAGCGAGTTCACACCAGGGAGAGACCATTTACCTGCTGTGTGTGTGTGGAAAGGGATTCACTAAATCATCACAACTGCTGAGACACCAGCGAGTTCACAAGCAATTACAGGGATTGGATTCTGCTGTTAATCACATCCAGGACTGAACCATGATCTCTGACAGTTGGTGAAATGGGAGGGTCGGAGGGTTTCTTTCTGCTGGACTGGCCAGTCTTGCTTCCAGTGGGCTGATGCTCTTTGAGCCTGAGAAAGCACATTTCCACTGGAATGATCCAGAAAAGCTGAAGACAACATTTAATCTATCCTACACAGTAAAGAGTGTTTATCTTACCACTATAGGTTGATCTAAAATAAATATATTTGTCTCTGTTCCATTGAGTCTACAGCACAGGGCCAGCCAGGCCAGGCAGCTCAATTGGTCTGTGTCATGTTTCTATGTTCAAAAGCTGACGATATTCAAGTCCTGATGAATCGAGTGACTCTGTCAGATTTTGATGTTTGGTTTGACTTTCCTGACCGTGAACCTTTCAAATAAATAATCTGTAAAATGAATTTAAGACAGAATCAAAGAAATATAAAAGAGAATCCACAAAAACACACAGGCAGGTTGTGAAATAGAGCTAAATTAATCTTGTCATTTGTGGGGCCAGCCCTAGGAAAAAGTGACCCTGAAAACCGCTGGCTTCTCATAAAAACCCAACTGGCTCACAAATGTTCTTTAGGGAAGGGAACCTGCCACCCAATCTGGGTGTACACAAGACTCTGCCTTCCATGGGAGGAGAGAGAGAGGCAAAGGAGAGGGTAAAAGAGATGAACTTCAGAGATCTGCAAATTAATTTGAATTTCAAAAGAATTTCCTAAACCCATAACTCCACCCACTGGAAAGATAAGAGCAGCTGGTACCTGGGAAAACCATCACCTCCAAGACACACACCAGCGAGTTCAGACTGGGGAGAGAACAGACTCCTGTTCCACACATGAGAAAGATACAATCAATCATCCAATAGGCTGACACACCAGTGAGTTCAACAGTGATTACTGGGGTTGGATTCTGCTGTTGTTGCTACTGTTAATGACATCCAAACCTGAACTCTGTTCATTCTGATTGTTTGGGTTTGTTTCTGTGGATGTTTTTAATGTCTGTAACTGGACTGGACATTTAGTATTCTGGAACTTGTTTTAGCTTGTAACTCTCACTGTTCTAATAAAGTATCTTTCTTTGATCCATAACAAATAGTGATTTACTTGTAAATTTTTCAATAGAGTCAGAGCAGAGGCATAACCTCTCCCAGTGTGAATTTGCTGGGTGTATTGTGAGGTGAGATAATCGCCTGAATTCAGTTTCCAAGTGTGAGCATCTGAACAGTCTCTCGTCAGTGTGAATACATTGATGGGATATCACTTCTCTGGAACTTTTACAGCTTTTCTCATAGTTTGGACAATTAAAAACTCATTCCAGAATGTGAACTTGTTTGTGTGTCATATGGCAGGTTGACTGAATGAATCCCTTCCCACTTCTGCAGCAATTGCACCATCTGCCTCCAATTTGAATGTCAGTGAACCAACAGTTTGGATGATGGAGTGAATCCTGTCCAACACACGGAATAGATGAATGCACACCCCCACCACCACCCCGGTGTGACTACACAATGAGTTTCCAGTCCAGACAGGTAACTGAATCCCTGCTCACAGCCTTAACTTTTCCATAGTTTCCAGAATATATATCTCCACTTAAAACTGAGATGCGCAGAAATGTCTTCTCGGTGGTGAATCTCTGGAATTTTCTGCCCCAAAGGGTGATGGAGGCTGGATCACTATAAGTATTAAATGGAGGTAGGTGAATATTTGATAGATCGGGAATAGAGGGCTGTGGGGAAATGGCACAGTAAAAAGGTTGAAGCTGGCACAGATTAACCATGATCGGATTGAATGGCGGGACAGGCTTGAAGGGCCTAGTGGTCACTCTTGCTTTTATTTTTCGTGATCAGTTGCTGCAAGTCAACGATTTCCCCCAGAATGAGAAAGGAAAGGGGCCACACGGTGAAGCCTTCCATTGTTTGCTGGAGCAGAGAGAGCGAGCTAAGATTTTACCTGTTAAAAACCTGTTTAAAATAAGTTTAAAGCACTTTACTCTTTGTAGAACTGTTTAAAGCATTTATTTATTGTATTTACTGCTTTAAGAATTCTGAGGGAGTGTTGGGAAGTCATTTGTACACCAGCCTGTTTTAAAACAGCGCCAGGTTTAAAAGGAGGCCTGGTGTAGACAGCGGGCAGCGTCTGAGCGGGCAGTGGAGTGAGTGGGAAGCAGAGTGAGTTAATAGGGCTTAATATCAAAACGGGCTGGAAGGAAAAAAGGCCAGGTGAGTTTGTTTGAAAAAAAAAGGAAAATTTTTTTTTCAAAACTACTACAGCAAGAAACAAGGAAAAAATTTTTCCCCATAAAAAATTAGTGAATAATGGAGGGACATGTGATGTGTGGTTTCTGTATGATGTGGGAACTGGTGGACCCCAGGGTCCTTCCCAGTGACCATGTCTGCAGTAAGTGCAGGTTGCTGGAGGAGCTCCAGCTCAAAGTGGATGAGCTGGCCTCTGAGCTACAGACACTGAGGCTCATCAGGGGGAGAGAGGGTGCCCCTAGACAGGCTAAATCTAAGGGTCAGGGACAAAAGGGGGCTGCTGGGAGGAGGAAGGGGGGTGAGGAGCGGAGGCCTCAGCCTCTTAACCTGCATAACAGGTTTGAGGTTCTTGCTTCCAGTCTGGAAGAGGACGGGGCAGGAGAGGTTGGGGAGCAAACTGCACATGGTACAGTGATGCAGCAGGACATAGGCAAAGAGAAGGGGAAAAGGAACGTAGTAGTGATTGGGGATAGTGGGGTGAAGGGTATTGACACTGTCCTTTGTCACAATGACAAAGTGCACAGAAGGGTGTGTTGTCTGCCTGGTGCTCGGGTACAGGATGTCGCAGCTGGGCTGCAGAGGAATCTGGAGTGGGAGGGTGAGAACCCGGTCGTTGTAGTACATGTGGGTGCCGGCGACGTAGGCAAAGTGCGGACTGAGGATCTGGGGAGGGAGTATGAAAAGCTGGGAATGGAATTAAAAAGTAGAACCGACAAGGTGGTTATCTCTGGGCTACTGCCTGAACCGAGGGCAGACGGGCGTAGGGTTGACAGGATAAAGGAAGTGAATGGGTGGCTCAGGGATTGGTGTGGGAGGAATGGGTTCGAATTTATGGGGCATTGGCACCAGTATTGGGGTAGGTGGGAGCTGTTCGGGCGGGATGGGGTTGGTCTGAATCATGCTGGGACCAGAGTGCTGGCGAATCGAGTTAAGAGGACTGTAGACAGGGCTTTAAACTAATTAGGGGGGGGGGAGGGTGCGAGGGTAGGTGACGCTATGAGGTCTAAAGTTAAGGATAGGGTACAGATAAGGGAAGAGGCCAAGGATGTCCCAATTGGTGGCGTTACGGCAAATAGGGTCCAGGTGAAGGCTGGGATGAAAGCGCTTTATCTGAATGCACGAAGCATTCGGAATAAAGTGGATGAGCTGGTGGCGCAGATCGACACAAATGGATACGATCTGGTGGCCATTACAGAGACGTGGCTGCAAGGTGACAGGCTCTGGGAGATGAATGTACAGGGCTATCAAGTGTTTAGGAAGGATAGGCAGGAAGAAAGAGGGGGTGGCGTAGCTCTGCTGATTAAGGATAGTATCAAGGTGGTAGCAAGGGATGATATCGGAGCCAAAGAGCAGAAAGTGGAATCATTGTGGGTGGAGATTAGGAACAGCAAAGGGAGGAAGACGCTAGTGGGTGTCGTCTATAGGCCCCCAAATAATGATCTGGAGGTGGGGCGGGCTGTTAACATGCAAATAAGTGCGGCGTGCAGGAATGGGACAGCAGTAGTTATGGGAGATTTCAATCTGCATATTGATTGGTCGACCCATGTTGGACGCGGTGGGCTCGAGGAGGAGTTCTTGGAATGCTGCAGGGATAATTTCCTTGAACAGTGTGTGTTGGAGCCGACGAGGGAGCGAGCTATCTTGGATCTGGTGCTATGTAATGAGGCGGGTAGAATTAGGGACCTTGCGGTGAAGGATCCTCTTGGAGAGAGTGATCATTGTATGGTGGAGTTTCTGGTGCAGATGGAGGAGGAGAAAGTGGTTTCCAGGACACGCGTCCTTTGTTTGAATAGAGGGGAGTATGGTAGGATGAGAGAAGAATTGGCGAATGTGGACTGGTGGAGTGTGTTGGAAGGTAGGTCTGCTGAGGAGCAGTGGAGGATCTTTAAGGAGATCTTTCTTGGTGCTCAGCAGAAATTTATTCCGATGGTTAAAAAGGACAGTAGGAGGAGAGGTATTAAGCCGTGGATAACGAAGGAGGTGAAAGAAAGTGTGAAATTAAAAGCGGAGGAGTTTAGAGTAGCTAAGAGCAGTGGGCGAGAAGAGGATTGGGAAAGGTTTAAATGTCAAAAAAGATTGACAAAGAAGTTGATAAAGGAGGGTTGATAAAGAAGTTGATAAAGAAGCTATGAGGCTGGGCTAGCACTTAATATAAAAAAGGATAGCAAGAGTTTTTATAAATATATAAAAAGGAAGAGGCTGGCTAGGGTGAACGTTGGTCCTTTAGAGGATGAGAAAGGGGAGCTAGTGGTAGGGGATGGGGATATGGCTAAGGTCTTGAATAACTTTTTTGTTTCTGTCTTCACGGAGGAGGACGTGAATAATTTGCCAGGTGTTAGCGATGGAAAGGTGGTAGGAATGAAGGTCTTAATGACATTACTGTTACTAGAGAGGTGGTGCTCGACAGACTGGAGGAGCTGATTGTGGACAAGTCCCCAGGACCGGATGGAATGCATCCGAGGGTTCTGAAAGAAATGGCGGAGGTGATAGTGGATGCCTTGGTGGTTATTTTCCAGACGTCGCTGGATTCCGGGGAAGTGCCGGAAGATTGGAAAACGGCTAATGTTACGCCGTTGTTTAAGAAGGGTGCCAGGCAAAAGGCGGGGAATTATAGGCCGGTTAGTTTAACGTCTGTGGTAGGTAAAATGTTCGAATCCGTCATTAAGGAGGAAATAGCGAGGCATCTTGAGGGGAATTGCTTGATAGGGCGGATGCAAAACGGTTTCATTAAAGGGAAGTCGTGTCTGACAAATTTACTGGAGTTCTATGAGGATGTGTCGAGGGCAGTGGATAGAGGAGAGCCAGTGGATGTGGTCTTTCTGGATTTTCAGAAGGCGTTTGACAAAGTACCTCACAAGAGGTTATTGCAGAAGGTCAGGGGACATGGAGTTGGGGGTAGGGTGTTAGCGTGGATAGAGGATTGGTTGTCAAATAGGAGGCAGAGAGTGGGGGTCAATGGGTGCTATTCGGATTGGCGGTTGGTGACTAGTGGGGTGCCCCAGGGGTCGGTGCTGGGGCCTCAGCTATTTACCATTTATATAGATGATCTGGAGGAGGGAACCGAGTGCAGGGTGTCGAAATTTGCTGATGACACCAAGATTGGGGGAAAGGCAAATTGTGAGGAGGGTGTGGAGAGTCTGCAGAAGGATCTAGATAGGCTGGGCGAATGGGCCAGGAAATGGCAAATGGAATTTAATGTTGGCAAGTGTGAGGTGGTCCACTTTGGTAGGAGGAATGGTAGGAAGGACTATTACTTACGTGGCGAAAAACTGCAGCAGGCGACGGTGCAGAGGGACCTCGGGGTCCTTGTGCATGAGTCGCAAAAACCCAGCTTGCAGGTGTAGCAGGTGGTCAGGAAGGCGAATGGGATGCTGGCCTTCTTAACGAGGGGGATTGAATATAAAAGTAGGGAGGTCTTGCTGCAGCTGTATAGGGCATTGGTGAGGCCGCAGCTGGAGTACTGTGTGCAGTTTTGGGCGCCGCACCTGCGCAAGGATATTTTGGCCCTGGAGGGAGTGCAGAGGAGGTTTACTAGGCTGATACCGGAGTTGAGGGGATTGAGCTATGAGGAGAGGCTGAATAAACTAGGCTTGTACTCGTTAGAGTTTAGAAGAATGAGGGGAGATCACATTGAGACGTATAAGATAAGAACATAAGAACATAAGAAATAGGAGCAGGAGTAGGCCATCTGGCCCTTCGAGCCTGCCCCGCCATTCAATAAGATCATGGCTGATCTGTCGTGACTCAGCTCCACCTTCCCGCCCTCTCCCCATAACCCTTAATCCCTTCTCTTATCAAAAACCCATCAACCCGTTTCTTAAAAATATTTAGCAAGGCAGCCTCCACCACTTCAACGGGCAGAGAATTCCAGAGATTCACCACCCTTTGAGTGAAGAAGTTCCTCCTCAACTCTGTTCTAAACCGCCCCCCCTTTATCTTGAGGCTGTGCCCCCTAGTCCTACTGTCTTTTTTGAGCGGGAACAGTCTCTCCACCTCTATCCTATCCATCCCATTCATCATCTTATACGTCTCAATGAGATCTCCCCTCATTCTTCTAAACTCTAACGAGTACAAGCCTAGTTTATTCAGCCTCTCCTCATAGCTCAATCCCCTCAACTCCGGTATCAGCCGAGTAAACCTCCTCTGCACTCCCTCCAGGGCCAAAACATCCTTGCGCAGGTGCGGCGCCCAAAACTGCACACAGTACTCCAGCTGCGGCCTCACCAATGCCCTTTACAGCTGCAGCAAGACCTCCCTACTTTTATATTCAATCCCCTTCGCTATGAAGGCCAGCATCCCATTCGCCTTCCTGACCACCTGCTGCACCTGCAAGCTGGGTTTTTGCGACTCATGCACAAGGACCCCGAGGTCCCTCTGCACCGTCGCCTGCTGCAGTTTTTCGCCCCGTAAGTAATAGTCCTTCCTACCATTCCTCCTACCAAAGTGGACCACCTCACACTTGCCAACATTAAATTCCATTTGCCATTTCCTGGCCCATTCGCCCAGCCTATCTAGATCCTTCTGCAGACTCTCCACACCCTCCTCACAATTTGCCTTTCCCCCAATCTTGGTGTCATCAGCAAATTTCGACACCCTGCACTCGGTTCCCTCCTCCAGATCATCTATATAAATGGTAAATAGCTGAGGCCCCAGCACCGACCCCTGGGGCACCCCACTAGTCACCAACCGCCAATCTGAATAGCATCCATTGACCCCCACTCTCTGCCTCCTATTTGACAACCAATCCTCTATCCACGCTAACACCCTACCCCCAACTCCATGTCCCCTGACCTTCTGCAATAACCTCTTGTGAGGTACCTTGTCAAACGCCTTCTGAAAATCCAGAAAGACCACATCCACCGGCTCTCCTCCATCCACTGCCCTAGACACATCCTCATAGAACTCCAGTAAATTTGTCAGACACGACTTCCCTTTAATGAAACCGTGTTGCGTCCGCCCTATCAAGCAATTCCCCTCAAGATGCCTCGCTATTTCCTCCTTAATGACGGTTTCTAACATTTTACCTACCACAGACGTTAAACTAACCGGCCTATAATTCCCCGCCTTTTGCCTGCCACCCTTCTTAAACAACGGCGTAACATTAGCCGTTTTCCAATCTTCCGGCACTTCCCCGGAATCCAGCGACGTCTGGAAAATAACCACCAAGGCATCCACTATCACCTCCGCCATTTCTTTCAGAACCCTCGGATGCATTCCATCCGGTCCTGGGGACTTGTCCACAATCAGCCCCTCCAGTCTGTCGTGCACCACCTCTCTAGTAACAGTAATGTCATTAAGACCCTCCATTCCTACCACCTTTCCATCGCTAACACCCGGCAAATTATTCACGTCCTCCTCCGTGAAGACAGAAACAAAGAAGTTATTCAAGACCTTAGCCATATCCCTATCCCCTACCACTAGCTCCCCTTTCTCATCCTCTAAAGGACCAACGTTTACCCTAGCCAGCCTCTTCCTTTTTATATATTTATAAAAACTCTTGCTATCCTTTTTTATATTAAGTGCTAGCCCAGCCTCATAGCTTCTCCTACCCTCCTTTATCAATTTCTTTGTCAATCTTTGTTGACATTTAAACCTTTCCCAATCCTCTTCTCGCCCACTGCTCTTAGCTACTCTAAACTCCTCCGCTTTTAATTTAACACTTTCCTTCACCTCCTTCGTTATCCACGGCTTATTACCTCTCGCAAACCCAGCTTGCAGGTGCAGCAGGTGGTCAGGAAGGCGAATGGGATGCTGGCCTTCATAGCGAAGGGGATTGAATATAAAAGTAGGGAGGTCTTGCTGCAGCTGTATAGGGCATTGGTGAGGCCGCAGCTGGAGTACTGTGTGCAGTTTTGGGCGCCGCACCTGCGCAAGGATGTTTTGGCCCTGGAGGGAGTGCAGAGGAGGTTTACTCGGCTGATACCGGAGTTGAGGGGATTGAGCTATGAGGAGAGGCTGAATAAACTAGGCTTGTACTCGTTAGAGTTTAGAAGAATGAGGGGAGATCTCATTGAGACGTATAAGATGATGAATGGGATGGATAGGATAGAGGTGGAGAGACTGTTCCCGCTCAAAAAAGACAGTAGGACTAGGGGGCACAGCCTCAAGATAAAGGGGGGGCGGTTTAGAACAGAGTTGAGGAGGAACTTCTTCACTCAAAGGGTGGTGAATCTCTGGAATTCTCTGCCCGTTGAAGTGGTGGAGGCTGCCTCACTAAATATTTTTAAGAAACGGGTTGATGGGTTTTTGATAAGAGAAGGGATTAAGGGTTATGGGGAGAGGGCGGGAAGGTGGAGCTGAGTCACGACAGATCAGCCATGATCTTATTGAATGGCGGGGCAGGCTCGAAGGGCCAGATGGCCTACTCCTGCTCCTATTTCTTATGTTCTTATGTTCTTTCTCCTCCTACTGTCCTTTTTAACCATCGGAATAAATTTCTGCTGAGCACCAAGAAAGATCTCCTTAAAGATCCTCCACTGCTCCTCAGCAGACCTACCTTCCAACGCGTTCCCCCAGTCCACATTCGCCAATTCTTCTCTCATCCTACCATACTCCCCTCTATTCAAACAAAGGACGCGTGTCTGGGAACCCACTTTCTCCTCCTCCATCTGCACCAGAAACTCCACCATACAATGATCACTCTCTCCAAGAGGATCCTTCACCGCAAGGTCCCTAATTCTACCCGCCTCATTACATAGCACCAGATCCAAGATAGCTCGCTCCCTCGTCGGCTCCAAGATCCAAGATGATGAATGGGATGGATAGGATAGAGGTGGAGAGACTCTTCCTGCTCAAAAAAGACAGTAGGACTAGGGGGCACAGCCTCCAGATAAAGGGGAGGCGGTTTAGAACGGAGTTGAGGAGGAACTTCTTCACTCAAAGGGTGGTGAATCTCTGGAATTCTCGGCCTGTTGAAGTGGTGGAGGCTGCCTCGCTAAATATTTTTAAGAAACGGGTTGATGGGTTTTTGATAAGAGAAGGGATTAAGGGTTATGGGGAGAGGGCGGGAAGGTGGAGCTGAGCCACATCAGATCAGCCATGATCTTATTGAATGGCGGGGCAGGCTCGAAGGGCTAGATGGCCTACTCCTGCTCCTATTTCTTATGTTCTTATGTAAATAGAAAGGGGGAGAAAAGAAAGTGTTTTACTCACAGATGGTGGAGACAGAAGGAAGTTTGGGTCTGTCTGAAGCTCAATCTTCATTCAGAGAGAAGAGCAGCATCTTTACTGGGCAGGAATGAGCAGCTGAACAAACTCTTTTCTCCCCATTGTCTGAATGCGAAAGTTCGACAGAGTCCTTCCGGTGCTCCAACCTTTCCCATTGGTCAATCCCCGCAGACAGACAATGAGGGGCGGAGCCCCACGTGGGGGTGGGTGGGGCTTTGCCCTGCATCCGCGCTGAGCAAGGCCGGCATCTCCACATCAAAGGCTGGAAGAGCTGGACAGACAATAGCCAGGGCGCCGGCTTTGTCCCGGGCCCCGCCCCACACCCGCACATGCGCATGCGCATTCACACAAAATCTGCACATGTGCACTTTGATTCACGGCTCCTCACCAGCTATGGCCAATGGGAAGAATCGGAGGACCGGAAGTACTGTGGTCCTCCAGCCAATCAGAGCTTGGGATTTTTGTGAATGAAGATTGCGCTTCAGGCAGATTCAAACTTGTTCCTGTCTCCAGCATCTGTGAGTAAAACACTTTCTTTTCTTATTCTGAGGGAAATTGGAGACTTGCAACGACTGAAATGAAAGGAAGTGAATCCAGGGAAGGTGCAGACTCAGGAAAGATTGACCCAGGTCTTTCTCTCTCTCTTTCTTAAAGACATTGACATCGAATCATAGACGATAGGAGCAGGAGGAAGCCATTTGGCCCTTTCAGCCTGCTCTGCCATTCATTACAATCATTCCTGATCATCCAACTCATAGCTGAATCCTGCTTTCTACCCATAACTTTTGATCCCATTCATCCTGAGTGCTATATCTATCCGCTTTTGAATAAGTTCAATGTTTTGGCATCAACTACTTCCTGTGATCATGAATTCCAGAGGCTCACCACTCTTTGGGTGAAGAAATGTCTCCTCACCTCCATCCTAAATGGTCTACCCTGAATCCTCAGACTGAGACCCTTTTTTCTTGACCCCCACCCCCACCACCATTGGCACCATCCTCCCTGTATCTATCCTGTCTAGACCTGTTAGAATTTTATAAGTCTCTTTGAGATCCCCCTCATTTATCTGAACACCAGCGAAAATAATCCTAACTTAGTCAATCTCTCCTCATACATCGATCCTGCCATTTCCTGAATCAGCCTGGGAAACATCCTTTGCTCCCTCAGCTTGACAAATTTATTTGTCTGGCTAAAAGGATGGCCTTTTTCCTAATGTTCACAATTAAAGGGCATTTTCCCCAGGAGTTGGCTGACATTTAAGGGGACAGTAAATTAATATTGGACAGAGATATGTCCAGTGTTGTTATATGGTACAAGTTAGATATGTTATTTATGTTTCTGTTATGAAGTGCATTTATTGTTATTTCTTGCATTGTATTCTAATGCTGTAGCTATCTTATACATTTCCAGTCATCGAGTCATTACAGCATAGAAGGAATTCATTTGGTAACTCGAGTCCATGCTGAGTCTCTGCATAACATCCTAGTTCCATTCCCCCTCTATATCCCCGTTCTCCTGAAAGTTTATTTCCTTCAAGTGTCCATCCAGCTTAATTTTTAAATAGAATCCATAGACTTGTAATATGGAACTGTAGCTATGTTATATATTTCCAGACATCTCTTCACTCAGAGGGCTGTAAGTTTTTTGGATTTGTCTTCCACAGGGACCCGTGGAGGCTGAGGATCATTGAATATATTCCAGGATGAGTTGGACTGATTTTTGATTGACAAGGTACAGTCAAGAACATAAGAACATAAGAAATAGGAGCAGGAGTAGGCCATCTGGCCCTTCGAGCCTGCCCCACCATTCAATAAGATCATGGCTGATCTGGTGTGGCTCAGTTCCACTTTCCGGCCCTCTCCCCATAATCCTTAATCCCCTCTCTTATCAAAAATGAGGCGAATGGGATGCTGGCCTTAATAGCGAGGGGGATTGAATATAAAAGTAGGGAGGTCTTGCTGCAGCTGTATAGGGCATTTGTGAGGCCGCCAATGCCCTATACAGCTGGAGTACTGTGTGCAGTTTTGGGCGCCGCACCTGCGCAAGGATATTTTGGCCTTGGAGGGAGTGCAGAGGAGGTTTACTAGGCTGATACCGGAGTTGAGGGGGTTGAACATAAGAAATAGGAGCAGGAGTAGGCCATCTAGCCCTTCGAGCCTGCCCCGCCATTCAATAAGATCATGGCTGATCTGTCGTGGCTCAGTTCCACATTCACGCCCTCTCCCCATAACCCTTAATCCCCTCTCTTATCAAAAACCCATCAACCCGCTTCTTAAAAATATTTAGCGAGGCAGCCTCCACCACTTCAACGGGCAGAGAATTCCAGAGATTCACCACCCTTTGAGTGAAGAAGTTCCTCCTCAACTCTGTTCTAAACCGCCTCCCCTTTATCTTGAGGCTGTGCCCCCTGGTCCTACTGTCTTTTTTGAGCGGGAGGAGTCTCTCCACCTCTATCCTATCCATCCCATTCATCATCTTATACATCTCAATGAGATCTCCCCTCATTCTTCTAAACTCTAACGAGTACAAGCCTAGTTTATTCAGCCTCTCCTCATAGCTCAATCCCCTCAACTCCGGTATCAGCCTAGTAAACCTCCTCTGCACTCCCTCCAGGGCCAAAATATCCTTGCGCAGGTGCGGCGCCCAAAACTGCACACAGTACTCCAGCTGCAGCCTCACCAATGCCCTATACAGCTGCAGCAAGACCTCCCTGCTTTTATATTCAATCCCCCTCGCTATGAAGGCCAGCATCCCATTCGCCTTCCTGACCACCTGCTGCACCTGCAAGCTGGGTTTTTGCGACTCATGCACAAGGACCCCGAGGTCCCTCTGCACTGTCGCCTGCTGCAGTTTTTCGCCACGTAAGTAATAGTCCTTCCTACCATTCTTCCTACCAAAGTGGACCACCTCACACTTGCCAACATTAAATGCCATTTGCCATTTCCTGGCCCATTCGCCCAGCCTATCTAGATCCTTCTGCAGACTCTCCACACCCTCCGCACAATTTGCCTTTCCCCCAATCTTGGTGTCATCAACAAATTTCAACACCCTGCACTCGGTTCCCTCCTCCAGATCATCTATATAAATGGTAAATAGCTGAGGCCACAGCACCGACCTCTGGGGCACCCCACTAGTCACCAACCGCCAATCCGAATAGCACCCATTGACCCCCACTCTCTGCCTCCTATTTGACAACCAATCCTCTATCCACGCTATCACCCTACCCCCAACTCCATGTCCCCTGACCTTCTGCAATAACCTCTTGTGAGGTACCTTGTCAAACGCCTTCTGAAAATCCAGAAAGACCACATCCACCGGCTCTCCTCTATCCACTGCCCTAGACACATCCTCATAAAACTCCAGTAAATTTGTCAGACACGACTTCCCTTTAATGAAACCATGTTGCGTCCGCCCTATCAAGCAATTCCCTTCAAGATGCCTCGCAATTTCCTCCTTAATGATGGATTCTAACATTTTACCTACCACAGACGTTAAACTAACCGGCCTATAATTCCCCGCCTTTTGCCTGGCACCCTTCTTAAACAACGGCGTAACATTCGCTGTATTCCAATCTTCCAGCAGCTATGAGGAGAGGCTGAATGAACTATGCTTGTACTCGTTGGAGTTTAGAAGAATGAGAAGAGATCTCATTGAGATGTATAAGATGATGAATGGGATGGATAGGATAGAGGTGGAGAGACTCTTCAAAAAAGACAGTAGGACTAGGGGGCGCAGCCTCAAGATAAAGGGGGGGCGTTTTAGAACTGAGTTGAGGAGGAACTTCTTCACTCAAAGGGTGGTGAATCTCTACCCGTTGAAGTGGTGGAGGCTGCCTCGCTAAATATTTTCAAGCAAAAGCTAACACATGGGGGGGATTTCATCACTCAAGGATGTGGTGAAGCTTTGGAATTCTCAACTGCTGAGGACAGTGGAATCTCGGTCATCAAGTATTTTCAGGGGAGAGATTGATTCATTTCAAGATATTGAAGATATCAAGGGATATGGGTTTAGTGTGGGGAGGACGATGCTGAGGTAGATGAGCCAATGATTTCATTGAATGATTTAAAAGGCTCAATGGGCCAAATGGCCAACTGCAGCTCCTATTTGTTATGGTCTCTGTGTTCAGGACAGGAAGCAATGAGCATGGATCTGACAATCAGTCTCAATCAGCACCTTCAGTAGAATTGGGAGGGTGAATATTAGATACAGCAGACTGAGAATGGAGGGAGTGTGTATGGGATAGAGATTCACAGATTTTAGGGAATGAGAACGGAAAGAATGTTCCATAGAAACTAGAATTATCTGTTCTGAATTTCTATCCTGTTCTGACATTGATGACTTTTGCAGACTTGTTTTGCAGGATACTGAAAGAGGAATCACAGGCAAAAATCTCAACTGTCACGTCCAGATCCAACATAGTCATATTCCTTGGGATCTGAATATCATTTGTCTTTGAATCTCAAAGGAAAAATTATTGTCTGATCTGTCGATTTGAATAAATTTCAAATGTCAGTGTGACTGGAAAAGCACCAACACACTGCCAGACTCGAGTGAGAGTGTTCCAGTGCAGTGACTAATGAGCTTTAACCAGTTACACAGCCTGAATAAATATTATACCATTCACAGCGGAAGAGACTGTACTCATGTTGTGTGTGTGTGGACAAGGCTTTAACTGATTGTCCAAACAAGGCAGAGGCAAGGATACCTGCACCATGGAGAATCTATGGAAATGTGCAGACTGTGGGAAGAGGTACAGATCCCCATCTCTGCTGGATGCTCATCGGCGTAGCCATACTGGGGAGAGGCCATTCATTTGCTCTCAGTGTGGTAAGGGATTCACTCTGTCATCCAGCCTGCAGAGACACCGGCGAGTTCACACTGGGGAGAGACCGTTCACCTGCTCTCAGTGTGGGAAGGGATTCACTCGGTTATCTACTCTGCAGACACACCAGCGCATTCACACTAGGGAGAGACCATTCACCTGCTCTCAGTGTGGGGAGGGATTCACTCAGTCATCCAACCTTCGGAGACACCAGCGAGGTCACACTGGGGAGAAGCCATTCATCTGCTCTGTGTGTGGAGAGGGATTTACTGAGTCATCCAACCTGCGGAGGCACCAGCGAGTTCACACTGGGGAGCGACCATTCACCTGCTCTCAGTGTGGGAAGGGATTCAGTCAGTTATCCGACCTGCAGACACACCAGCGAATTCACACTGGGGAGAGACCATTCACCTGCACTCAGTGTGGGAAGGGATTTGCTCGGTCATCCAGCTGGTGGAGACACCAGCGAGTTCACACTGGGGAGAGGCCGTTTACCTGCTCTCAGTGTGGGAAGGGATTCAGAGTTTCATTCTTGCTGCTGAAACATCAACAAGTTCATGAGTGATTACATGAGGGTTGGATTCTGCTGTTACTGTTTAAGCTCAAAATTACATTTGGATTTTGTTCATTCTCACAGCTGGTCAATGGGGAGGGTTCCTTTCTGCTGGACTGGCCGGTCTCATGGCTTTGCCTCCAGTGGGCTGATGCTCTTTGAGCTTTGTTGCGAATACCTGGTTTCAAATTTCACAAGGATCACAAGAGTGTCTGGTGTTAGGAAGGTCAGAGATATTTAGTCAGCATTTCTGTTTGAAACCCCCCAAATGTCCATCCAATTCCCTTTATAATTGTTCAGTGTCTCCATTTCCTCCACCCTCACAGGCAGTGAGTTCCGGGTCATTACCGTTCGCTGCATCAAAATATTCTCCCTCGCATGCCCACCACCACCACCACCCTGCCCCCCACCCCCCCCGCCACCACACTTCTGACCCGAAACCTTCAGTCCGTGTCCCTCTCATCGTTATCCAATCAGCTAATAGGAACAGATTTTCTTTGTCCACCTTATCAGGATCTGTCCACCTCAATTAAATCTCCCCTCAACCTCCTTTGCTCCAAGGAGAACAACCCCAGCCTGACATTGACAATAAAGAACAAACTAACAGAATATGTTAATACCTGAAATCAAATGGGAATGTTGAATTTGTTTTAAAGATATTGTGAACATATTGTCCTGGACAATAAAGGAATTGGAATAACTCACCTTGGGTGTGGTTGAGTGAAATATATCAATCTGGAACTACCTACAGTCTTGTGGAAGTCTGGAATGTGTGGCTGGAAATCCTTAACAGCACTGTGAGTGTACTCTGGGTATTGTAGCAGTTCAAGAAGACAGTGTTGGGGTTGACCATGGCTGAAGCAGCTACATACAGCCACATATTCTGTTATCATTGAAGGACTGCAGATTGAATGTGAAGCATTATGGGACACTATCTTGACCACATTCCTGTGACTGCTCAATTTCTGCAATCATGGGCATAGCAGGGCCTCTCTTATCAGCATGTAGGTAGCGGATCTGAGTAATCGACTGGTAACAGAATAGTCTGGGATGTGGTGGAGATCAGAAAGTCCTGAGTCTAGTGGTTCATTGTGATGGCATAAAGTCTGTTGTTATAAGGTGTCTGGTCCACATGATGAGATGGTCCAAAGCTGTCCATGAGCTGATCACACAGCCACATGAAGCCTGATTGTTAGCTTGATTGGATATGTCTCTAATTGATTCATATTGTGATTGGTTCATAACCAGCCAGGATGGGCTGCAATAAATGAATAAGAATGTGTGATTTTCTAAGTTCAGGGTACAGTTTGCATGGTGAGACTATTTGATGTTTGGAACAGATCTGGATGTCGACCGATTTGTCTTCAATCATTCTTCACGAACATGGCCAAGTTTTAGACTGTAAGATATATGTGTAGAATTAGGCCCGGGCACTAGGACCTGGAAGGGAGCAGAAATATGAAACTCCACCCACGCGCCGTTGTGTCACCAAGACTGCGCATGCGCTCTACTCTCCGCTGATTCAAGATGGTGGCCTTTAACCTGCGCTTCGTCTCAGGAAAAAGACCGGAAGCTGCAAACACAGATCTATGGGCTCATTTTCGAGATTTGAGGCCGTTACCAGAGATTTAGAAACCCTCTACGTCCATACCCCGGTTTCATTGCTCTCGCTATGTTTCCCCATCCTTACCAGCTGCTGATGATACAGAGGAAGTTCTCTCCGATTGCTGTCACCCACACTGCGCATGCTGTAAACGCCGTTGCTTACTGCGCATGCGAACCTCTTCCCGTGCGTTGGATGGGGACGCCTCATCTCCGCCTCTTTCACTCCGATTGGTTGGAGGATCACTCACTTCGTTCGGTCCTCCAGCCCCGCCTCCTCTTCCTATTGGCCCGGAGCTGCCGTCAATCATCCCCCTTGGGCATTGTGATGTGGAGCATGCGCAGTGTCATTCCTGTCCTTGGCGCTTGTTTGCCCCGAAGAAACGGAGTCAGCGTTAGGCGGAGGCTGGGAGGGTCTGGAAACACTTTGTGGATCCGCAAACCCTTCAGAATCATTGTCAGCTCCTTGGTTTGCAGCTTCGGGGCTTCTCCCTCCCGGGAACAGACCCAGGTTAACGGCCCCATCCTGGCTCAGCCACTGGAGGATGGTTCACATCAGAGGATGGGGGAGGGGACAATAAATAAGAGGTTACACTTTGGTCTCAAATCAATGAGGACTCTGATCTCTGGGAAGGAAGAAACCCTGGGAGGTGGGCGGGGAGGATTCACAAACACCCGCTGGAGGCCCCAACACCCCCAATAAGATCCATTGGTTTTATTGCAGACAGGAGCTGGAGAACTGAACCCAGTAAAAAGTCTGACAACACCAGGTTTTAGTCCAACCGATTTATTTGATAATATTCTCACAAGCTTTCGAGGGTGCTGCCTCTTTGTCAAGTGAATGGAGAGTTCCTCTCCATTCACTTGACAAAGAGGCAGCACCCTCGAAAGCTTGTGAGAATATTATCAAATAAATCGGTTGGACTAAAACCTGGTGTTGTCAGACTTTTTACTGTGTTTACGCCAGTCCAACGCCGGCATACCCACATCAGAACTGAACCCAGACAGAGGAGAGGGAGGGAGAAAACAGGGAGTGGAGGAAAGAAATCCTGGAGATGATGAGATGGGTTTGGATTTCAGCCCAGGGAGGAGGGAGAGTGTTTGGGACAGGGTTTTTTTGATTTGGGGAACAAGAGAGGAAGAAATGTTCAAGAGAATTAGAATTGCCAATTCAAAATTTTTATCCTGGACTGACAGTGATTAATTTTGTAAATTCCTTTTACAGGTGAGGTGAGGAAACATCACATCAAAATCAGACAGAATCTCTATTCATTAAAACTTGAATATCCTAAGACTTTGAACGTGGAAGGAGAAATGTTTGTCCTCTGCCTGGAGGAGAAGATTTCAAACATCAGTGTGACGAGAAAAGCACCAAGACACACACACACCCGAGTGAGAGTGTTTCAGTGAATTGACTGTGGAAAGAGCTTTATCCAGTTACGCAGCCTTAAAAAACATCACACCATTCACAGCAAGGAAAAACTGTACACGTGTTCTGTGTGTGAATGAGGCTTCAACTGATCGTTTAACCTGGAGAGTCACAAAGACACCACACCATGGAGAAACCGTGGAAATGTGGGAACTGTGGGAAAAGATTCAGTTACCCTTCCCTGCTGGAAAATCATCGGCGCAGTCACACTGGGGAGAGACCATTCACCTGCTCTGTCTGTGGGGAGGGATTCATTCAGTCATCTGGCCTTTGGTCTCACCAGAGAATTCACACTGAGGAAAAGCCATTCATCTGCACCTCCTGTGGGAAGAGGTTCAGGCATTCTTCAGCACTCACTGTGCACCACCGCACTCACACTGGGGAGAGACCATTCATCTGCTCCGTGTGTGGGAAGGGATTCACTCAATCATTCCACCTCCTGTCACACCAGCGAGTTCATTCTGGGGAGAGGCCTTTCACCTGCTCCGACTGTGGGAAGGGATTCACTGGGTCATCCCACTTACTGTCACACCAGCGAGTTCACATTGAGGACAAACCATTCAGCTGCACTGACTGTGGAAAGAGTTTCAGACAGGCATCCTCCCTCATTGCACACCAGAGAATTCACACAGGGGAGAGACCATTTACTTGCTTTGTCTGTGGGAAGGGATTCACAGCTTTACCCACCCTGCTGAGACACCAGAAAATTCACACTGAAGAGAAGCCATTCAGCTGCACTGACTGTGGAAAGAATTTCAGGCAGTCGTCCAACCTCACTGCACACCGACGCACTCACACTGCAGAGAGACCATTCACATGCTCCGTGTGTGGGAAGGGATTCAATCGGTCATCCAACCTCTCTGCTCACCAGCGAGTTCACACAGGGGAGAGGCCATTCACTTGCTCCATGTGTGGGAAGGGATTTGCAAAGTCTTTCAACCTGCTGGCTCACCAACGCACTCACAGTAAGAGGCCATTTAACTGCTCTGTGTGTGGGAAGGGATTCACTCAGTCACAATGGCTCCTGAGACATCAGCAAGTTCACAAATGACTGCAGGGGTTGGATTCTGCTGTTTTTGCTGCTGTTCAGTATTGATAGTCTGACAATATTTTATGTTTGCTGACGTTAACAAACCTTGTAACTAGCTGGAATTTAATATTCTGGAAGTGTCACTGATTTTCGGGGCTGCAATGTCACTTTTTAAAAGTAACACCTGTGATCTTTCCTCTTAACTGAAGAACTCCCAACAGGAGCCTGTTTAGAATAACATTAAGAACTTTCAGAGTCATAGAGGTTTACAGCATGGAAACAGGCCCTTCAGTCCAACTTGTCCATGCCTCCTTTTTTTTAAAACCCCTAAGCTAATTCTAATTGCCTACATTTGACCCATATTCCTCTATACCCATCATACCCATGTAACTGTCTAAATGCTTTTTAAAAGATAAAATTGTACCCACCTTTACTACTACCTCTGGCAACTTTTGCTTCGATTCTAATTTGATCTCTGGGGCAAAATCTACAATTCATTCTCTGAAAGATCCATCTGCAGGGCACAACGTATTTATTTTCAATGCTTGTATTGAGATTTTCTGGAAAGCTACTCTTTGATTTTTAAGGGCTATTTTTTGGTTTCCAGGGGATCATTTTCCATTCTCAGTAACTCCTTTATTAGTGATGTAGTCACATAGTAACATTACCTTTTGTGTTAGTTTACGTCTTTGGTTAAGATAGCACAAATACGAAGACTGTGTATATATTAAATCTTTTAAATTGGAATCTGTAAATAATATTTTTTGTGAATTTATTTTAAAAATACTCCCATACTCTCTTTCCAAATGACAATTCTAACTGTTTGACACAAGGCAACTGAATCGGGGCAGATGTTTATTGGTTCAGACAGTGGAGCAGGAAAATACTCTCCCAATTCTGATCTTCATTGTATATGGATTTATATTAATAACCCATCAATAACCTCACTACAGCAGCTGAGGTCAACTCTGACCAGGGCTTCTGTGTGTTGTCTGTTAGCATTAAACTGCAAATAATAGCAGTTTAGAATATGAACCTGGATGAATGTACCTCGATTTCTAATGTGACGACCCAAGTGATTGATATGTTCACAATATCTAGTTACTCAAATTCCTGAGCTGTACACCCCACCTCCTGAGATATATAAAAATAATCGAGACTTGTTCAGCAGAATGGGGAAAGCTCTGCCAATGGTTGGATCGCTCCTTTTGAGGCTCACACTGCTATGAAACTAGTTCTGTAGCAGGAAGACACAACTCCTCTACACATCACAGATGGGTTGCTGAGTCAGTGAACTTCCTTTCTCAAAATAGTCGGAAAGCTGTTCCTCCAATTTGACATCTGCCTCTGCAGATTTAGCAACATCAGGAAAGACAGTATCTGTGATTGGGGGAGATGATTCTCATAGTTTCTGTCTGTCCCATGTACAGGATGATTTTTCTTCCAGTAGTTCCTCCCATGACAAAATTTTCACGGGCTTTTTGGCAAATCATGTTGCAGTTTTATAGAACCTTAGGCTGCACTTGGAATACAGTGTTCAACTCTGGTCGCCACATTACCAGAAGCATGTGGAGGCTTTGGAGAAGGTACAGAAAAGATTTACCCAGGGTGTTGCCTGGCACGGAGGGCATTAGCTATGAGAGGCGGCACGGTAGCACAGTGGTTAGCACTGCTGCTTCACAGCTCCAGGGTCCTGGGTTCAATTCCTGGCTGGGGTAACTGTGCAAACTCCACACAGACGTTTTCCTCGTGTCTGTGTGGGCGAAGAACATAAGAAATAGGAGCAGGAGTAGGCCATCTGGCCCTTCGAGCCTGCCCCGCCATTCAATAAGATCATGGCTGATCTGTCGTGACTCAGCTCCACCTTCCCGCCCTCTCCCCATAACCCTTAATCCCCTCTCTTATCAAAAACCCATCAACCCGTTTCTTAAAAATATTTAGCGAGGCAGCCTCCACCACTTCAACGGGCAGAGAATTCCAGAGATTCACCACCCTTTGAGTGACGAAGTTCCTCCTCAACTCTGTTCTAAACCGCCCCCCCTTTATCTTGAGGCTGTGCCCCCTAGTCCTACTGTCTTTTTTGAGCGGGAAGAGTCTCTCCACCTCTATCCTATCCATCCCATTCATCATCTTATATGTCTCAATGAGATCTCCCCTCATTCTTCTAAACTCTAACGAGTACAAGCCTAGTTTATTCAGCCTCTCCTCATAGCTCAATCCCCTCAACTCCGGTATCAGCCGAGTAAACCTCCTCTGCACTCCCTCCAGGGCCAAAATATCCTTGCGCAGGTGCGGCGCCCAAAACTGCACACAGTACTCCAGCTGCGGCCTCACCAATGCCCTATACAGCTGTAGCAAGACCTCCCTACTCCAGTTTCCTCCCACAGTCCAAAGATGTGCGGATTAGGTTGATTGGCCATGCTAAGAAATTGCCCCTTCGTGTCCTGGGTAGCGGAGGTTAGAGGGATTGGTGGGTATAATATGTAGGGATATGGTGGTAGGGCCTGGGTGGGATTATGTTCGGTGCAGACTCGATGAGCCGAAGGGCCTCTTTCTGCACTGTAGGATTCTATGATTCTATGATTGAGAAGAGGTTGGAGAAACTTGGTTTGTTCTCACTGGAACCACTGAGGTTGAGGGATGATCTGAGAGAAGTCTATAAAATTATGAGGAGCATGGACAGAGTGGATAGTCAGAAGCTTTTTCCCAGGTGAAAGAGTCAGTTACTAGGGGGCATAGGTTTATGGTGTGAGGGGCAAGATTTAAAGATGTATGAGGCAAGTTTTTTTACACAGAGGGTGGTGGGTGTCTGGAACTCGCTGCCAGGAGAGTTAGTGGAAGCAGATACAATAGTGACTTTTAAGGAGTGACTTGACAAATACATGAATAGGATGGGAATAGAGGGATATAGTCCCCAGAGAGGGGGTTTTAGTTCAGTCGGGCAGCATGGTTGGTGCAGTCTTGAAGAGCCTGTTCCTGTGTTGTAATTTTCTTTGTGTTGAGGGTGAATTCACCATCCACAGCCATTTATTTTGAACCCTGGTTCTAAAATATTCTCAGTCTGGATTTAAGGCTTCCTGGCATAATACACAGATTTCGGTCTTACCACCAAACACCAATTCATATCCTCATCTGAGTCCCAGATTTAAATGTGGTTGTCCAAACCAGAAAACATATACAATCTGACTCTTTTAAAACCTGATTCACCACACCCTGCCACACTAACTACAAGAGATTGTGTTTGGAATTAATTGTTCCATTAAAGCCTGTTTTCAATGACAATATTTTTATTGAAATGTGGTGAGGTTCAATCCCAGGTCCCAAAATCATTATAATAAAAACAGAAAATACTGGATAAGCTCAGCAGGTCTGTTTCATTCAAAATTCCAGCATTTGCAGGATTTTGCTTTATCCCCAAATCATTACCCTGGATTACTCCTCCTCTGGCTCTAATTCCAGTAAAAAGTCTGACAACACCAGGTTTTAGCCCAACCGATTTATTTGATAATATTCTCACAAGCAAGCAAGCTTTCGAGGTTACCCTCTTCGTCAGGTGAATGGAGAGTTCTGACCTCAGACAGACAGAGCATATAAAGCACAGACAGTTGCTGATTAGAATGCAAATCCTTACACCTAACCTGCTGTTCAAGTCCTAAAGTGGCTGATAATGTGAGTGGAAGGAGCACTGATCACAGTTTAAAGAGATGTGTATTGTCTCCAGACAGTACAGTAAGTGAGGTTTTGCAAACCCAGGCAAGTCACGGGGGTTACAGATAGTGCGACATGAACCCAAGATCCCTGTTGAGACCTGTTGGGTTCATGTCGCACTATCTGTAACCCCCGTGACTTGCCTGGGTTTGCAAAACCTCACTTACTGTACTGTCTGGAGACAATACACATCTCTTTAAACTGTGATCAGTGCTCCTTCCACTCACATTATCAGCCACTTTAAGACTTGAACAGCAGGTTAGGTGTAAGGATTCGCATTCTAATCAGCAACTGTCTGTGCTCTATGTGCTCTGTCTGTCTGAGGCCAGAACTCTCCATTCACCTGACGAAGAGGGTAACCTCGAAAGCTTGTGAGAATATTATCAAATAAATCGGTTGGACTAAAACCTGGTGTTGTCAGACTTTTTACTGTGTTTACGCCAGTCCAACGCCGGCAAACCCACATCATGACTACTATCTAATTCCAGTTACAAAGTTCCACAACTCTCTATATTTTCCGGAGGAGAAATAAATGTTTTATTCACAGATGTTGGCCAGAGGGTGAAGTTTGAGTCTGTGTGTGAAGCTAAAAACAGAAGCTGTGCTGTTTCAAATCAAACTGCGGGACTTGGAGAAAATGATGGGAAGAGATTTTGCAAAGTCCCCTCCCCCACTCCCTCAGCTGTCAGCCCAGCACGCAGGCGCAGAGAGCGCTGCTGAGCCGAGCTGTCCGGAGCAGGCGCAGTGCGGCTGCCGCCAGCGGTCGCTCTCGATGTCTTTTTGGAGCAGCCGGAGGGGGGAGGGGGAGATCACCGAGCGGCTTCTCGCTCTGGCCGGAGCCGCCAGCCGCTTGTCTGGAAACCTTGGCTCGAGGCGGGGGAGGGGGAGGGGAACAGTGGGTGGGGGCGGGGCTCCAAGGTCAGCGCGCAAGGCCTGCACAATGGAACCCCTAGGACGTCACCGCGGAGCAGACTGATTTCTATTGGCTGATATAGGCAGGCCTCCATTGTGATGTCACAATGCGGAAGTTTGTCGATGATTTTCAGAGTGAAACTTGCTCCTTTGGGCAAAATCTGGGAGGAAATCAATGTTTCCCCCTTTCCATTTCTTTTCTCATTCTGGGGGAAATTGGGGACTTGCAGCAACTGGAGGCTAAGGAAGTGAATCCAGGGAGGCTGCAGGCTCTGGAACGATTATAGACGAACATCGGAATTAGGAACAGGACTTGGCCCAGGTATCTTTCTCTCTCTCAAAGATATTGACATCTTTTCGCTCCCTCAGGTTGTCGCCTTTATTTATCTGGGTAACAAGATAACCTAACTAACGTTCACAATTAAAGGGGGAGTTTTCCCAGGAGAAGGCTGTTTCAATGAATTGTAAATTCACCTGGGACAGAGATATGTTTAATGTAGTTGTATGTACGTGCTATGTTATTTATGATTCCCTATTTCTTGTCTTGCAAAGGCACTGTGTCAACGTTACCTATTTCCACTGATGGAGACATTACAACACAGAAGGAATCCATCTGGCAACTCAAATCCATGCCAACCCTCTTTGGAGTAATTCAGATGATCCAATTCCCCCTCTATATTCTCATTCCCCTGAATTTTACATCACAATGGAATGGATGAGAGTTCCACATGAGCTGAGACTGGGGTGGAATTGGGTGATGTTACTGAGGTGGAAATAGACAGTCTTGATGATGATGATGTGTGGCTGGAAGCTCATCCTGGGGTGAAATATTTCACCAGGGTTGTGAACAGCCTGATTCAGGTCAGATACGTTACTGGGAAGAAGGATAGAGTTGCTGGTGACAGAGTAGATTTTTTAGGGTGGACCGAAGACAATGGGTTGTCTTCCTAGTATTTATATGAAAGAAATTTCTGTTCTTTTAGTACTGGATGTCAGATAAGTCAGAATAGTGTGTGATTGGAGGAACTCAGAGGTGATGTTGTTTATATCCATTTGCTATCTTGGTCCTTCTAGTGGAGTTGAGGGTTTGTGAAATTCTGTCAAAGTTCTTGTCAAGCTGTAGATGTATAAAATCCCTTGCCTTCACTACCGGCTACTCCTACGTCTCTCTGCCTCCTCCCAAAGTCTTGCATAGACCCAGACCGTGTGGCAGGTTTCATTCTCTGAAGGACATCTGTGAACCAGTTGGGTTTGTATGACAATCCAGCAGCTTTTTTGGTTACCCTTTCCTCACGACAACTCCACAAATTACCAGATTTATTCAGTTCAATTTCACAACCTGCCTTTGTGTTTTTGTGGGTTCTTTCTCACTCAATTTTTTTCTGTTTTAAATCAATTTCCCAGGGGTTTGCAAGAAGAAAATCTGCAGTCGAGAAACTGAAACAAAACATGATATCAGAACCTGATGAGTCGGCCATTGAATATCATTGTATTTTGAAATTGGAAGAAAAAAGCACCATTCACAGTGGAGAGAAACTGTAAACGTGTTCTGTTTGTGGACAAGGCTTCAACCAATCATCTGGCCTTTAGGAACATAATTGCAGTCACAACAGGGAGATGGCATGGAAGTGTGAGGATTGTGGGAAGGAATTCAATTACCCATCCCTGCTAGAAACTCATCGACGCAGTCACACTGGCGAGAGGCCATTCACCTGCTCCCATTGTGGGAAGGGATTTACTCAGTTATCCAGCTTAAATATACATCAGAGGACTCATGCTGAGGAGAGGCCATTCACCTGCTCCCACTGTGGGAAGGGATTCAATCAGTCATCCAATCTAGCAATACACCAGCGAGTTCACACTGGGGAGAAACCATTCACCTGCTCTGAATGTGGGAAGGGATTTTCTCACGCATCCACTCTACTGATACACCAGCGAGCTCACACTCAGGAGAGGCCATTCACTTGCTCCCAGTGTGGGAAGGGATTTGCTGACTCATCTACTTTGTTGAAACACCAGCGAGTTCACACTGGGGAGAGGCCATTCACCTGCTCTGTATGTGGAAAGGGATTTGCTCAGTCAGCCACCTTGTTCACACACCAGCGAATTCACACTGGAGAGAAGCCATTCACCTGCTCTGTGTGTGGGAAAGGATTCACTCGGTCATCAACTCTGCTGACACACCAGCGAGTTCACACTGGGGAGAAACCGTTCATCTGCTCTGTGTGTGGGAAAGGATTCAATCATTCATCCAACCTAGCAATACACCAGCGAATCCACACAGAGGAAAGGCCATTCATCTGTTCTGTGTGTGAGAAGGGATTCAGTCAGTCGTCTAAACTAGCAATACATCAGCGGGTTCACACTGGAGAGAGGCCGTTCACCTGCTTGCAGTGTGGGAAGGGATACGTTACCTCATCGAATCTTCTGACGCACCAGCGAATTCACAACTAATTATTGTGATTGAATTTCAAATTAGGGAGAAACCATGAAAATGTGCAGACTGTGAGGAAAGTTTCAGTTACTGTCAGAGCTAGAAGTACACCGGGGATTGTTTGAAGATCGAGGGCTGCTCTAAGACTTGTCTTCTCTCTGAAAGCTTCAGGACAGTCTATACTCATTATAGCAAGTATATTTATGGTTTTTAACTGTCATTGAAGTGGGATCTACATGTGAGAAATGTTGCATATTGGAACTGAAATTGTATTAAATCAGAAATTAAAGTTGTTTCCTTTCACTTTTAAATACTGTCCAACTGTTATTAGTTAAGCTGCTTCATTTTTTGGAATTATATTTAAGCTGTTATTAAATAAAGTTTGTTTTACCATGAAAGATCCCTAATTTGTCAAGGAATTATCCCTGGAGTGAAGCATCCTATCCTTACATTTATGCCAAAATAGAAATGTTTGTTTGGATCTAATCTGACTTCCTAACATAATTTAGGGGTTCTGGTTCAAGACCCTATTGGAAGGGATTCACTCAATAATCTACTCTCCAAGCACCCCTGCTTCACACTGGGGAGGGACCTTTTAAATGTCCAGACTGTGAGAACTGCTATAAAAGCTGTAGAAAACTGATGTCTCATCAGCACGTTCACACTGAGACACCATTCAGCTGATTTTACTGTGAGACTGGGTTCAGGAAATCATTTCGACTGACTGAACACCAGCAAGTTCACACTGGGGAGAAGCGTTCACCTGCTCTGAGTTTGGGAAGAGATTCACTCAGTTTTGTGGTTTGATTTCCAGAATCTGCAGTATCTGATTTTGATCTGATTTTTTTGTTTGATTTATTATTGTCACATGTATTGGGATACAGTGAAAAGTATTGTTTCTTGTGCGCTTTACAGACAGAAAATACCATTCCAGCATTTTCTGTTTTAGGTCCTTTTAAGAACATAAGAACATAAGAAATAGGAGCAGGAGTAGGCCATCTGGCCCTTCGAGCCTGCCCCGCCATTCAATAAGATCATGGCTGATCTGTCGTGACTCAGCTCCACCTTCCCGCCCTCTCCCCATAACCCTTTATCCCTTCTCTTATCAAAAACCCATCAACCCGTTTCTTAAAAATATTTAGCGAGGCAGCCTCCACAACTTCAACGGGCAGAGAATTCCAGAGATTCACCACCCTTTGAGTGAAGAAGTTCCTCCTCAACTCTGTTCTAAACCGCCCCCCCTTTATCTTGAGGCTGTGCCCCCTAGTCCTACTGTCTTTTTTGAGCAGGAAGAGTCTCTCCACCTCTATCCTATCCATCCCATTCATCATCTTATACGTCTCAATGAGATCTCCCCTCATTCTTCTAAACTCTAACGAGTACAAGCCTAGTTTATTCAGCCTCTCCTCATAGCTCAATCCCCTCAACTCCGGTATCAGCCGAGTAAACCTCCTCTGCACTCCCTCCAGGGCCAAAATATCCTTGCGCAGGTGCGGCGCCCAAAACTGCACACAGTACTCCAGCTGCGGCCTCACCAATGCCCTATACAGCTGCAGCAAGACCTCCCTACTTTTATATTCAATCCCCCTCGCTATGAAGGCCAGCATCCCATTCGCCTTCCTGACCACCTGCTGCACCTGCAAGCTGGGTTTTTGCGACTCATGCACAAGGACCCCGAGGTCCCTCTGCACCATCGCCTGCTGCAGTTTTTAGGGTTCTCCCTCTCTCCTCCATCCTCACCTCAACAAGAAGACTGAGGAGCTCATGGAGCTCTTTTGTCACTAAGATTGAGACAACCTGATCAGCTGCCTTTCTTCCACTGGGTCAAACTGTGACTAAAAATTTTCCCAACTGTAAACTCATCTTTCCTTAGTTTCTCGCTATCAAGAAGTAAATTTAGTAATCTATATTTGTATTGTTGGATATTAGTAATGTGGTATAGATTTAAGTGAGTTTAATTCAGTGTTTCTGTATATAGAAGGGTTAAAACTTTCATAGATTAATGTTAAATAAAGGTGTTTGCATGTATGGGGTTTTGGTTTCATTCCAAACTGTGCCTGCATTGTGTTTAGCGAATTTACAATGTGAAAAGCACAAATGCAAAGAAAGATAAGGTTGTTACTTGGCAACCCGTGGCTATTTTGGGTTAGAAAGCATTTGATTAGCTGAAGAGGAAACCGCCAGAAACATTAGGCAGAACAATGGAGCAAGGGCAAGAAAGAAAATCCCAGAAGTTAAAGAGCAGATAGTTCCAGAAATCAGGGAATTCAAAAAGTCTGAGGAAAACTGAAGTCAAAGGGAATCTGAACAAAATACTGTTCCCTGAAGTTAAAGAAAGGAGCAAAGAGAGGTTTCTAGTTAAAGACAACACACCTGGTGAAGTTGGCTGGCAAGAAGACAGATCCTGAAATAATCCTAAGGTAGGGACTTTGTACCACCTGTAAAACAGTAGTGTTCTGCTGGCATGGCTGAGTACCAGAGAGATTGTGTGGAAGCTTGAATGCATGTGGTAATCTAATACAGAAGAATAGTGAAAGGAGGGATTGAAATCCTGGAAATGGATTCTTGCTCAAAAGATCTGAGAGAGAGCGTTGTTTGGGAGAAGATTCTCAGCCGTGTCTTTTCGAGAGCGGATCTGGTTGATGAAAATTTCTGCTCATCGATTTCAATGACAATGTTACAATTCATAATTTTACACATGACAATTTCTGTGGACATTAATGAGCACAGGAGCTCAGTGTGATTTCTCAGCACCAGGCTATACTCTGAACATATGCAGTGCAAATGGTGGAACGTGCTGATCAGAGATTACATTGAATTACAGAGAATATCCAGTCTGGGAGGAGACTGTTCGGTTTAACTAGTCTGTGCTGATGTTTATATTTCACACAAGACAACTTCCATTCCATCTCCCTCATTTCAGTCTTTCAGCTCATCTTTCTAATCTCCTTTCCCTCATGTACTCATCATGTTTTCTTTTTAAACTATCAGAATGAGTTGTCCAGCTAGTTCCTGTGGCACTGAATTTCACATTGTAATCAATCTCTGCATCTCGATAGTGAGTGACTTGGAAGGGAACGTGCAGGCGATGATGTTCCTATGCATTTCCTGCCCTTGTCCAAGGTGCTAGAGGTTGCGGGTTTGCAAGATGCTGTCAAAGAAGCCTTGCTGAGTGCTTGCACTGCATCTTGTAGGTGGTACACACAGCTGCCATGTGAGTCAGTGTTGGAGCTTGTAGAAGGATTGCCAATCTGGCTGCTTTGTCTTGAATGGTGTTGAGCTTCCTAAGTTGTTGGAGCTGTACTAATTCAGAAAATTGGAGCTCATTCAATTGGACACAAGAGTGACTGTCTTGTAGGTGCTGGACTTTGGGGAGAATAAACAGATCTTTTAAAGAAAAATTTACATGATCTGGCCCAGACACCATAAGGAGATGGAAATGGGATGTGTTATGATTCTCAACTGAAATTCTACCCAACTGAAAAGGTGAACATTGAAGACTCGAACACGGAGGGAGAGATGTCTGTTCGTGTTCTTCAGCAGTGGAAGTGGGGATCAGGATTGTGCTGGAAGGACATGAGTGATGGTGAAATGAGTCAGCAAATAGAGAACGATTATATTTCCACCAGCTCAGGTTACTGAAGGCTGAATATTGTGGGAGAGAAAAGGTGAGAGTGTTGCAGAGTTTAAAGTGGAACAGGAGAACTTTAAGCTGGTGGAGTCAGTGAAATCTGACTCTTGTTTTTGTCTGCTGTCATTTCACAGAGGCCCCGGTTTGCTGAAACTCTTTATTTCCACAGCTACAGAATCAGTGAAAAGACATTGCACATTCTTCACAGCAGCGTCAAACTCACACTGATTGTTTCTCCACTCACCTCGAGGTTATCGATTTGCCTCCAGCCTTCTCGATCCACTCCTGGCATCGGGTGTAAGCTCAGAATGGTGGGGGCGGGGGGGGGGGGGGGGATGGATTATTGACACCTCTCTCCCACCCCTCCCACAAACACACACAGAGGAACAACTCAAACACAATCATTAAATGAAGTGAAAGCAGACAACACATTCACACATACAAACATGTATGTGCTTGCACACAGGTACACATGAACTGAAATGTGTGTGCACCCACACACATTCATAGATACAAGCATCATCTATAAAATCATATAATCCTATAGTGCAGGAAAGACCACTCAGCCCGTTGAGCCTGTACTGACTGTCTGAGCATCTTACCCAGGCCCTCTCCACCACCCTATCCCCGTAACCCAATATATTTACCCCACTAATTACCCCAATCTACATATTTTGTGACACCAAGTGGCAATTTAGCATAGCAAATCCACCTGAACAGCACGCTTTGGGAGTTCGGGTACTCCACTTTCCTCCCAGGGGAAACTCACGCAGACACAGGGAGAAGATGCAAACTCCACAGAGACATGGGAGGCTGGTGGTTAGCATTGTTGCCTCACAGCACCAGGGACTGGGTTCAAATCTGGCTTCAGGTGACTGCACATTCTCCCCATGTCTGTGTGGATTTCCTCTAGGTGCTCTGATTTCCTCCCAGAGTCCAAAGACGTGCAGGTTAGGTGGATTGACCAGACTCAATTGCCTTAGTGTCAGGGAGATTAGCACGGTAAATACATGGGGTTACAGGATAGGACATGGGTGGGATTGTTGTTGGTGTAGGCTAAATGGGCTGAGTGGCCTCTCTGCTCTGTAGGGATTCTATGCTTTATCCACTACTGGATGGAGAGAAGGAGAGCTCCTGCTGGTTTTTCGAGGTCCAATCATTCAAACAGCCTAACATTTGGTGGTTATCCAACAATTTGTGGAATCTGCTGAGTTTCCCAGGTGAGCAATGGTGATTGTGTTTCAGAGATGGGAAGTTGCCATGTTGATTCAGAACGCTTTGGGACAGCCTGAAAGGGCACAGGAACCAGACCATTCCCTCATTTCGATTGGTCACTCCCGTGGTGCAGTCCTTGCCTGCCACTCTGTGGGAAGATACGATGATTGCCATGTGCACAGCAAGCTCCCATAAGGAATGAGGCAACACAGGGGAACTTAATTTCAGAGATGGTTTAAGGGACCCCTGGGAGAACCTGTTACAGCAGCTTGATTCTCAGGAAAGTGTTTCACAAACCTGTGACCTCCTGACCTGGATGATCTGGAACGACTGATCCAGGAACCTCCAGTCCGATTGTCAACCCCAACAGCTCCCTCATCCAAGGATCAGCAAAGGGGGTCAACATGATAAACAACTGAATGCCCAGTGAAAAAGTACACACTCCCTGCTGTCAATATCTCCAGCCATTCTGACATCGGTCACAGGCACACGGGCCAACTGTTTGTTCTGTGTGTGTGGGGGGGGGGGCAGTGATGGGAGGGCATGTTACCTACAGAAAGCCTGGTCCCAGGTTAGCCAGATGGCAGCAGGTGTCGATCGTCCTCGGGCCGTGTCTCAGTGAGCGATAGGAGGAGAGTGGGACCATCACAGGACCAGGCCCCCGCCCATGTACTCCATTCTCTGTGTGAAAGGAGAAGATAGTAAGGATCGGAGTGGGAATAGCTTCTGTCGAGCCTGCTCCACAATTCATCATCAACTTCATCTCCACTTTCCCCACACTCCTCCCCATTCCTCAATTTCCGAAGATTTTCCCTTTTCCCCCACAATCTTCCCACTATCCCTCAATTCCCAAAGATATCTCCACTTTCCCTGCACTCCTCCCCCATTCGTCAAATTTATTTTTCTTCATCCTGGGATATGGACGTCTCTGACTGGCCAGCATTTATTGCCCATCGCTAGTTGCCCGAGGCCTGTTGAGAATCAACCATATTGCTATGGCTCTGGAGTCACATGTAGGCCACATCAGGTAAGAGTGGCAGATTTCCTGTGGTTGACTCTCAACTGCTCTCCAAGGGCAACTAGAGATGGGTAATGAATGAATTAAAACAAACTGGGCCCAATCTACTTCTCCTCTCAAGCTCCACAGCCCTGAATGGTTTCCTCTTCCTATTTTCCTGGTTCCCCATCACAGACCGAGTGTGGATCTCACCTTGGGTGGCTGGATGAATGCCAGCCAGCCAGAGGTGTGTGTGGGCAGTAGCCCCATCGCCTGGCACTTGTAGATGGCCAGAGCCAACCCCAGCAGGTTGCCGATGAAGTTGACCAGAGGCTGCAGCCAATGCTGACTCGAATTCCCCAGGACCCTAAAGACTGAGAGCAAGAATGGAAAAGTAGGAAGGTCAGAGAATGAGAAACATTCAGAGAGAATTGGGAATCATTGTCCTCAAATCATAGAGAGTCAGCACATAGGCACAGCAGGAAATTAGGATCCAGGTGGTCTATTAGCCTTTATCTCTACAGATGGAGTTTCAGAATGAGGAAATCTTTCTGCAATTGTATCGAGTTTTGGTGAAACCACACTTGGAACACTCAGCAGAATTTGGGTCTCCTTATCCAGAGAACTGCCCAAAGGGAGACTAACACAGGTTCACTGGACTGTTTCCTGGGATGACAGGACTGTCAACGAGGAGAGATTGAGCAGAACGGCCCTTTAGTCTCTGATCTGATAGTAACCTCAAATCTTCATCCCATTGACTCCCAATTACATATCACTCACCCCAAGCCTCTGTGTACCAAAAATCTAACCACCTCTGCCTTAAAACTATCAAAGGCTCTGCTTCCACCTGCTTTTCAGGAAGAAAGTCCCAAAAACTCACGGCACTCAGAAAAAAAATTCTCCTCATCCCTGTTTTAAATGGGTGACCCTTTAATTTTAAACCATGATCCCTAGTTTTAGATTATCCCACAAGAGGAAACGTCTTCTCTACCTCCATCCTGTCAAGGCCCCACAGGCTCAAGTCGCCACTTATTCTTCTTAGTTCCAGCAGATAGAATGCTTAGCCTGTCCAACTTTTCCTCATAACACAGCTTGTCCATTTCAGATATTGGTAAACCTTTCCTGAACTGTCTCCAGCATACTTACACCCTTCCTTAATCAAGGAGATAAATACTGTACACAGTCCTCAGATGTGGTCTCACTAGTGATCTGTACAACTGAAGCAGAACCTCCCTAATTCTGTATTTAATTCCCTTCACAATGAATGATAACATTCCCTTATCCCAATTACTTGCTGTACCTCCATATTAGCCTTTTGTGATTTATGTAATAAAACACCCAGAATGCCTCGGAATCTCTCATCGTTCAGACAAAATGCTTCTTTTTCATTCTTCCTGCCGAAATGGTCAATTTCCCATTTGCCCACATTCTATCCAATTACCCGATATTTGCCCACTCACTTAACCTTTCTGTCTTTTTGAACCCGCCCCCGTATATCCTTGTTACAACTTACTTTCTCATCTATCTTTGTGTCATCAGCAAATTTGCCAACCATCTCTTCATCCAGTTATTTCTATAAATTTTTGATTCCTTGCCACAAATTTGATTCTCTGTCCACTATTTGGTTTTAAATGTTTTCCCCAGTGCTGGTGTCAGTGCCCCATGAACCAGAATCCACCTCCCACACCAATCTTTGAGTCACTCATTCAACTCTCTGATCTGATTTGTCCTAAGTCATTTAGCAAGTGGTTCAGGTAATAATCCAGATTATGAACTTTGAGATCCTGCTTCTTAATTTGGTACCTAGGTCCTCATAGTAGCCATGCAAAACCTCCTTCTTTGTCCTGCCTATGTCACTGGTAGCTACATGGACCAAAATGACTAGGTCCTCCCCCTGTGCAGCTGCTTTTGAGCTGTAGATCTGATACAATACTGTAATTTCCTCTTCAGCCCTGAGCAGATGTCTTGAACCCTGGCGCAAGGCAAGTAACACAGCCACCGAGACTCATGCTCTTTGCTGCACAGAACAGTGTGAATCCCTCTGACTAAACCATCCCATATTACCCCTATATTTCTTTTCTCTCCTCCAACTTGAATGGCTTCCAGAACCATGGTGCCAAGGTCAGTTTGCTCACCCACTCTGCAGCCCAAACAAGCTGAGGAAATCTCAAACCAGTTGGAGAATTGAGAAGGCTAAGATTCTTGCCCTCTGAATCCCCTTACCTGCCTCACTCACAGTCAATCCCCTGTCCCTGACCAGTGAACAAATTAGCAGTCTCTGTCCCAAGAGGTGTGACTGTCTACTGGAACAAAAAATCCAGGTAATTTTCCCCCTCCCTGATGCATTGTAGTATCGGCAGTTGAGCCTCCAGCTCATAGACTGAATCGAAGCTGCTCAAACTTCTAACACTTACGGCAGACTCAGTACATATTTCAGAGAAAGTGGTGCTGGAAGTCTGAAAGCGCATCAATATAGATAAGTCCCCAGGACCTGATGAAATGGATTCCAGGACACAATGGGAGGCTAGGAATACTATGTACAGTCCTGGTCACCCTATTATAGAAAGGAAATTATTAAGCTAGAAAGAGTGCAGAAGAGATTTACTAGGATACTACCAGGTCATGATGGTTTGAGTTGTAAGGAGAGGCTGGATAGACCAGAACTTTTTTCTCTGGAGCTTAAGAGGCTGAAGGGTCATCTTATAGAGGTCCATAAATAATGAGCAGCATAGATCAATATCTTTTCCCAAAGGTAGGAGAGCCTAAAACTAGAGGGCATAGGTTTAAGGTGAGAGGGGAAGACACAAAGGTCCAGAGGGGCAATTTTTTCACACAGAGAGTGGTGAGTGTCTGGAACAAGCTGCCAGAGGTAGTAGTGGAAGTGGGTACAATTTTGTCTTTTAAAAAATGTTTACTCAGTTACATGGGTAAGATGGGTATAGAGGGATATGGGCCAAATGCGGGCAATTGTGACTAGCTCAGGGACTTGAGAAAAGAAAGGGCAGCATGGACAAGTTGGGCCAAAGGGTCCATTTCCTTGCTGTAAACCTCCATGATTCTATGAAAGATGGGTTTGCCTTGGATCAAACTGACACTGAGGAACTCCCAAATGTTGCAGCTGTGACACATCACCTGTCCTCCCATCTTTAATATGTACTAATAAACTATTTATTTTATCCAATGGTACATTTCATTTTTGTATTTAAGTATTTTATTAACCTTACCACCTGTTGCTATACTATTTTGATCCTTCGGAACAGAATAAACCTTAGTCATTTAGCAGATTCTCACCAAAAATCTAGTTGCTTCTTCTCCTGTGGAAGATTAAGATCATTAAAAGCCTGAGAAAATTAGAAAGCAAAGCAGCACCTCTTTTCTTTCCTTCCCTAACTCCCTCAATTACTCAACTCCCAGAACTCTACTTTAAGCAGCTCAAGTGATGTCGATTCAACGCTGTTTCTGAGCAGTACATTCAATACATTCAATTGCTGACATGGAGATCAGGGCCTGTATGGGTCTCCAGGCCATCATGCATACCATCATGATAGGGAGGATGGAGATGGTGTTGCCAGCCATGTACATGATGAACAGATTCATGGGCAGCTGTTTCAGTGGGCCCAAGGCGATGTCCCAGCAGCGCTGAAAACAGAAAGCAAGCAGGGTATCAGAAAAGGGAATCAATTTGGGGAGGTCACATACTGATCTTATACCCAGGCCTAGATAACACAATAAGCCCCTTTATCTAACAGGCTGCTGTGGTTCACGAAGGCACTTCACCACCACGGCAAACCAGGCATTGTCAGCCACACACCAAGGACACTTCAAATCCAACTTACTTTCTCGACCAGGATCCGGTCTGTTTCTTGGACACAGATGTCAGGTAACTGTTTGTCTGAATAGGCGACTGGGCACATGGAGTCTCTGTGGCCACACTGTTGATTACGGCTCCTGTGAGAAACAGAAAACACAAATTGGTCACTCTTTCAAGACCATTTTTAAAGAGAGTCTCTCTATTGAGGATACCAACATGGTGGCAATATTGCCAGCATGAACAAAAGCTGGGGCAAATCTCAGACACACACTACCATTGTGTGTACCAAAGTACCATGGGAATGGAGGATGGCAGAAGTGGATTAGTGTCAATTGATAATCAGGGTGCCAATCCCTTTACCCTCCATTAAGGATCAATAGTGACAAATTACCAGATGTACCAAATTGAAAACAAACACCATGGGACATTAAGAGAGATCTAGTGCAGCACCCAGCCCTGGAAATGAGCAATCGTTCTGCCAACCATCAACGCAGTTGGCACCTGATCAGGTGGAGGGGCTGAAACCAAGATGGCATCTCAGGGTCATGACCTGGGGAAACAATGTCAAGTTGGGTCTGAGTGGTTTCTGGGGAATTTGAGGGGCTGCTTTGTTCTGAGAAGCTTGGCGACGAGTAAAAGAGGCGTGAAAAACCCGGTGTTGGGAAGTTTTGGGTTGGTGTCACATCCCCCGGGTCAGGGTGCGGTGGCCTCCCCGCGGGAGAGGCGGGCTGGCCCGGCTTGCCTCCTACTCGAGTCCCCGGCTCCCCGCGCGGCCTCCGCTCCTGCTGCTGCCGCTCAGGTTAAGCTCGAGAGTTCACTTGTGCCAGCGCGCGCGGTTGGTAAGCCCCGCCCCTGCAGCCATGGCAACCCAGCAACTACCCATCCCCCACTTTCAAATCGGATTCCCATCCGGGGAAGAACCCGCACGTTTCCGTCAACAGACCATATCGCTGCAATGCGCATGTGCGGTCCCAACAGCTTCAGCGTTCTGCGGGCACCGCCAATTGCCCCGCCCCCACAGCACCACCATCTTTATTAGGGGCACATCGGCTCCAACTCGATCCACTCTCCGGCTAAATGCAGCTCCTCTGCCCTGCACAAAGATGAACACCACTCCATATCAGAGATTTAAAATACTGCTTCCTTAATTCCTCACGAAAACGTCTTACACCGTATTAAACGTTAATAAAACCTAACAGACTATCCTTCTCAATCTGCAACCGAAACCAATCCAATGTTTCTCCACAGATACTGCCACACCTGCTGATGTTATCCATCATTTTCTGTTTTTATTTCACATTTCTGCAGGATTTTACATTCTGCCTCAAAGGGCTGACTCTTCCAGCCAAGTTACAATGGATAAAACAATATAATATTGTGGCTTCCTCCAGGCATGAGAACTGAAGGATGGACAATTTGCATATATTAGTAAAAGTAAAGTTTATATTAGTCACAAATCAGCTTTCATTAACACTGCAATGAAGTTACTGTGAAAATCCCCCCGTTCTCACAGTCCGGCACCTGTTTGGGTGCACTGAGGGAGAATTTAGCATAACCATGCACTTGACCATCATATTTAACAGACTGAGAGAGGAAACCGGAGCACTCAGAGGAAACCCATGCAGACATGGAGAGAATGTGCAGACGCCGCACAGAGACCCAAGCTGGGAATCAAACCCGGATCCCTGGTGCTGTGAGGCAGTCGCGCCGTAACCACTGTGCCAAGGTTGATTAGAATCACAATTTCAGTGATGCCAATGATATAATGGCAGTGATCTCGTTGATGAGAGACAATTTGATCTTTAACTAATTTGAAATAAGTCGTCATAAGGAAAGAATACAGGTATTGAATATAAATTCAGTTTATTTTGCTCACTCTCACAAATCAGGCTGAACCTTCCACTGAGGACACACAAAGGGAAGATTTTGTCACTGACATATCAAATAGAGCAGGAAAATACATAGGAAGTGAATGGAATCTGACTTCTCTAACTGAAGTCAATGGGAGCTGTCTTGTAGACACAAAGTCTGGATACTATTTTCAATAAACTATTCAACTCAGCATACCTCCCTGCACAGAGCACCACTTCATTCACATTGTTTCATTTTTGTACACGATTCCCTCTGGTTCCTGTCACTGTGTCTCAGCCCGCAGTAATTCACCATACTGTCAGACAACAGATGGTTCTTTACTTTTCGAACTGTCGAGTGATGCAGAAAATTGAGTCCCTACACCCTCTGTTCAGAAAACTCTCCCGTAATTAGGGATGTAGATCAAGAAGTTGGGAGCTTCATCCTTGACCTGATGGTACAGCTGTAAGGAATATGAATAAACTGAGCTTGAAAAGCTGTAATTAATAGTAACCAAATCTCCTTCACACTGTGTCATTGTAATCGGCTCCAATGAGACACAGACAAAAAAACTGATCTGTTTTACATATTCTGATATATCCTAACCATTGATTAACTATAAATAGCTACTGAACCTTGGAGAGGAATGTGTCATAGAACATAGAACATAGAATATTACAGCACAAACAGGCCCTTCGGCCCTCGAGTTGTGCCGATCGCATCAACCCCACCAATCTATAGACCTATCTATAACCCCCAATCCCATTAAACCCCATATACTCATCCAGAAGTCTTTTAAAAGACCCCAGCGAGTTCGCCTCCACCACCGACGACGGCAGCCGATTCCAATCACTCACCACCCTCTGAGTGAAAAACTTACCCCTAACATCACCTCTGTACTTCCCTCCCCGCATCTTAAATCTGTGTCCTCTCGTAGCGACCATTTCAACCCGGGGAAATAGCCTCTGAGAGTCCACCCTATCTATTCCTCTCAACATTTTATAAACTTCTATCAGGTCGCCTCTCAACCTTCGCCTCTCCAGGGAAAAGAGTCCCAGCTCCCTCAACCTATCTTCATAAGGCATGCCTCCCAGTCCAGGCAACATCCTTGTAAATCTCCTCTGCACCCTTTCAATAGCTTCTACGTCTTTCCTATAGTGAGGCGACCAGAACTGCGCACAGTACTCCAAATGAGGCCTGACGAGGGTCCTGTAAAGTTGCAGCATTACCTCCCGACTCCTAAACTCAATCCCTCGATTAATGAAGGCCAGTACACCATACGCCTTCTTGACCACCTCCTCCACCTGCGAGGCCGATTTAAGAGTCCTGTGAACCCGGACCCCGAGATCCTTCTGCTCTTCAACGCTACTAAGACCCCTGCCCTTAATAGTGTACTCGTTCATCCCGTTGGTTCTGCCGAAATGGACTACTACACATTTATCCGCGTTGAAGTCCATCTGCCACTTCTCCGCCCATTCCTGCATCCTATCTATGTCCTGCTGCAACTTTTGACATCCTTCCAGACCATCCACAACACCGCCGACCTTCGTGTCATCAGCGAACTTGCTAACCCATCCCTGCACTTCCTCATCCAGGTCATTTATGAAAATGACAAACAACAAGGGTCCCAGAACAGATCCCTGGGGCACCCCACTGGTGACTGATCTCCATTCCGAAAAAGACCCATCCACAACCACTCTCTGCCTTCTGCAGGCAAGCCAGTTCTGGATCCACAAGGCCAAAGGCCCTTGGATCCCATGCCCTCTTACCTTCTCAAGAAATCTTGCATGGGGGACCTTATCAAAAGCCTTGCTGAAGTCCATGTACACTACGTCCACGGCACTTCCTTCGTCAATGTGTTCAGTCACATTATCGAAGAACTCAACTAGGCTCGTAAGGCACGACCTGCCCTTGACAAATCCATGCTGACTATTCCTGATCATGTCAAACCTCTCCAAATGCTCGTAAATCTTGTCCCTCAGAAGCCTCTCCATCAGCTTACCAACCACTGAGGTCAGACTCACCGGGCGGTAATTTCCCGGGCTATCCCTGTTCCCTTTCTTGAAAATAGGGACTACATCCGCAATCCTCCAATCTTCCGGAACCTCTCCCGTCTCCATTGACGACGCAAAGATCATCGCCAAGGGCTCTGCAATCACTTCCCTGGCCTCCCACAGTATCCTGGGGTACATCCCATCTGGTCCCGGCGACTGATCTACCTTGATAGAATTCAAAAGTTCTAACACATCCTCCTCCTTAATGTCCACTTACTCAATCTTTTCCACCTGCTGCAAGTCCATAGCAAGATCTCCCAAATCAGCTTCCACTGTGAATACTGATGCAAAGTACTCATTAAGCACCTCCGCCATTTCTTCTGGTTCTACACAGACCTTTCCCCCTTCATCTTTTATAGGTCCTATCCTTTCCTTTCTCACCCTTTTACCTTTCACATACTTATAGAAGGCCTTGGGATTTTCCTTAATCTTACCCGCCAAGGTCTTCTCATGACCCCTTCTGGCTCTCCTAATTTCCCTTTTAACCTCCTTTCTACAGTCCTTATATTCTTCAAGATCCTTAACCTCTCCTAGTTCCCTGAATCCAGGTGACTTTTCCCCTCTTTGATGCCCCACAATGACAGCAGCTCAGACTCCAGCTCAATGACCCTGAACACAGATTCCAGCAACTGCAGACACTCACCACAGATATGATTGTTCAGGTTTGAGATGTTCTCCACAAACTGCCACGTGAGAAGTTCTGGCACACCACCTGCCCTGTGAAGAACATCAAACTCCTGTCCAGTTACAGTTGAAATTAAAAATGGATGTGATTAACAACAGCATTCAACCCCTGCAGTTACACATGAACTTGCTGGTGTCTCAGCAGATTGGATGACCGATTGAATCCCTTCCCACACTCAGAGCAGGTGAATGGCCTTTCCCCGCTGTGAGTGTGTTGGTGTGTCTGGAGATTGGATGATTGAGTGAACTGCTTCCCACACACAGAGCACCGGAACATTCTTTCCCCAGTGTGAACTCGCTGGTGTTGGATAAGATGAGACGATTGTCTGAATCTCTTTTCACAGTGAGGACAGCTGAATGGTCTCTTGTCAGTGTGAACAAGCTGGTGTTTCATTAGATCTGGAGAGGTTTTAAAGCAATCCCCACAGTAAAAGCATTTATAAGGTCTCTTGTCACTGTGAACTCTCTGATGTGACCCGAGGCTGGATGATTTTGTGAATGCCTTCCCACATGTGAAGCAAGCGAACGGTCTCTCTCCAGTGTGACTGCGTCGATGGGTTTCCAGCTGGGATGGGTAACTGAATCCCTTCCCACAGTGCCCACATTTCCATGGTTTATCCATAGTGCTGGAATCCTTATGTCTCTCCAGAATGGATGATCAGTTAAAGCCTTGTCCAAACATGGAATACCCGTATGGTTTCTCACCACTGGGAATGGTCTGATTTTTTTTTCAGACTGTGTAACTGGTTAAAACTCTTTCCACAGTCAGTTCACTGGAACACTCTCACTTGGGTGTGTGTATGTCTTGGTGCTTTTCCAGTCGCATCGATGATTGAATCTTTCCCAACAGACAGAACAGAGAGACATATTTCTCCCTCCACCGTGAAAGGTTGATGATATTTAGCTCTTGATGAATTCATTGATTTTGACTGATCGCAAAGAAATGTTTTCCTGTCTTCAGATCATCTCCTACTAATCCCCTGTAAAAAGAATTGACAGTGTCAGTATCACTCAGACCAGGACAGAAATCCAGAACAGAACCTAGTTTCTGTACAACATTCCCACCCTCTGTTCTTCCAAATATGTGATCCAATCAAACTAAAATAAGCTAAAATTGGCAGCAAAGTCCTCACCAAAGAAAGGGAATGTACTTAACTAAACAGAATGTTTTTTATGAACATATGAACAAGGAGCTGAAGTAGGCCATTCAGCCCCTCCACCATTTATTAAGACTGTGGCTGATTTGATGGTAACCTCAAATCTACATCATACTTACCTCTGATAATCTATCACCCCCTCGCTTACCAAGAATCTATCCACCTCTGCCTTAAAAATATTCACAGAGTCTGCTTCCACTACTTTTTCAGAAAGAGAGTTTCAAAGACTCACAATCCTCTGAGTGAAAGAATTTCTCCTGACCTTAGTTTTACATGGGCAACCACTGATTTTTAAACAGTGACCCCTAGTTCTAAGTTTTCTCAGAGAAGGAAACAACATCTTCACAACCACCTTGTCAAGACATTTCAGGATCTTAATATGGTTTAGTCAAATTTCCTCTTGGTATTCTAAACTCCAGTGGATACAAGCCAAGTGTGTTCAACCTTTCCTTACAGGACAATACACCCATTGCTGCTATTAGTCTGGTAAACCTTCTCTGAACTGCTTCCAACATATTGTCATCCTTCATTTAAAAATGAAACCAATACTGTACACGATACTCCAAAAGTGGTCTTACCAATGCCCTGCACAACTGAAGCATAACCTTGCTACTTTTGCAATCAACTCCCTCACAATAAATGGTAACATGGTTACCATTTCCTAGTTACTTGCCCTGCCTGTATAAGAGCCTTCTGTGATTCATGCACTAGGACACAAAGGTCTCTCTGCACCTCAGAGCTCTGTAATCTCTCACCATTTAGACAAATCTACCTTCTATTCTTCCTGCCAAAGCGGACATTTCACAATTGCCCAATTCTACAGCATTTACCAGTTTTTTGCCCACTCACTTATCCTATCTATATATATTGTAGTTTCTTATGTCATCTTTATGACTTATTTCCCTGCTTAAAGTAGATTGGCAATACTTAGTGTCCAAAGATGTGTAGGTTAGATAGACTAACCATGATAAAATGCATGACATTATTGGGATAGGATTGGTGTTGGGCCTGAGTAAGATGCTTCTTTGGAAAGTCAGAGCAGACCTTATGGGCTAAATGGCCTCTTTCTCCACTGTACAGATTCAATGCTTCTACGGTTTATCTTGTGTGATCATCAAATTTGGTAATCATCGCTGCAATCCCTTCAAAGTCATTCCTATAAATTGTAAACAGTTCAATTCCCAGCAGTGATTCCTGTGGCACATCACTTGCCAAAAGAACCATCCAGATTGCTATCAATGTGCCTGAACAGGTGCTGGAGTGTGGCAACTAGTGGATTTTTACAATAACTTCATCGCAGTGTTAATTTATCCTACTTGCGACAGTAATAAAAAAAAACTTAACTATTAATGATCCACAAACTCCTCTGGGCAGCACAGTGGTTAGCACTGTTGCCTCACAGTGTCAGGAACCCTTTTTGCTTTCCCAGCTTAGGTCATTGTTTGTATGGAGTTTGCACATTCTCCCCGTGTCTGCATGGGTTTCCTCCAGGTGCTCCGGTTTCCTCCCACAGTCTGAAAGGTGTGCTGGTTAGGTGCATTGGCCATACTAAATTCTCGCTCAGTGTACCCGAACAAGCGCCGGATTGTGGCGACTAGGGGATTTTCACAGTTACTCATTGCAGTGTTGATGTAAGCCTACTTGTGACATTAATAAATAAACGTTAATACTTTATATTGGTAACAGTGACTCTGCGGGCACTAGGTGTCTTTTAAGTCAAACCAAATAGACAAACTCAAATTAAATTAGGAAAAAGTAAAAGGGGCAGCTCCCCAAAAGGAAGGGGAACAGTCCGAAGAAAAACAAAAGTACAAAGGAAACTTAAGACACATCAAATTAAATTGTGATTTTCGGGGCTGCGGGCACTAGGACCGCACTGGAAACAGACACTCAAGCTCCACCCTCTATCGCGTCATCAAAGTGGACACGCATGCGCGCCATTTCCCGTCGGAACAAGATGGCGGCCGTTAACTGTGGCTTTGTCCCGAGAAACAGACATGGAGTTGCAGACACGAGACCTACAGGTCAATATTTGAGGTTTAAGGCTTTCACCACGTGTTTCGAAACATTCCCCGTTCCAAGGTTAGCACTATCGCTCCCTCTGGGTCACCAAATCCTTACCCGTTTGGAGATACGACTGACAGAGAACAGTCCGTGGCCATTGCTGCGCATGCTCCGAATACAAGGTGATATTGCGCTTGCGCACTGCTCTGGCTAAGGGACAGCCATCACCGTGAAGAACTCTGGGTAAAGTCCCCACCATTTACCGTCCAAATTTGTTTTTCTGCTATGTGGGGATTAGGGTGGCAAGGCGAATAAATGAAGTTAGGAACCAAATAATATGTAAATTCAAGTGCATAGATCCTCCATAGAAAAGAGGAAAGTGCGAATTGGTGGAGAATCAAGAGTTCATAAAGCAGCAGCAAGAACTGCAGAAACCAACTCCTGCAATCATAGGATTCAGTTGGTTATTCCCTATCAGTGAGTAACTGTCAGGACTGTGTATGACTCAGATCAGACATTTTAGTCATGTTAGCACACACTAATACAATTGAATTACTGGAAACGGGCTGCAGCTCTTTTCATTTTCACTTATTACAGTATGCAGGTGTCACTGGCATTTATTATCATTGCTGAATACTTTTGAGAAGGCGATGACAATCTGCCTTCCCTAACCACTGCAGCCCTTGGAGGTTTTGCATGGTTTTAGGGTCCCCAGAACATTAGCCTGGGCCTTTGGATTACTCGTCCTGTGATATTACCACTGTGTCACCATCTTCCATCACAAAAAATACCCATTAACTATCATTTAGTATTTCCTGCAATTGAGGCAATTTTGTCTCCAAAATGTAACTTGCTCTTGGATCTCTTGAGATGGCATGTTTCTGCCATGTGGGAACTTGTAGATGTGGAGAGAATGTTTCCTTGTGTGAGAGAATGGGCGGCACAGTGGTTAGCACTGCTGGCTGACAGCGCCAGAGACCTGGGTTCAATTCCTGGCTTGGGTCACTGCCTGTTTGGAGTCTGCACACTCTCCGTGGGTTTCCTCCCACAGTCTGAAAGATGTGCTGGTTAGGTGTGTTAGCCATGCTAAATTCTCCCTCAGTGTACCCGAACAGGCTTTGGAGTGTGGCAACTAGGTGATTTTCACAGTAACTTCATAGCAGTGTTAATGTAAGCCTACTTGTGACACAAATAATAAATAAGTAGAATAATCCAAAATCAGGGGCCAGAAATGTAAGATAGTCACAGACAAATCCAATAGGGGAAATAAGGAGAAATTGTGTTTATCAGAGCAGCTATGCTGTGGAGCTCACTACAACAGGAAATATTTGTGGCAAAAAGCCTTTCAAAATGAAACAAGATGAATGGATGAGAGGGAAAAGAATCGAACAAGAAAATGAAAGACTGAGCTGAGGGAGATGGAATGGAAGGAGATGCTTGTGGAGAATCAACACCAGCAGAGACTGACTGGGCTAAATGGCCAGTTTCTGTTCTGTATATTTTGTGTAATTCTATGTAAACTGTTTCCACAGGATGTTTGAAGAGGAGGATTTACAGATAGGAAAAAATAAAATTTTTAAGATCTTCAGAGTGACACAATTCATCAGGACCTGAAAATCATCGGCTGCTTAATGTGGAAGGAAAAATGCTTTTCTGTTCTAACATCGGTGTGACTGGAAAAGCACCGAGAGACACACACACACACACACCCGAGTGAGAGTGTTCCAGTGAACTGACTGTGGAAAGAGCTTTAACCAGTTACACAGCCTGAAAAAGAATCACACCATTCACAGCGAGGAGAAACTGTACATGTGTTCTATGTATGGTCGAGGCTTCAACTGATCATCCAACCTGGAGAGAGACAATGACACTGGCACCATGGAGAAAGCACGGATGTGTGGGGACTGTGGGAAGGGATTCAAATACCAATCTCGGTTGGAATATCATCGACACACTCACACTGGGGAGAGACCTTTCCTCTGCTCCATGTGCGGGAAGGGATTCACTCGGTCATCCGACCTTCTGAGACACCAAACCACTCACAGTGAGGAAAGACCATTCACCTGCTCCACATGTGAAAAGGCATTTATTCAATCATCCGATGTTAGGATACACCAGTGAGTTCACACTGGAGAGAAGCCATTCATCTGCTCTTATTGTGGGAAGAGATTCAGTCAGTCAGCCCACCTGCTGGCACACCAGCGAATTCACACTGGGGAAAAGCCGTTCACCTGCTCTGAGTGTGGGAAAGCATTCATCCATTCATCCCACCTTCTGAGACAGCAGCGAGTTCACACAGTTGTTTAAGTGCTCGAAGTGTGGGAAGGAATTCACTCAGTCATCCCACCTGGTGAGACACAAGCGGGTTCACAAATGACTGCAGGGATGCTGTTAATCACATCCAGAACTGAACCATGTTCATTCTGACAGTTGGCATCCCTTCTGCTGAAAATAATTGAAGTTTTATATTCTGGTTATATATCCAATAAATCAGCTTGTTTTGAATTTATTGTTTTAGATTTTTATCTTTCCCACCTGAGTGTTATATTCTGGTTATATATCCAATAAATCAGCTTGTTTTGAATTTATTGTTTTAGATTTTTATCTTTCCCACCTGAGTGTTTAATATCACCTGTCTGGGGCTCAGAAAGGATAATCTGGGGGAGAATCATACGGCAGGAACAGAACTTCAGCCTGGACACAGTCTGGGAACACAGTGACTGTCCACACTTTGTTCCTGTTGGATAAAATCAAACACAGCGTTTATTCTCCATCAGTTATCTGACCTTTTCTATTTGCATAGCTTATACTGATCTCCCTGGTTACAAATATTATGCTTCATTCCCTCATTTCCAATTAGTTATTATAAAATCTGTTTCTTCCAATCTGTCTGGAACATTAGGTGGACATTCCCAAGTGGAATTGAGACAGAGGTGAGATCAGCCATGATCAGATTGAATGGTGGAGCAGGCTTGAGGGGCTGAATGACTGACCCCTGCTCCTGGCTTTTATGTTTTTCAGTTAATGATCGTCACTGTGTCCGTGAGGGAATGTTGTGAGTTTCTATCCTGGACTCACTGTGATGGATTTTAGAAACTTCTTTCATATAGGCTTAGAGGGGGAGGATTTACACAATACTAAACCCAAACCAAGAAAAATATTTGTCTTTGATCAATCTTTAACGTTGGACATTTTTTTCACAGGACTTCAGAAGCTGAATGGTGGGAGGCAAAAAACTCAAACAAATCATCGCAGCAGCATCTGACGCTATTGCCTAAATTATTGTAATCTGAATATTATTGTAATTTGAACATGGAAGGGGAAAGCACAGTTAGCAGCGGAGAGAAACCAAACACATGTTCTGTGAGTGGACAAGGATTCAGCCAGTCACCTGGCCTGTCAAGACACAAACACAGTCAAACTCGGGGGAAACCACGGAAATGTGGGAACTATGGGAAGAGATTCATTTGCTCGTCACCGCTCCCCCACCTCCCCTGCCTGACCCCAACCCCTGCTAAAACACAAGTGGGCTCACACTGGGGAGAGGCCTTCTTCCTGCCATAAGTCTGCAAAGGGATTTACTGCCTCATCCATCTTCTTGACACACCAGTGTGTTCACACAGTGGTGAGGCCATTCACATGGCCTGAGTGTGGGAAGGAATTCACTAGTTCATCTATCCTACTGAATGACCAGCGAGTTCACACTGGGGAGAGACCTTTTACCTGCTCTGAGGGTGGAAAAGAATTCATTGATCCAACCTGCTGTAGCGCCAATGAATTCATAATAGGAAGAGGCTGTTTATCTGTTCCAAGTGTGGGAAAGGAGTCACTCAGTCATCTACTTTGCTGAAACACCCAGCGAGGTTCACACTGGGGAGATGCCGTTAACCTCTGTGTCTGGAAAGGGATTTACTCTGTTGTCTCACCTGTGGAACACCAGCAAGTTCATGAGTGACTGAATTTGCTGTTTATCACATGCAGGATTGAACCATTCTCATTGGCACCTGTTCCTGCTGATGTCAATAAGCTCTAGCATAGTTGTCGAGCTTATGTTGTGGGTTAAAAGTCAAATAAACTGGCGGTGTGAAATATGGTTTGATGAATGTTTATAATTTCTCTAACACAGGTTAGTTCCTTTTGAAGAGCTCCACCCCCCCCCTTCACTGTGTCCTCCATCGTCACTTCAACAGTAAGTATGAGGACTCATGAAGCTTCTTTGTCACTTAGTCAGGGATTTTGCTGTACTTGCTGCTGTTAATCACATCTGGGACTCAACCATGCTCATTCTGATAGTTGGAATTGTTCCTCTGATATTAATAATCCCTATAACTGGAACGGAGACTGTCAAGTAACTGAGCTTTGTTTAAAGCTGTTGTGCATTTTTATCTTTCCCACCTGAGTGTTTGACATTACCTGTTTGGAACTCAGAAAGGGTAATCTAGGGGAGGATCATACGGCAGGAAGAGAACTTCAGCCTGGACACAGTCCTCCAGGGTCACATTGAGAGGGACAAACAGCACTTTGGTCTTTCTATAAGACCATAAGACACAGGAGCAGGATTAGGCCATTCGGCCCATCAAGTCTGCTCCACCATTCAATCATGGCTGATACTTTTCTCATCCTCATTATCCTGCCTTTCCCCATAACCCCTGATCCCCTTATTAATCAAGAACCTATCCATCTCTGTCTTAAAGGCACTAAATTATGTGGCACCCACAGTCTTCTACGGCAAAGAGATCCATAAGTCCACCATTCTCTAGCTGAAGAAATGAGGGACATGGACAGGGTGCACAGGGAGCAGCTGTTCCCCCTAGTTGGACAGTCAGTTATGAGGGGACACAAGATAAGAGCACAGTCAAGCTGGGGGGAACCATGGAAATGTGGGGACTGTGGGAAGGGATTAATTTGTTCATTCCCCCCCTCCTGAAACACAAGTGGGCCCACCCCCCACTTTATCTCATCTCTCTTCATTGACAGCAAACTCTCCTGTGGGTAAATACTGAGGTGTGTGAGAAATGTGTCGCAGCCGCTCTCTTCTGTGACTCTGGGTTCTTAGACGTGGAACAGAAATTCCTTTACAATGTGTTTAGAGTCAGGGAGAACAACAGTGAATAATGGAAACTGGCTGTAAAATCAGATTGGTGTAAAACTGGGATCGTTCCTGACTGAGTAAAATGGCAGGTTTAGGTTTTAAAATGTTAATGTAACATTTCTGAATCTACCAAATGTAAGGTAATGGTAAGAGAATCACAGATTACTATAATGCAGAAGAGGCCCTTTGGCCTATCGAGTCTGCACTACTGCATGAAAGGCCCTGACCTGCTCACCTAATCCCACTTGGCAGCACTTGGCCCATGTTATGAACGTTCTGGCATTGCCAAGTACTCATCCAGGTACTTTTGGAAGGAATATGAGGCATCCTGCCTCCACCACCCTCCCGGGCAGTGCATTCCAGACTGTCACCACCCTCTGGGTAAAGTTTTTCCTCAAATCTTCCAACCCCTCCACTTTTGTCTTGTGCCCCTCTCCCTCTCTTTCTCTCTCTCTCTCTCCCTGCCCCACCTCTCTCTCTTTCTCTCTCTCTCTCTCCCTGCCCCCCTCTCTCTCTCTCTCTCCCTGCCCCCTCTCTCTCTCTTTCTCTCTCTCTCTCCCTGCCCCCCCCTCTCTCTTTCTCTCTCTCTCTCTCCCTGCCCCCTCTCTCTCTCCCTGCCCCCTCTCTCTCTCTTTCCCTCTCTCTCTCCCTGCCCCCCTCTCTCTCTCTTTCTCTCTCTCTCTCTCCCTGCCCCCTCTCTCTTTCTCTTTCTCTCTCTCTTTCCCTGCCCCCTCTCTCTCTCTTTCTCTCTCTCTCTCCCTGCCCCCTCTCTCTCTCTTTCTCTCTCTCTCTCCCTGCCCCCCCCTCTCTCTCTTTCTCTCTCTCTCTCTCCCTGCCCCCTCTCTCTCTCTTTCTCTCTCTCTCTCCCTGCCCCCCTCTCTCTCTCTTTCTCTCTCTCTCTCCCTGCCCCCCTCTCTCTCTCTTTCTCTCTCTCTCTCTCCGTGCTCCCCCTCTCTCTCTTTCTCTCTCTCTCCCTGCCCCCTCTCTCTCTCTCTCTCTCCCTGCCCCCCTCTCTCTCTCTTTCTCTCTCTCTCTCTCTCTCTCCCTGCCCCCCTCTCTCTCTCTTTCTCTCTCTCTCTCTCCCTGCCCCACCTCTCTCTCTTTCTCTCTCTCTCTCCCTGCCCCCCCTCTCTCTCTTTCTCTCTCTCTCTCCCTGCCCCCCTCTCTCTCTTTCTCTCTCTCTTTCTCCCTGCCCCCCTCTCTCTCTCTTTTTCTCTCTCTCTCCCTGCCCCCCTCTCTCCCCATCTCTTTCTCTCTCTCTCTCTCTCTGCCTCTATCTCTCCCTGCCCCTCTCTGTTTCACTCTCTCTCAGCCTCTCTCTCTTTTTTTTTCTCCTCCGTTTCTCTTTTCCTCTCTTTTTTTTCTCTCTCTCTGTTACTGTCTCTATTTTTGGGCCTCCACTGTGGGGTTTATTTTGATCCTTTGGGTGTTGCCAGATCACAACATTTTTTGGGAAGTGAACAGTTCTCATATATTATCAGAAGATTGTTGACTCAACTATTCTTGCATCCACCCGTTGATCCTTGCACTGAGCGGATTCAATTCATCAGCAATCTGTGAAGATTCTCTCAGCCTCGTCTCTCCCCCATCTCTCTGCAACTTCTAATCCGCAGAAATCAACCAATGGATCCAGTGTATAGGAATCTATGGGGTGCCCTGATTCTGCTGTCACTGTGGAGTGGTGAGTGAGGGAGGGAAAGAGTGAAAGAGGGTGAGTGCGATGGAGGATGAGTGTGACAGAGGGTGACTACGATGGAGGGTGACTGATGAAGAGTGTCCATGATGGAGGGTGACTGTGATGAAGAGTGTCTACGATGGCGGGTGATTGTGATGGCGGGTGGAGGGTGAGTGCGGAGGAAGACGAACAGAGTGGTGAAGACATTCAGCATGCTTGGTTTCATGGATCAAACCATTGAATACAGGAGTTGGGACGTCTTGGTGAAGTTGCATAAAACATTGGTAAGGCCATGCTTGGAATACTGTGTATAGTTCTGGTCACCCTATTACTCAAGGAGATTAGAAGTGCAGAAAAGGCATACTAGGATGCTACCGGGACTTAATGGTTTGAGTTATAAGAGGCTGGATAGGTAGGGGCATTTTTCCCTGGAGTGTAGGGGGACTTAGTGGTGAGAATATGGGTCTATAAGATAATGAGGGGCATAGGTCAGTTAGATGGTCAACATCTTTTCCCAGAGGTAGGGGAAAACCAGCGCAAAGATTTAAGGTGAGAAGGGAGAGAGATACAAAAGGGGCAACTTTTTTCACCGAGGATGATGAGAGTCTGAAACAAGCTGCCAGAGGTAGTAATTGAGGCGGGTACAATTTTGTAGTTGAAAAAAAAGACTTCTATGGGTAAGATGGATATAGAGCAAATTAGACTAAACATAGGTGATTGGGACTAGTTTAGTGGTTCAAATAAAGGGGGTGGCATGGACAAGTTGGACCAAAGGGCCGGTTTCCATATAAACCTCTATGACTCTAGACTGGGGGAGGGGCCGGTGGGGGGGGGGGATGTGGTTTGAGGGAGGGAGGGAAAGGGTGGGATGAGGGAGGGGTGAGTGCGGGGAAGGTTGGTGGAGGGGTGAGGGCAGAGGGACAAGAGTCCGGGTGAGAGTGGGGAGAGAGGATAAGGGCGAGAGTGCGGAGAAGCTCGAGTGTGTGGTATAGGATCAGAGGGAAGGAGAAACTATAATAGGGAGAGGGTGTGAGTGTGTGAGGGAGCACCAGCGTGAGTGAGTGTGTGTGGGGGAGAAGAACGTTGAGCCTGAAGGATGGTGTGAGGGAGGGTGCTTGAGGGAGAAGGATGGGACGAATGTGGCAGAGGCGGTGAGTATCAGGGAGAACACACATGAGGAAGTGGGGGTGACAGAAAGTATATGAAGGAAGGAGAGGATATAAGTGGGAGAAGGTGTGAACTTGGATATGAGTGAGGGCGAGTGAGAGTGTCAGTGAAGGTGCGTGAGGAACAGTGCGTGAGTGGAGGAGGGAGAATGGGTGAACAAGAGGGTGTGAGAGAAAAGGAGGGAGGGTGTGAAAACGGTGTGTGAGGGGGTGAGGGAGGCGGGGTGAGAGTCTGTGAGCGAGAGAGTATGAGGGGGATGTGGTGAGCATGTGATGGAGGGTGCTTATAGATTAGTGGGTGAGAGGGGTTGTGTGTGTGTGAGGGGTGAGGGAGAGCCTGAGTGTGAGGCATTCAAGGACAGGCAGTCCAAAGCTTTTGCATTTTTCTATATGACCTTTTCTACTGTCTGATCAAATGCTATTTACTCCCCTTTTCCTGAAATCCCTTTGATGAAAAAAAACTTCTCTCAGTCTCAATTTGAAAATCAGATTTGGTGGCCTCATTTGTTTTTGTAGAAATATTTCACATGTCTGCCTCTCATTGTCACAGAATACCGTCTAACCCTGACCTTCTCAGTCAGACACTCAGAAACTGATCGCCCCTCCCCTCCACCCCCCATATCCTTTCATCCCTTTTAGCCCCATGTGCTATATCTAATATCTTCTTGAAATCATACAACGTTTTGGCCTTGCCTCTTTGCTGTGGTAGTGAATTTCACAGATCCACCAATCTCTGGGTGAAGATACTTCTCCTCACCTCAGTCTTAAACAATTTACCTCTTTTTATCAAACTATGGCAGCTAGTCTTGGATTCCCCCACCATCAGGAGCATTGTGAATCTACCCTGTCTAATGTTGTTAGAACTTAATAAGTTTCTGTGATTCCCTTTCACTATTCTAAGCTTCAGTGAATACCAGCCTAACTGAGTCTCTTCTCAAATGACGGACCTGTTATCCCAGGAATGAACCTGTTAAACCTCTGCTGTTTCCCTTCTATCAGTTCCTCAGATAAGGACAACAAAACTGCACACACTGTTCCAGATATGGCTTCACCAAAGCCCTGTAAAATTGCAATAAAACATCGCTATCCTGACACTGTCATCCTCTCGCTATGAAGGACAAGATGTTATTTTCCTCTTTTCCTGCCTGCTGTACCTGTGTGCTTACTTTCGACAACTTTTGCACGAAGACACAAAGGTCTCGCTGAGAATCCGCCGCTTTCAATTTACACCATTCATATAATAATTTCCCTTCCTATTATTGCCACTAAAGTGGAAAATCTCACATTTGTTCACATTACACTGCCATGTGTATGCCCAATCATTCAGCCTATCCAAATCACGTTAAACAATCCCTGTATCCTCCTTGCAGCTCACTCTCCCACCTTACTTTGTCATCTGCAAATTGGATATAATTCATTTCGTTCCCTCTTCTGAATCATCAATCTATAATGTGAACATTTGGGGCCCCAGCACAGATCCGTACGGTATCCCACTAGCTGCCAATCAGAAAAAGACCCATTTGTGTCAACTCTTTGCTTCCTGTCTGCAAACAAGTTTTCTATCCACCTCAAGACATTACCTTGTTAAAAGGCTTCTGGAAGTCCAAATAAACCACATCCACTACTACTTCTTTTCTGATTACATTCTCAAATAATGTCAATAGATTCATCAAGCAAGCTTTCAAGTCTACTTTATTTATTAGTCACAAATAAGGCTAACATTAACATTGCAATGGGTTACTGTGAAATTTCTCTGGTTGCCACATTTCAACGCCTGTTCGGGTCAATACACCTAACCAGCACATCCTTCAGACTGTGGGACTGTGGTTGGTTGGTGGAAAAGTTTAAGGCTCATGGAATACAAGGACAGGAGTCTAGATGGATTGAGAACTGGCTTGGTAACAGGAGACAGAGAGTAGTAGTGGAAGGGTCTTTTTCTAGCTGGAGGTCTGTAACTAGTGGTGTGCCGCAGGGCTCTGTACTGGGACCTTTGCTATTTGTAATATACATAAATGACTTGGAAGAGGGAGTAAGTGGTGTGATCAGCAAGTTTGCAGATGACATGAAGATGGCTGGACTTGCTGATAGTGAGGAGCAGTGTCAGGCAATACAGCAGGCTGCTGTATTGGGTAGAGAAATGGCAGATGGAATTTAATCCAGATAAACGTGAGGTGATGCATTTCAGAAGAAATAATGTAGGGGGGAGTTATGGTAGGCCTATTAAGAGTATAGAAATGCAGAGGGACCTAGGGGTACAAGTAGACAAGTCCTTGAAGGTGGCAGTACAGGTGGAGAAGGTGGCGAAGAAGGCTTATGGTATGCTTGCCTTTATAGGAAGGGGTATAGAGTATAAAAGCTGGCATCTAATGTTGCAGTTGTATAGAACGTTGGTTAGACCACATTTGGAGTACCTCGTCCAGTTCTGGTCGCCTTACTACCGGAAAGACGTGGAGACCCTGGAGAGAGTGCACAGGAGGTTTACCAGGATACTTCCTGGTATGGAAGGACTATGAGGAGAGATTGGGCAAATTGGGGCTGTTCTCCTTAGAAAGACAGAGAATGAGGGGAGATTTAACAGAGGTGTATAACATTATGAAGGGTATCGATAGAGTGAACAGTGGTAAGCTTTTTCCTAGGTTGAATACAAAAATTACGAGGGGCCATGGGCTGAAGGTGAGAGGGGCGAAGTATAATTCGGACGTTAGAGGAAGGTTTTTCACACAGAGGGTTGTGGGGGCCTGGGATGCACTGCCAAGTAGAGTGGTGGAGGCAGGCACGCTAGAGTTGTTTAAGGTTTACTTAGATAGGCACATGAGCGGAATAGAGATGGAGGGACACAGGAGACTGTTCTAAGTAAGGATCAAGAGCCTTGGGACATCCCTGGGAATCAGTTGATTCCTATGGACATTCCAACATATTTTATGGCTCACTTGTCTTTCTTCTGAGCTTCCGGGGATTCCGTGAATGTCTGTATAAGCTGTGCATGTTTATTGATGTCTTTTCTTTTAATCCACAGGTGAATCGGTCCGCCTTGTTGACCAACAAGGGGCATACACGCGGTGGGTCGTGCGAGAGCTGCTCTTGGATGTTGCTTCGAGAGTTGCCTAGTGCTTCACATCGTTAGTTACGCTTAAATTGGACCATCTGACGGACAACACGACAGCACAGTGACTATCACTGTTTGCTGTGCAGATACATGGATTTGGGCCAGTGTCTGCGGGAGTTTGCACATTCTCCCCATGCTTGCGTGGGTTTTCTTCCACACACCAAAAACGGGCTCTTAGGCTGATTGGTGGTACCTAATTGTCCCTAAATTAATCGTTCCTCAATCTGGTTATAAGTCCAATAGGCGTAGACAAAGGTCATAGGTAGAGGAGGGCATTCACAATGTTTAAAATGGCGGCGTGGGCTCGTTGGGCCGAAGGGCCTGTTTCCTGTGCTGTGTTGTTCTTTGTTCTTTGAAACCGGAGCACCCAGAAGAAACCCGTGCAAATGCAGGTTCGAGCGTGCAATCTCCACACAAGCAATGATCCAAACTAGAAATCGAACCCGGATTCCTGGCTTTGTGAGGCACTAGTGCTGGCCACAGTTCCACAGTGCCACTCAGTGAAGGAGAACGAGAAAATAGGGCCAGTAAAACTCGGAGGAAGTGCAGGCAGGGTATGGTTGCTATTCGAAGAGGGCTTGATGGATTGAACGTCATTTGTTTCAATGCAAGGAGTGTAACAGAGAAGAACTTAAACTTGGATTAGTAATTAGAATTATGACATCGTTGCCATTCTAAAGATTTGGTTAAGGGAAGGACAGGATGGCAGCTTAACTTTCCAGGATACAGATGTTCAGTGGGATAGAGGGAGATCTAAAAGGGGTGGGGGAGTTGCAGTATTAGTTAAGGAGAATGTCACATCTGTACTGCAGGAGGTCACTTCAGGGGGCTCATGTAATGGAGGCAATATGGGCCGTGCTCAGGAATAGGAAGCATGTAGCCACATGTAGGAGTTTACTATAGGACTTCTAACAACCAGGAGGTAGAGGAACAGATATGTAGGCAGATTTTGATAAGGTGTAAAAGTGGCAAGATTGTTGTGATGGGAGATGTCAACGTCCCCTATATTGCTTGGGATTCAATTAGTGCTAGGGATGTGGATGAGGCAGAGTTTGTGATGAGGGCTTCTGGAAGTAGTATGTAGATAGTCCAACTATGGGAGGGGCCATATTGGGGAATGAGCCCGGCCAACTGATCGACGTTTGAGTGGGGGAACAGTTTGGGAACAGTTACCACAATTCAGTAACATTTAACGGATAGATGTAAGTATTGTCCTGAATTGAAGGTGTTAAACTGGGGGGAAGGCTAATTACAACAAAATTAGGCAGGAACTAAAGAATGTAGTTTGAGCGAATGTAGTTTGAGGGCAAATCAACATCTGGCATGTGGGAGCTTTCAAGTGTAAGTTAATAGGAATTCAGGACTGGCACATTTCTGTAAGGATGAAGGATAAGTATGGCAAGTTTCGGGAACCTTGGATAACAAGAGATATTTTGAGCCTGGTCAAATAGGAAAAAATGAAACCTCTGGTTTCTATGGCTATGACTGGTCTTTCATTCCCTCATCATACTGTTTAAGTATCTTTCACTTTCTATGCTTCTTTTTTTAAGTATCATACTGTTTAAGTATCTTTCACTTTCTATGCTTTTTAATTTTGACTAAGGATCATCTGGACTCGAAACATCAGCTCTTTTCTCACCTTACAAATGCAGCCAAACCTGCTGAGATTCACATTCCTCCCAAGGTGAAGGATATGTATCGGATAATGAGAGATATAGTGAGCTTGGTCAAATAGAAAAAGGAAGCCCTAGTTTCTGTGGTTATGATTCATCTTTACTTTCCTCTCCCTCTACTATAAATATCTTGCGCTTTATTTGCCGTTTAGCTTTGAGGAATGGTCGTCTGGATTTAAAACGTCAAGTCTTTTTTTCTCCTTACAGAAACTTCTAGGCTTGTTGAGCTTATTCATCATTTTATTGAAGAAAAAAAGAAGTATTTGTCAAGGCTACGTGCCTGGGAAGACATGAGCAAGTGTGGAATGTGAGGAAAATAGAAAGAAATTTGAGCAAGGAGGAAGGAGGGCTAAAAGGGACGATGAAAGATAATTTGCCAGCAGGAATAGGGAAAACCCTTTCAGTACATACTTTAAGAGCATGAGGGTAGCCAAGGAGCGTATAAGAGAGCGAATCTAAGCATGGAGCCAGAGGAAATGGGCAAGGTATTACTTCACAACAGTATTCACCAAAGAGGACTTAATGGATGATGAGTCTGGGAAAGAGTGTACTGATAGTTTGGGGCACATTGAGGTAAAGAATGAGGAGGTATTGGTGTTTTGAGAAGCATTAAAACAGACGAGTCGCCAGGGCTTAATGGGACATATCCCAGAATACTAATGATCATTATTCTGTTGAAGCCCCTGACAGTCCTCATCGCTATCCGCACTTTCTCCAACCTTTGTGTCATCCACAAACTTAGTAATCAAACGAGTTATATTTTCCTCCAAATTGTTTATGTATATTACAAACAGCAAATGTTCCAACACTGATCCCTGAGGAACACCACTTGTCAGAGCCCCTCATTCAGAAATGCACCCGTCCATTGCAAGGGAGGAAATTGCTGGGGCCTTAAGGGAAATCATTGTATCCTCACTGACTACCGGGGATGATTGGAGAATACTGTTCCTTCGTTTAAGAAGCACAGCAAAGATAACCCAGGTATTTAGAGGCCGGTGGGCTTTCTATCAGTGGTAGGGGAATTATTGGAGAGGATTCTTCGAGACAGGAATTGCTCCCACTGGAAATAACAAAGGACAAAGAACAACACAGCACAGGAAACAGGCCCTTCAGCTCAGTGAGGCTGCACCGCCATTTTAACATTGAGTGCCCTCCTCTACCCATGACCTTTGTCTGCACCTATTGGGGAAGACTGAGGGAAGATTAATTTAGGGACAATTTGTTACATCAATCAACCTAAGAGCACGTTTTTCGGGATGTGGGAGGAAACCGGAGCACCCGGAGAAACCCACGCAATCATGGGGAGAATGTGCAAACTCCCGCAGATACCGGCCCAAATCCATGTGTCTGCACAGCAAACAGTGATAGTCACTGAGCTGTCGTGTTGCCTGTCAGATGGTCCAGTTTAAGCGTACACCAACGACGTGAAGCACTAGGCAACTCTTGAAGCAACATCCAAGAGCAGCCATCGCACCGTGTGTATGTCCCTTGTTGGTCAACAAGGCGGACTGAATCTCCTGTGAACTAAAAGAAAAGACATCAATAAACATGCAAAACTTAGATAGACATTTACGGAATCCCCAGAAGCGCAGAAATAAAGCAAGTGAGCCATGAAATATTTTGGAAGGTCCATAGGAATCAATTGATTCCCAGGGACGTCCCAAAGCTCTTGATCTTTATTTAGAAAAGTCTAAATAAGTGAATGTAGTAGCTGAAAGTAACATGGTTTTGTGACAGGGAAGTCGTGGCTCCCTTTCTTGATTAAGTTTTTTTGAAGAAATGACGAAGGTCATTGATGAAGATAGGGCAGTAGATATTGTCTACCTGGACTTCAGTAAACCCTTTGACAGGGTCCCCCATGACAGACTGACACAGAAGGTGAAGTGGCATAGGATCAGAGGTGGTTGGGAAGATGTATGCAGCGGTCGCTCAGTCATAGAAGACAGATGGTAACAGTTGTGAATGGAGGAGGAGGGCGAGGGGACGTCTTGCTGCAACTGTACAGGGTACTGGTGAGGCCGCAGCTGGAGTACTGTGTGCAGTTTTGGTCGCCGCACTTGCGCAAGGATATTTTGGCCTTGGAAGGAGTGCAGAGGAGTTGCACTAGGCTGATACCGGAGATGAAGTAGTTAGACTATGAAGAGAGACTAAATAGACTGGGTCTGTACTCGTTGGAGTTTAGAAGGATGAGGGGGGATCTTATAGAGATGTATAAGATAGTGAAAGGGATGGATAGGGTAGAGGTAGAGAGATTCTTCCCGCTCAGAAAAGACAGCAGGACTAGAGGGCACAGCCTCAAGATAAGGGGGTTGGGGGGGGGCAGTTTAGAACGGAGTTGAGGAGGAACCTCTTCACTCAAAGGCTGGGGAATCTCTGGAATTCTCTGCCCGTTGAAGTGGTGGAGGCTGCCTCGCTAAATATATTTAAGTCACGGGTAGATAAGTTTTTGACAGACAAGGGAGTTAAGGGTTACGGGGAGAAAGCGGGAAAGTGAACTGATCCACTTCAGATCAGCCATAATCTTATTGAATGGCGGGGCAGGCTCGAAGGGTTAGATGGCCTACTCCTGCTCCTATTTCTTATGTTCTTATTAGGGTTGTGACAAGTGGTGTTCCTCAGGGATCAGTGTTGGAACATTTGCTGTTTGTAATATATATAAACGATTTGGAGGAAAATATAACCCTTTTGATTAGTAAATTTGTGGACGACAAAGGTTGGAGAAATTGTGGATAACGAGGAGGACTGTCAGGAGCTTCAATAGGACAAAAATCGTTTGAAGAATTGTGCAGGGAGGTGGCAGATGGTGTTTGGGTGGATAAGTGTGAGGCAATACATTTTGGAATGTCTAATACAGATGGGAAATGTACAGTAAATGACAGAATCCTTAACAGCATTGATAAGCAGAGGGATCTGGGCTTACAGGTACACAGGTCACTGAAAGTGGCAATGCAGGTGGAGAAGGTAGTCAAGAAGGCATACGGCATGTTTACCTTCATCGGCCGGGGCATTGAGTTTAGAAATTGGCAAGTCATGTTGCAGCTTTATAGAACTTTAATTAGGTCGCATTTGGAATATAGTGTTCAATTCTGGTCGACCCTACCAGAAGATGTGGAGGTTTTGGAGAGGGTGCAGAAAAGATTTCATGGAATAGAATAGAATAGAATCCTTACAGTGTAGAAAGAGGCCATTCAGACCATCGAGTCTACACCGCACACAATCCCGCCAAGGTCCTATTTCCGTAACCCCTCATATTTAACCAGCTAATTGCCCTAAAATAGGATCGATTTAGCATGGCCAATAACCTAGCCTGCACACCTTTTGACTGGGAGAAAACAGAGCTCCTGGAGGACGTGCGCACAGACATGGGGAGAACGTGCAAATTCCACACAGGCAGTTACCTGAGGCCGAAATTGAAACCCGGGTCCCAGGTGCTGTGAGGCTGCAGTGCTAACCACCATCCACCTTGCCACCCACTTTTTTTTGTTTAAATTATGGTTCAATTTATCTCCTATCCCCTCATTTTCTGTTTTCAACTCCCAAGGCATACTTTCTATCAGACCAAAGCTCACTTTGTTGACTCTTTTCATTTTTAAGTATCTGTAGAAACTGTTACGTTATGTACTATATGGCTATTTTAAAAAATTTCTCGACGACTTTCTCTCATTCTCCCTCTTTGGTAATCTTTTGGTCATTCTTTGCTTTTTTTTATCCTATCTCATCCTATCCTATCTACCCTATCTTATACTATCCATCCTATCCTATCTACCCTATCTTATACTATCCATCCTATCCTATTCTATCCAATCTTTTGACCTGTCACCCTTTTACCAGGATGTTGCCTGGCATGGAGGCCATTAGCTGTGAGGAGAGACTGGAGAAATTTAGTTTGTTCTCACTAGAACGACAAAGGTTGAGATGGAAACCTGATAGAGTCTGCAAGATTACGAGGGGCATAGTCAGATGCTTTTTCCCACCGTCGAAGTGTAAATTACAAGGGGGCATAGGTTTGAGATGCGAGGGGCAAGGTTTAAAGGAGATGTATGAGGCAAGTTGTTTGTACAGAGGGTGGTGGGTGCCTGGAATTCGCTGCCGTGGAAGTTAGTGGAAACAGACACGATGGTGACTATTAAGGACATCTTAATAAACCCATGAATAGGATGGGAATGGAGGGTTATGGTCCCCGGGTGGGTAGGGGGCTTTAGTCCAGTCCAGCAGCATGGTTGGTGCAGGCTTGGAGAGCCAAAAGGCCAGTTCCTGTGCTGTAACTTTCTTTGCTCTTTGTTGAAAAACAACTAGGGATGGACAGAAAACGCTGTTCAAGCCGGCAACACCCACATCCTGTGAGAGAATAAAAATAGACCTTGCAGCCAGTTGCTCGCATGACTAATTTCTTTTTCACAATAGGTTCTGCTGGGGATCTTCAGATTTGTCTCAATAGAAAGCAGGCCAGCGGTGGGACATGCAAAGTGGAGCTGAAGTGTTCCAGCTTGCGTGACTCGGCTTTTGAGTGGTTCAGAGGGGACAGGAAGGTCATCGCTGATCAGAGGCATAAGCTGACGTTTGGTGGGATGTTTTTGGATGTCACACTAGATTCCGAGCTTGGAGAGACGATTTATAAATGCAAGGACGCTGCAACAAGAGTCGAGCAGATTGTTGATTTGAGAGAAACCTGTGGGAATAGCTCAAAATCAGCACCCTACCAGGTAACAATCTATCATTTTATTACATCGCAAATGCATGAACAAATCCTCGGTATTCAACGACATTAACAACAGTGAATACTCCACTATCCTGGGGGTTAATGATCAATTCTACCACTGTCACTGTAATATATTCTGTGTCGTGATATATGGAAGCACACTTCTCAGACACCATGGAGCAGTCTTGTGTTAATTTACTGACCTCCTGACTTCCCAAATTGTGTCCACCATCTATTTTTATTCTCTCACAGGATGTGGGTGTTGCCGGCCTGAACAGCAATTTTTGTCCATCCCTAATTATTTTTGAGAAGGTGGTGGGGAGCTGCCTCCTTGAACCGCTGCAGTCCCCGTGACGTAGGTACACCAATCCTGGCCTATATGTGACTCCAGCCACACAGCAATATGGTTGATTCTCAACTGCTGTCAGAAATAGACCAACGGGGACCCTATTTTATGGATCACTACGGCATTGTGGGTCAACGTCACAGCGCGAGGACTGTAGCGTCAGGAGTGTGAATGTTTTTTTTATTCATACACACATACTCATGCGCACATGCGCACACACACATACACACAGACACAAACTCGTGCACACACATGGGCGCATGCGCACACACATACAAAAGCGCAGGAGCGAACACAAACATATCTGTGCGCATGCACACAAACACCCACATGCATGTGTAAACGGACACGTAAACACACTCGTGCATGTGCACACACACATACAAGCATGCATGCACATGTGCACACATGTATGCGCGCACACTCACTCTGTGTGCATGCATTCACACTTGTGTGCATACACACGTGCACGCACACACGTAAACACGCGCATGTAAACACACACACTCACAGACACACACATAAATACACACACATGCATGTGCACAGACACATGCACACACTCTCACATTTGTGCACACGTACACTCATGCACCCACTCACAAGCACACATACACATTCATCGTCGGTGGAATTTGAATTCAATATTTTTAAAAAATCTGAAATTAAGAATCTACTGATGACCGTGAAGTCATTGAAACTATTGTTGCAAAAACCCATTTGGTTCACCAATGTCCTTTAGGGAGGGAAATCTGCCATCCTTAACTGTCTGGCCTATATGTGACTCCAGCCAAACAGCAATATGGTTGATTCTCAACTGCTGTCAGAAATAGACCAATTTTATGGATCTATTTCTATATTTCTATTTCTATAGATCTATTTTATGGATCACTATGGCATTGTGGGTCAACGTCACAGCGCGAGGACTGCAGCCTTTCAAGAAGGCAGAACACACGCGCGCACACATGCACATACATGTGCACACACATACACACACATGCATACATGCACACACGTGCACACCCACACGCACACATAAACATAAGCGCACAAGCACTGCATTTGAGAGAATACCCTGTGATGGTTATTTGTTATTGAACCACTCTATTTCTCCCTATTGTTCTATTTAAATATGTTTCCTCATTTCAGTACCAGAAAGTGAAGATTATTCTTACTACAATTTTCCTGACAGTTTGTACGGCAGCCTTGATGATCACTTTCTATCTGAGCCGTCAGCAGAGCAGTTAAGTACTGAGTCTGTTCTCAAAGCAGTAATCTCCTCTTAATCCCAGAATGTTGACCGAGCATTGACTGTGAGTGGCAGGGGACATCACACTAGGGGTGTGAGAGACAGGGGACCTTACACTGGGGGTGTGAATGACAGGGGACCTCACACTAGGGGTGTGAGAGACAGGGGACATCGCACTGGGGGTGTGAATGACAGAGGACCTTACACTGGGGGTGTGAATGACAGGGGACCTCACACTAGGGGTGTGAGAGACAGCGATCTGGTACTGGGGATTTGAGAGACATGGATCTCGTACTGAGGGTTTGTGAGACAGGGGATCTCGCACTGCGGACGTGAGAGAGACTGGAGATCTCGCACTGAGTGTGTGAGAGATGGGAATCTCGCACTCGGGGATTGAGAGACAGGGGGCCTCGAACTGGGGATGTGAGAGACAGGAGGTAATGCACTGAGAGTGTGAGTGAGAGGTGATCGAGCACTGGGGATGTGAGAGACAGGAGATCTCTCATTGCATTGGGGGTGGGGGAGACAGGGGATCTCGCACTGGGGGTGTGAATGACAAGGGATCACACACTTATGGTATGAGTGTCAGGGGATCTCGCATTCAGGTTTTGAGAGACAAGGGATCATGCACTAGCGGTGTAAGTGACAGGGAATCTCACACTCGGGGTGTGAGAGAGAGGGGATCTCACACTAGGGCTGTAAGGGAGAGAGAGACAATCCAGCAATTGAAGTAAGGTTTTTGTGGGAGAGGGAAGGAGGATGGCAGCAGAGGGAAAGATTGGGGAAAGGGAGGGAATGATAACAGAGACTCAATATTATCTGATACTGACTTTTTCTTATTTTGCCTCTTGTGTCTAGGCAACAGTGAAAAGGAAACGGGACATAAGCAAGGTAGGGGATCAATCCAGTGGGTACTCCGAATCTCTCTGACTGTATGTAATAAACTGCTGTTTACTGTGCCGATTACAGATGTGGGTAGGAGGAGACCTGGTGTTTTCTATCAGGAAAATAGTGACTGTTTTATGGGGACAGTTTAAGAGGGATCTTTACTCTGTATCTAACCCCGTGCTGTACCTGTCCTGGGAATGTTTGATGGAGACAGTGTAGAAGGAGTTTTGCTCTGTATCTAACCCTATGCCATATTGCTATATCTGTCTTGGGAGTTTGAAAGGGGAGAGTGTAGACGGAATTTTACTGTGTCATACCTGTCCTGGAAGTATTTCATTGCGGGGGGAAGCGGGGGTGTTAGTTTAGGAGAAACTTTAGTCTGTATTAAACCCTGTGCTGCATATGTGAGCGTTTGATGGGGACAGTGTAGAGGGATTTTTACTGTGCATCTGACCTGGTGCTGTACTGTCCAGGGAATGTTTGATTGGGGACAGTGTAGAGGGGATTTTCGTATGTATCTAATTCTGTGTTGTGCTTGCCCTGGGAATGTTTGATGAGGACAGTGTACACAGAGATTTATTTTGTCTCTAACCCTGTGCTGTGCCTGTCCTGGGAATGTTTGATGGGAACAGTGTACACGGAGATTTATTCTGTCTCTAACCTCGTGCTGTGCCTGTTTTGGGAGTGTTTGGTGGGGTCAACGTACAGAAAACTTTAATCTTGCTCTAACCTCGTGCTGTAACTGTCCCAGGAGTGTTTGATGTGGGCACTATAAGACGGATTTTTTTCTTTGTATCTAACCCCGTGCTCTACCTGTCCTGGGAGTGTTTGGTAGGGACAGTGTAGAGGGAGTATTTCTCTGTATCTTACCCTGTGCTATACCTGTCCAGGAAGTGTTTGATGGGGACAGTGTAGAGGAAGCTTCACAATGTATCTAACCCCGTGCTACACCTGTCCTGGAAGTGTTTGATGGGGATAGTGTAGAGGAAGCTTCACATTGTATCTAACCCCGTGCTACACCTGTCCTGGAAGTGTTTGATGGAGATAGTGTAAGCAAAGATTTATTCTGTCTCTAACGTTTTGCTGAACCTGTCCTGGGAATGTTTGATGTGAACAGTGTAAGAGGGAGATATTTTCCCTCTTTTTTAAGATCACTGAACGTAATGTTAACACTTTGGAAACGGTCAGGCTGTTTCTGTGTCAATCTACCTCTAGATTTCCCTTACCTGGAGACCTGTCTGACAGGCAGGTACAGGAATAAATTCGAAACCCATGTTTGTCTTTTTTACACAAGCATTTAGTTTACTGGAGTGAGATATCGTTGTTACAGCTACTTTGGTACTTCACATTTGGAATACTGCGAACAGTGTTGGTCTCCTTACAGAATTAACTCACCTTCGAGTGAGACAGAGAAAATCCATTTTGCTGTTGACTTCAGGGTTGAGGGATATTGTATGATGTGAGATTAGTATTTTGGAAGCCAGAAGTGTGAGACCCGATCTCTTTGAAACGTACGCTCTCAGTTTCACATACAACGTATTTACCGGCTGTTTCCCCCATTAGCGGAGTCTTGGGACGGTTTCAGGGTAAGGGATGAAATTTCAGACCTTTCAGTCAGAGAGTTGTGAGGCTTTTCTCTAACCCAGTGAGCGGTAGATGATCAGTCATCGAGTAGATTCAAGACAGAGGTTGAGAGATTTTCGAGGATTTTCTAAAAGTGAATGGCGAGTGAAGTGGAGAATAGAGTTGATAGGTCTGTAAAATAAATGCCACAGCTTGAGAACCAAGCTCATTGATCCAACTGCTCCTTGTTTTCATGTTTCTTTTCTCTCTGAAATTGATTTTTCCTCTTTGCAGGAGACGAAGGAATTTACTCTGATCTGTTAAGTTCTGGAACTCAACCTGACACCAAAGACCATGCCCAGGCCACTGGTCAAAGGGTACAGGGCATGTCAAAGGGGCCTTCTGTGCAGGTCGAGGCTGGACGTGCTGCCAGCCTGAGAAGGCAGGCCACGGCTGGACCTAGCACAGGCTCAATAAGAGAGCAGGCCCAGGCAGGTCCTGCTGCAAGCCTGAGAAGGCAGGCCACGGCTGGGCCTAGCACAGGCTCAATAAGAGAGCAGGCCCAGGCAGGTCCTGCTGCAAGTCTGAGAAGGCAGGCCACGGCTGGGCCTAGCACTCCCCAGATTGTTCCAGAACAAGATTCAATATACACAAGCCTGAGCCAAGGGCCAAGAAATGATGACTACCAACACCTCAGACGACAGGGAAACGATGGTCAAAATGCAGTAACTTATTCAGCAGAAGCTGAGGAGGTGAGAGTTTTGACTCCATTGTAAGGTGAATTTGGGAAGTGAGATGAATAAAAATTCACTCCCAGCACAGTCTGCATTTAAGCCGCTCCAAAACTATTGATTCAATTCTAGATTGTAATTGACTCTCGGGCATCTGTTGTTCTATAAACTATCCAAAACCCTCGATTAGATTTCAGTTTGTGACACTCCCAGGTATCTGCTATTCTGTATATAAACCATCACAAACTTTTCAATTAGATTCTACTATGTAACTCACTTCCAGGTATCTGTCATTTTATGTAAACTACTCCAAATTCCTCGATTAGACGCCAGTCAGTAACTCACTTCTGGGTCTGTTATTCTAGATATAAACCACGACAAACTCCTAGATTGGATTCCAGTCTGTAACTCGTTTTCAGCTACCTGTTATTCTATATATAAACCATCCAAACCCCTCGATATGATTTCAGTCTGTAAATCATTTCCAAGTATTTGTTATTCCATATATAAACCACACCAAGCCCTTGATTAAATTCTAGTCTGTAACACATTCCCAGGTATCTTATTCTATATACAAACCCCCTTGAACTCCTTGTTAGATTCCAGTCTGTAACTCACTCCCATGGATTTGTTATTCTATGTATAGATCATCCTGAACTCATCAATTTGAATCCAGTCTGTAACTAACTAAAGATCACAGACGGCAGCTTTGAAAGACAAAAAAATATTGATATCATTGCCTCACATCGCTGTTTGTGCGATATCGTTGTGCCTAACATTTGCTGTCCCTTGTCTAACATTGCAACGCTGACTGCACTCTTTAAAACAAAAACCTTCTTTGCTTGCTCTGAACTGCCCAGGTTGATCAGAGGCTTAGGTATGAGACCAGCTTTCCAATGTTATTGCTTCGTGTGCTCAGCTTCTGTGCTTGCTAATGAGGAAAGTATAAAGAGTTTATCATTATGAATGTGCACAAATGGGTTAAGATGTGATTTCCACGTTTGTAAAAATTGATTGTGCCTCAACGAGGGCATTGTTTCTAGTTCGGCACACTGCACTGTAGGGAGGATGTGAAAGTATTGCTGAAAGTGTGGAAAAAAGATTGACGAGAAGGACTCCAGTGATAAGGAAGTACATTTTTGTGGATCGAATGAAGCAGCTGGGACTGTTTCCTGGAGTGGAGAATGTGGAGGGAGGATTCAAGAGAGATCTTAAAACTCGGAGACATCTGGACAGAGTAGCTGGAGAGAGAAATTATTCCCACTGTGGGAAGGATCCAGATTGAAAGGCATTGGTAGAAGAAAGAATCGTGATAAAAGGAGGAGTTCTTCACACGCCAAGTCTTAAGATTCTCGATTGTTCTTTCTGAGAAGGTGGTGGACACAGGATCAGTTGATGTTTAGGATAGAAAATTGGATATTTAATGAAAGAATAAAGATTGTTTGCTGTTTGCTGAGGTTCTCTTGTGAAAGATGATTATGTTCATAGCGCAGCGGGGCGGGAAAACCACGCACGGCCGATTTGTGGGATTCCCGCAGGCATTCGCACTGTGCCTGCATCTCCCCGGCCCGATCTCAGGCAGTGTTTGTGCTATGCCGGAAATGGGCTGGGCGGCATCGCTGGTATTTAAATAGTATTTAGAAGTGCCAAGGTGGGTGGGGTCTAGGGGCGCGGTCTGGTGATGGCAGAGCCTAAGGGGTGGGGGTGTTGTGACTTTGTCATTTGTGATCATACTTTTTTTATACTTTCACCATTTCTCCACAAAGTTATAATCTGCACTATGTCGGGCACATTAAATCTCTATTTTACATTTATATAAAGCCCAGTTAACTAGTGAAGCTTCTACACAGTAAGTATACCTCAATCAGCATATAGATACAAACTATCTTCATGGCTCAGGCTTTATTCTGAGCCTTAAAGGCCAAGAAGGTTCCCACTCTGTATTGCGATGGAGGCAGTAGGGGAGGCTACCGATGCCGGTAGGGGAACCGGTGAATGTGAGAAGCTGAAGTTTCCAGTTGAAGAGGTTCCCAGTGTCTCTGAGCAGCTGAACTGGGGAAGCCTTTGGGCAGAGACTGTCCTGCTGCTACTTCCCTTCCTGGCCACCAGGGGTCGCTGTAACACTCCCAGGCACTACACCACCCAGTGTCACCTCTTGCCCACTCCGGCCCGGCCGCTGCTCATTGGCGGAACATCCGGGACCTGAAGAGAGGCGGGGCCAGCCGCCATATTGCCGTGATGTCACCATCAGCCCCTCCCCCAGCCGAGGAAAAAGCGACGGTTGAGAAATGTAGAAAGTGAGAGAAATTCCCACCCGGAAATCCCGCCCGGAGCGGAATTAAAATTAAATAAAATACATATTTTTATAAAGAGACAGGTGGCGGAACCGCGCATGTGCTGTAGTATTTTCCCAGAGCGAACCGCGCGGGGGTGATTGAAAAACAGACGCAATAAAAACAGAAAAGATTTTCCCGAATGGAGAAGAAACCGAAAGTCTGACGGGTGAGGATGTGAATAATAATCATCAGAATTTAAAATATTAAAAGATTAACATGGAACTGCCTGGGCGCATGTGCGGGAGGGGATGTCAATCAGAGAGCAGCGCGCAGGACGCCGGCTCCCCTAGCAACGCAAGATGGCGTCTCCCCTAGCAACGCAAGACGGTCGCGGGCCGTCTCCGTTGGCAACGCAAAATGGCCGCGGGCCGTCTCCCCTGGCAACGCAAGATGGCGGCTGGCCAACTCCCCTGGCAACGCAAGATGGCGGCTGGCCGTCTCCCCTGGCAACGCAAGATGGCGGCTGGCCGTCTCCCCTGGCAACGCAAGATGGCCGCGGGCCGTCTCCGCTGGCAACGCAAGGTGGCGGCTGGCCGTCTCCTCTGGCAACGCAAGATGGCGGCTGGCCGTCTCCCCTGGCAACGCAAGATGGCCACTGGCCGTCTCCCCTGGCAACGCAAGATGGCCGCTGGCCGTCTCCCCTGGCAACGCAAGATGGCCGCGGGCGATGGGTGTGATTGTGGCGCAGGCGCAGTGAGGTCTGCCTGCAGCCCATTGTCCAGACTGCCCCCCAGTGGATGTGGTGGGGAGGTGCAGCAGATGGAGCAACAATCCCAGTTTCAATGGGGGGAGAGAAGCTGCAATGCTGCTCCCTGTTCACTCCTCTCCCCAGTCTCAGCATTGCAGAGTGTTTAAACAAGAGGGTGCATTGTCACAGCAGCACCCAGACCTTCAGTTTAAGTTTATTTATTAGTGTCACTAATAAGTTGGCTGACATTAACACTGCAGTAAAGTTACTGAGAGAATTGCCCGAGTCTCCACATTCCTGTTGGGGTAACACTGAGGGAGAATTTAAGCAGGGCCCAATGCTCCCTAACCCAGCACGTCTTTCAGACTGGGGAAGGAAACCCACACAGACACGGGGACAAGGTGCAAATGACCCACAGGTCCCTGGCACAGTGAGGCTGCGGTGTTACCCACTGTCCCACCATGCTGACACTGGGGCAAATGTATTTGGGGGGAACACGGGGCAGGTGGGGATATCGCTAACTCAATTTGATGAGGGGAGGGGGTGGAAACATCAGGAAAAATCATCTTTGTCTCAAAAGATTCTTCCATTTTTCCTCTTGTTTCTTATTGAAAACCAGCTCACTCCTCCATCCCTCCCATCAATAGGGCTAACAGAACGCAGAGAAAAGGTTACAGCGCAGGAGAGGCCATTCAGCCCATCACATCTGCACCAGCTCGGGAAATAAAGACTAGGTGTACATTCGAATCCTACCTTCCAGCAACCCAACCCCTGAGCCTCCTTTTTACAGGGCACAGAGTTTCAGCTACAGATCCGAGTGCCGAGGGGTTTCTATCTGAACCATCAGTTTAGGAAGCGCTTTGCAGGCATCCTCCAACCTCTGAGTGAGAAGCACCTTCCTTATGGCCCTTATAATCCTCCTACCGATCACCTTCAATCTGTGTGAACCCCACTTCCTGTCTCTGTTTGGGGGAAACAGGCCTTTCCTGTCCATCCTGTCTTGCCCCCCTCAGAATGTCAGACACCTCAGTTCAGTCACCTCTCAGGAAAACAACCCTCGCCAATCCAATCCTTTCCTCACCGCTGCAATTTCCCCAGTCCTGGCAAAACATTTGTAAATCCAAATGTTTATCGAATCTGAGTAATCTTTAACATTGCCCCTTCGCCAACAGGGAACAATCATGAGGCAGAGACTGAGCAAATGTTGGGATATTTATTCAGAAAACAATGAAATATTTATTGACATGTTCAGATAAATCTCAATGGTGGCCGTTGACCAGGTCAACATTAAACAATGGTTCAGTCCCAGGTTAAAAATCATTGTAACAAAGTAGAAGTTTATCCTGAAATTGGACATTGCCGGAGACTCCCCATATAACGGAGAGATCCAAACTCATACCACACCCTGATGTGGTAAAGGGGACACCAGGCTGAGCTCCAGACTGGGGATTAAAGAACACCGAGATATGTTTGATTCTGGTGATACACCCTCTCCGAGCCAGGATTGAGGAATTCTTAGGCAGAGAGATAGAAAATGTCCTTCGGGTGTTCTGGTTTCTTCCCACACTCCAAAGATGTGCAGGTTGGGTGCACTGTCCATGCTAAATTGCCCTTAGGCTCCCAAGATGTATAGGTTAGGGGGGTTGAGTGAGCAAATACATGGGGTTACGGGGTAAGCCTGGGTAAGGGTCGGTAGAGATTTGAAAGGCGGAATGTCCTCCTTCTGCTTTGTAAGAATTCTATGAGTCAATGAAGTGAAACTCTCCAGACCAGGTAACATCATGGTAAATCTCCACTGCACCCTTTCCAGTGTCACCCCATCCCTCCTATCCCGGGGATCCCAGAACTGCACCATTTTTTCCAAGAAGTGACCAGATGTGTAGATGAGAGCAATGCTTTTGACGTAGTCTTCTCGGAGTTCAGCAGGGCTTTTGACAAGGTCCCACACGGGAGACTAATAGGGAAGTTAAGATCCCATGGTATCCAAGGAAATGTGTCAAATTGGATCCAGAATTGGTTGAGTGGCAGGAAGCAGAGGGTGATGGTGGAGGGGGTGATTTTCAGACTGGAAACTTGTATCCACAGGGTTCGATGTTGGGGCCCTTGTTGTTTGTGGTTTATTGAAATAACTTAGTGGTAAAATGCAGGAGGTTTATCAGTAAGTTTGCGGATGATAGGGGAATTGTTCGGATGGTAAATGGGAGGATAGCCTTAGATTACAGGGGGATAGAGACAGGCTGATCCGTGGCAAAAGGAATCCAATGGGGATCAGTGTGATGTGATGCACTCGGGCAGGGCTAACAAGAAAAGGGATTAGATGATGAACAGTAGGATCCCAGGAAGCTCCGAGGATCAGAGGGAGATCGGTGAGCATGTACACCGGTCCCTTACGGTAACAGGACAGGTGGATAAAGTGGTTAAGAAGACACACGGTTCACTTCTTTATTAGCCGAGTGTTTAAGAGTGGGGAGGTTATGCTGGAATTATATAAAATGTTGGTTAGGCATTAGGAAGGAGGAATGAGGCAGAAAAAAAGACAGAAAAATAGACAGAAAAAAAGACAGAAAAAAGAGAGAGGGAAAAAAAGAGACAGAGGGAAAAAAAGAGACAGAGGGAAAAAAAGAGACAGAGGAAAAAAAAGAGAGTAAACACAGTACTCCAGCTCCAGCCTCATCTTTACCCTGTACAGTTGCAGCAAGACCTTCCTGCTTTTATATTCTATCCCCCTCGCTATGAAGGCCAGCATCCCATTCGCCTTCTTGATCACCTACTGCACCTGCAGACTGGGTTTTTGTGACTCATGCACAAGGACCCCCAGGTCCCTCTGCACCGAAGCATGCTGCAGCTTTTCGCCTTTTAAATAGTAATACCAACTCTCTGCCTCCTATTAGACAGCCAATCCTCCATCAACACTAGCTTTTTCAGTTTATTCAGGAATGGGTAAATTTGCGTCCACAACCGAATATTATTGGCTGCCACTGGAAGAGTTTTGAAAGAAGTTCACGATAACCCACTCTTCCATTGGGAATACGACCAGTGTTTGTTGATTATAACCAACTCAAGGCATCTGCCTTCGCGAGTCGGTCTCCTAGTTGCCCATGTTCAGAGGGCAATTAAGTGTCAACCACATTGCTGTGGGCCTGGGGTCACGATTATGTCTGACAACAGTAGGGCGACAGATTACCCTCCCTGGGACATTGGTGAACCAGATGTTTATTTTTTTCAGAAAACCGACAATTTTAATGGTCACCAGCGGATTCTAAACTCCAGATATATTTATTCAAACTTTACCATATGCCGTGACAAGATCGGAACCCTGGTGTCCAGAACATTAGCTGAGTTTCTGCATTAATGGCCCAGTGATAAAACCACCAGTCCATCACGTACACATCCTGAGTGTAAACATCCTGAGTTCCTGTAACCTCGAGACAGCATATTACATAGGTCGTTAGTGCTCCCGGATTGGACAGCATTAACTGCCTCAATGAGGAAGGGCATATTCCAATAACTCCACCTGATGGGTATCGTTAAACTCATTAAATGTGTCTCTCTGCCTCGTTTTGTGTTTGTGCCTTTCTCTTTCTCTCTGTCACTCTTTCTCTGTGCCTCTCTCTCTCTCTCTCGATGTTACTCTCTGTATTTTTCTGTCTCTCCGCCTCTCCCCCACTCTCCCTCTCCCAACCCTTCTCTCTCTCTCTCCTGTCCCCGTCAGTCCCACTCTCTGTCCCCCTTTTGAGTCTCCCTTTCCTTCTGCCTACCTCGACCTGCCTCTTTTTCTTGTTGTTTCCACTGTGCTCATTAAGCCTCACTCTTTCCCTTTTGCACCCGCTGTCTGTCTCTATATCTGTGTTTCTCTTTGTCTCTGGCTATTTCCCTCTGCCTCACGTTCTGCCCCCCATTTCCCCTTCATCTTCCTTTCACTCTCTTATTACAACCTCCAAACTGTCTTCCTCTGTCTCCTTTCTCATTCCCTGTATATCACCCTCGCCGTTTTCTCTACTCCCTATCCCTGTCTCTCTCACTCTGTGAGAATCTCTCTCTGTCTCTGTTCTTTCTCTCTGTCTGCACCTATTCGAACATCTTTCAAATCTTGTTGTTATCCATGCCTTTGTGCCTCTCCCTCTCTCTGCCAATCTCTATCACTCTCACTGTTGCTTACACTGCCCCCCTTCTCTGTCTCCCTCTCACTTTTTCTCTCTGTGTGTATGTGTGTTTGTAATTATTTCTGTCTCCGTGATGCTGTTTTGTTGTTTACAATGTGAACGCTTAACATGAAGAATCATGGACCTTATGGTTGTAGTTTCCTCTCAGGGTGTATTGAGATGAAGAATTGCAGTAAAGGGGTATTTCAGAAGATCTTTTAGCTGCTGTCTAAAGTGAGTCTGTGTCACAGCATAAATGGCGGTGTTTGTGCAGCAACTTGTGAGTTGTAGCATCAAACCCAATTCCATAACAAAAAGATGTAACCTCATCGACTGATAGCCCAAGCCATACATCCGACTCCATGTTGAATAAAACATTAATGCCGACCATAAGACGATGAAATTCGCTGAGATAACAAACAGTAAAATGATGGATTTCCTTCGACTCTCCATCTCTGGGTCACTAGGATTTTCCCCACCACTGTGAGCCCGGAGTCTCCTGCGGGCTCTGCTGCTCACTAAAATGTGTCTGACAGTGAGAGCATTGAGCAGCAGAATCAGGGCGAATGGGACACATGGGGTTAGAATGTTGTGGAGGAACTCGATTGTTGTCCAGACCAGAGAATCCACAACATCCCATGAGAAGCGACAAAACCAGGGATTGTTCGCCAGCCCATATCCATTTAATAACATAAAATACCAGAAAATGTTCTTTAAACAGCTCAGCACTGTCACTGTTCCCAGAACCACAGCCGCCGATTTCTCAGTGCAATATTTACTTTTCAGCTTGGGGCAGCAAATGGCCACAAATCGATCAAAGGTGAAAGTGACGGTGAACCAGAGAGAACAGTCAGTGGCTGCATAAAGCAGGACGGCGTGGATGTTACACACGGGGAACGACATCAGGAAATAAAAGTGTTCCCAATAAACAATGGGAATGTGTCTCAATATCAGGTCGAGGATAACAACTAGCAGATCCCCCACTGACATGGCCACCAGGTAACGAGTGACACATTTGGACAGACCACAGTTTCTGCTCATCAACGTCACAATTGTGATTATGTTCACTGTCAGGGAGGGAATAAAGAATAAAATTAGACATGAATCAGGGGAATAAATTACCATTTAGACTGCAGATGGAACTTTTTTTTAAAAAAATGTGCACACACACTGAACCAGTTAAATCTTTATTTTTATATGATCCAGCGCATCTTTTGGAAAGTGAGACGAAAGTGGAGCATCTGGAGGAAATCCAGGCAGACACGGGGAGAAGGTCCAAACTCGACACAGACAGTGACCCGAGCCTGGAATTGAACCCAGGTTCCTGATGCTGAGTCAGCAGTGCTAACCAGAGTGTCACTATGATATTCCATGGCAGGTACAAAATGCTATTCATTTTGGAAAGCGTTTTCCGGGGGTCCTCAACATTTACCCTCACTTAGCTGCGAGTAAATAGTTTTGGTACCTTGTGGGGAATTTGGAGAGTGAGAAGGCTGTGTGGGTAATCCTGACAGATAATTCAGAGTGGAGTCCTGTACGTAGTAATCTGTCGTCTTTCAAACAGCTTACTGACAACTCGTGCAGCAGAGCTGGTACCAAACAGTGCTGGTTTCACCCTTTCCTCTAGACACTACCAGCAGTTGGCAGAGAGAGATCCCAATGCCTCGGCAGCTCAGAATCTCTATTATGTTTACACAGGACTGTATCCTGGAGAGGAGACCACAGCATTGTGTCCGTTCTTTGTACAACACGGGAAGAAATCGTAATCTCACACTCGAATGGCACAGAACACAACGACAAGGGTTTGATTTTAAAGCTTCCTGGTTCAGTGTATAGCTACTGTCCATAGTGCCCAGTGTATTTGCTGCTGCCCCACTGTGGTCTACTGGACAAGTGAAGCTCAATGATTCCTCTCTCAGTGGGATAGTTGCTGGTCTATGCACCGTAAGAAAAGTTCAAACCAAGGCCGCTATCAAACAAAAACCAAGCAACCTGCCTCAGTAGTTATTGCCCAGTGACACTTATATCCAATATTATATGATGCAGCAAAAGATTTGCTATGGCATGAATCAATTCCAGCCTCCCAGATTGCTTGGATCTGCTACAATTCACCTATCTCTGCAATAGGTCCACAGATGACATCGCCCTGGCCCTACATTCAACATTGTAACAATGACTCCTGTTTATTGACAACAGCTCAGCCTTTAACACCATTATTCCAATGAAACTCATCGACAAAGTCTATGGCCTGGGGCTAGGCCTCTACCTCTGCAATTTGATCCTGTGAGACAGCAATAAATAAGGACAGTTAGGGGGTGGGGTGTGGTGAACTGTCCCATATGGAGCACAGTCTGCACTTTTAAAATAAAATCCAAAGTTACAAGAGGTTGCCCCCCTTTTTATTTCAGTGTAACTCTGATCTGATGTAAGCGATTGAAATCAGTTTGCCAGATGATAGCAGGCACAGTAAAATTCTCCAGTGGAATAGGCCTTCTGGACTATTGCCAGGTAAACACCTAACTATCAGGGGCGCAACAAGTCCGATATTAACCTCCCACCCCCTCACGATCCACCCCCCAGCCCACGCTCTAATCCATTACTATTTAAAACTCTGTCTCCTCAAATTTAAGAAATCCCAGCATCCACCACACTGAGGTAATGAATGCAACAGATTCACCACCCATTGAGAGAATTAATTTCTCTCCATGTCTGTCTTGATCCTGACGATTTCAGGTGTTCGGGCCTCGCTTCTGGATGTACTCCTGGCTCAGCACTGGTGGATCTGCCCTGAAGACAGTTGTGTTTTCTTTATACATATAATACTAATGACGTATCAGCAACCTTGGACGCAGATTGGCATGAGGTTGACAACAATACTCGATTCAAATAGATCCCTTGTAGCTGTGTTTTTTTATTTAAATTCATCAGCTGGCACAATGCAAAACCATGATGTGGAAATGCCAGCGTTGGACTGGGGTAAGTACAGTAAGAAGTCCCACAACACCAGGTTAAAACTCAACAGGTTTATTTGGCAGCAGAAGCTTTTGGAGAGCTGCCCCTTCATCAGGTGATTGGAAGTTCTGTTCACAAACAGGGCATATAATGGCACAAACTCAATTTACAAAATAATGGTTGGAATGTGAGTTTTTAGAGATAATCAAGTCTTAAAGGTACAGACAATGTGGGTAGAGAGAGGGCCAAACACAGATTAAAGAGATGTGTATTGTCTCCAGTCAGGGCAGGTAGTGAGATTTCGCAAACCCAGGTTGTCGATCACCATGTTTTCTTCCAGTTGGGGCATTCATCAGCAGTCATGGACATCCGGCCTCTGATCTTCAGATAAGCATTCTCCAAGGCGACCTTCATGACACACGACAGTGCAGGTTCGCTGAACAGAGACTGATAGCCAAGTTCCACACACCAGAGGACGGCCTCAACTGGGCTCTTGTGTTGATGTCACATTATCTGTAACCCCCACGTCTTGCCTGGGCTTGCAAAATCTCACCAACTGTCCTGGCTGGAGACAGTACACACCTCTTTAACCTTTGCTTAACCCTCTCTCCACTCACATTGTCTGTATCTTTCAGACTTGCTTACCTGGAAAGGCTCACATTCCAACCATTATTTTGTTAATTGAGTTTGTGTCTTTACATGTCCTATTTTTGAACACAGCTCCTCGCTCGCCTGAAGAAAGAACAACATTCCAAAAGCCGATGGTGCCAAATAAACCTGTTGGATTTTAACCTGGTGTTGTGAGATTTCGGACTGTGCTGACCACAATGCAAAACCTGTCGTGCCAATTACCAAGGCAACCCCTATGTTTTTGGCCTCTGTAATAATTGTCACAACTTAAAGTTTCTGTGTATTCAGCAATTTAAACATCTCAGCGTCAAACAATAACACATTTTTAAGAGATTGCACACCTTTTCCCCCTCCTACCGGTTTTCACAATTCTTTTTCATCTTCCTAAACATCCTTTACATCTTTACAAACTAAACTCCACAACACAGGCAACACTAACATAATGATCTGCGCTTTGTAGATGTGATAACTCAATAAGGACGCAGACCACAAGCAACAGTTGCAAACAGGGTAGAGCAGACGGCAAGAGTGGCAGAGTTAAACACGGGCTACATTATTAATAATCAGTGGAGAAACTTACCGGGAACACCAACAATAGCCAGGATTGGATAGTAAAAGTATCGAATCAGTTTCAATACGTATTCAACACGCTTAGTTGTAGACGGCCAACCTTGAGACAGCAAGTAAAGTACCGAGTATAAACTCCTCTCAGTTGTTGTAACATTCAGATCACTGCCCCTCAGATGCTGATCCATTGTGGGAAAGTCCAGATCTACCTTTCCTGGATACACCTCCATTGCAGAAAGCTTGCAATTTCTCTCTCCCAATGTTGATCCCTCGACTCCCTCTCTGTGGAGCCGCTTATCACTGTGACACTCCCAATGACACCGTGCAGAACTCCTTTATGAAGCCTGGATGGGAATGCTCCAGAGACACGATTAGGATTGGTTGAATTAATTCCGACATTAATTACAGTCACTGAACAAACAGGTTAATATTTTTCATTCAAAACATATTTTTGACCATGCATCACAGAATACGTCTGTGTCTGTGTGAGCGTTCCTGATGGAAGGAATTTTGGAAATGCCGGGAGGGTTGACCAGTATCTTTCAATGTTGCTGGGATATGGGATTGTGACAAAGAAACGAACACATTATGCAAAAGTCCTCCCAGCCTGTCCGTAAGGGAAAACATTTTAAACCTGGAAATGTAGAGCTCTCAGCATCGCATCAGTGAAAGAAATGGGGAAAGTCTGAACCCAAAATCTTGGAGAAATTAACTTGTGACTTCCAGCACCATGGGTGGGTCCATTGTGATTTGTCATTTATATTAATGATTTGGATGAGAATTTAGGAGGCATGGTTACTAAGTTTTCAGTTGACACCAAGATTGGTGGCATAGTGGATAGTGAAAAAAAGGTTATCTCTAATTTTATGGGATCTTGATCAATTGGGCCAGTGGATTGATGTATGACAGATGGAGTTAATTTTGATGAATGCGAGGTGATGCATTTGATAGATCGAACCAGGGCAGCACTTACTTAATGCTAAGGCATTGGGGACGGTTCGAGAACCAAGAAATCTGGGGGAGTACATGTTCATAGCTCCTTGAAAGTGGAGTCATAGTTGGGCAGAGTTGTGAGGAATGAAATCAGCATTCTTGGTTTCCTTGGTCAGAACAGCGAATAAAGGAGTTGGGACAACTTGTTGAAGTTGTACAAGACATTGGTAAGGCCACACTCGGAATACTCTGTACAGCTCTGGTCACCCTGTTACAGGAAGGATATTATTAAACTACAAAGAGTTCAGAAAATATTCACTAGGAGGGTATAGGGACTTGATTGTTTGTGTTTTAAGGAGAAACGTGATAGACTGGAACTTTTTCCCGGCTATGTAGAAAGCCTAGGGGTGACCTTATGGAGGTCTACAAAAAAATGAGGGGCACAGATCAGCTAGATAGTCAATATCTTTTCCCAAAAGTAAGGGAGTCTAAAACTCGAGGGAATAGGCCGAAGGTGAGAGGAGAAGATGCAAATGGGTCTGGATGGGCAATTGTTTCACACACAGGTTAGTGAGTGCCTGGAAAAGGTGCCAGAGGGAGTAGAGGTGTGTACAGTTTTGACAGTGAAAAAACGTGATGTCAGTTAGATGGATAAGATAGATGAAAATGGGTCAAATGCCGGCAATTGGGACTAGCTTCGCGGTGGATGAAAAAAGGCAGCATGGACAAGTTGGGCCGAAGGGCCTGTTTCCATACTGTAAACCTCAATGACTCTATGATTTTTCGGCCGTGTTTGTTCCAATGCCAGAAAATCCCCGCCTGAGGTCATCGGACTTTTATATGATCTGGGTCTCGCCTGCCATGGGAATCATAATGGGCGGGATAGGACAATTCCATCCCGTGTTAATCAGGAGCAATCCGTGTTTATATCATAGAATCATAGAATTCCAACCGTGCAGGAGGAAGTTATTTGGCCCATCGGGCCTGCACCAGTCCAAATGGGCCACAATAGTCCCAGCCAGACCCTATCCCATAACCCTCTGGAAGCCTCCTTCTCCCTCAGACACCCACTCAGCCTCTTTCAATCTCAGACACCTCAATCAGCCCTGCCCACCCTCAGCACCCCAACCACACCAGTCCCCCCCAGACTCCTCACTCACCCGCCTCACCCTCAAAACCCCTCTCAACTCTGTCCCTCTCAGATCCCCACTCAGCCACCTCCTCCTTAGGCTCCTCACACAACCACCCACACCATCAGAACCCAACTCAACCCCTCACCACTTAGACAGCCCACTCAGTTCCACTCCCACCTCAGACACTCCTGTCAGCCCCCTCCCCCTACAAATCCCTCGCTACTCAGCCCCCCTTCAGGCCTAAGGCTTGGCAGTGTCCATGACACTGTCCACTTGTACTGACACCTGTATTTCGCGCCTTGCTCCTGCGCGGAGAGTTGAGGAGGTTTATTTGCCTCGTGAGTTTGATATTGTGTGTAGTTAAAGACAGTATTGGGCTCTTCAAATTATCCCATAACACTCGTCACAATTTGGAAATTTGTCATCGATGATGTGCTTATGTGAAATACACCTCAGTCTCTTGCTTCACCTCATGGTTTGCACCTCTGCTCTGTATGTGTTCTCTATCTAGCTTGTGGTATGCCTGCCTTGAAATTGTTTCATCGGACAATGTACAGAGATTCGTTCTCTCAATCCACGCTGTATCGACTCTGATAATGTTTTTAAGGGGCAGTGTAAAGGGAACTATTTCCTGCCTAGCTCTGTCCTGCATCGGCCTCTGATGAAGCAGGGCCTTTGCTGTTTAGAATTATCTGAAACTCGTCAGTGACGGACTAGTTTATGAATGAAATCACCGATGTCTCCTCATTGTTCATTCATTCTGTCTGGATTTTATGACAAAAAGGCAGAGATGAAGGTGTTTTTACACGGGTGGATCACTGGGTGGCGCAGTGGCTCTTTCACGGATGGACCTTGAGTTCAGTCACATCCCAGACATGACTGGGGGGACATGCCTGTCTGGGAAAGTGGGAGAGCGGGTGGGGTTGGGGGAAACCCTATAATAGGGAAATGGAACGAAGTTGGTGGGTCTTAGACAACGGAATTAAGCCAAGCCAGAGATGGTTAAATTTTTATTCAATGTTTATTTTAAAAATTCAGAGAACATTTTAAAACGATTTTTTTAAGTTAGAAAAGTGAACACAACGATCGAACATTACATTGAAAATAGAACACATGCACAGGGAATCCGTCAATATTTGGACATCCGTTACATGCACCAAAAATAGAAAACAGGACATTAATCGGAAGAGGAATTCACAAATGTGAATAAGAAATAAAACCAGTTTCTTATTTACACATGAAATTTGAACTGTGTGGAAACTATTAACCATAATTACATTATATCAAAAATGCCTCATACAATTTACACTGAAAACTGAAATAAAATCTAAGGTAGCCTCAGTTACAGATTCAGAATGATAAGCTGGGAGAATTTTACTGATACAGTCACCGAGAGCTGATATTGTAGTTGAGCCGTACAGAGATCTTTATAATCAGCTGAGGGAAATCTTCAGCATCCAAAGTTCAACCCATCATTTGATCTGTAAAATAGAGACAATATTGAAGCAGATGTATCTGATGCGGGACATTAATGTTTTTAATCAGTGAAACAATGAGAGATTTTTCAAATCCATTCTGCCAGTTTGAAATGTGAGTGAATTGAATCATCTCACCTTCACCAGAGTGACGGCAGTGCTGTAGAAAATGCTCAGGAAGAACAGGACGATGAATGTGGAAGCGGTTGTCCAGATGTTGCTGTTATCATCCTCACTGTCTTCAATCCAGATGCGGTCGGTGGGGTCTAGGGGACAGAGGCCAGGAAATGGAATTAGATTACTTTATTTATCCCGGGAATCTCATTGTTTTCGTTTCCCTGTTCTCCTTCATGAACTGTTCATTCATTCTCATGTCTAATTTTCAATGTATATCTCCTGTTAAATTCAAGACACTCAGTAACAGATCTCCATAACTGTTTTCACACCTGATCCTTATTGGTATTCCTTGGAGAGTCCATGTCAGAAAGCACTGAAGGTGTTTTCTTGAGAATCAGTTCATTTTGAACTATTTGCCACGAACCCTTATTGAAGAATGTTTTGACTGATATAGAGGAACATTCCCCTGTCAATGATTGTTTCCACAGATGGTGACTGATCTGTAAACTATGAATGCTGCTGTTTAAGATCTGGGATGTAATTTCCAATCTTTGCTTATTTACAGTGGAAATGTTTAGTAAATCATGAGCTTAATTCAGTTTCTCAACGTGTTTGGCGGTGTTTTGAGAATTGGGATAGTTCTCGGTGTGTATGTCCATTCAAATTCACACTTAAATTTTACTTTCATCATTTACCTGCCGTTTATATTTAAGATTGTGTGTGTGTGTCTGTGTGCGTGTGTGTATGTGTGAGACTGTGTGTGTGTGTGTGTGTGTGTGTGTGTGTGTGTGTGTGTGTGTGTGTGTGTGTGAACACTTCCTGAGCTGCATTAATCTTTGGTCCTGAGTTAATCTGTGTGTATGAGGGATTCATTTGTCTGTGTTTGTTGATTTGTGTAGTTGTGTGTCTGTGTGTATAATTTATTCTTCAGACATTGTAGATAATTTGTATAATTTATTCTTCAGACATTGTGGATATATGACTATTATTGTGTGAAGTCTCTGTATATTTATTAATGCCACTCTTAACGTGTGCTCGTGTTTCTGCCTATTTCAATGTGTGAATTTCTATCACTCGAGTAATGTTTCCTTCCCTTTCTGTGTGTGTCTGGTCTGTTAACATGTTAGTGCATGTAAATCCGTGTTGATTGTTATTTATAACAATGTGTCAGCATATACCTGTGTTTCCATGTGTAGTATTGTGTCCCGTGGTGTTCTGTTCTGTATGAGCATGTGAATGTTTGCATCCACATGTTTGTGTGAAAACGTTTTGCTCTCTGTTTATCTATATGCAGTGTGTTAATATTGTTACACGTATTTCCCTGTATAAGTGATAATGTGTATAACATTGTGGGTCTCTATATCAGTATTCATTTCAGCGAGAACGTGTGAGAATATGCATTTGTTTGAGTGTGTGTATCTGTTTGTGTATGTTTTGGACCTGCATGCATGTTATCTGTTCGTATTGTGTGTACACATGTATGTGTTTGTGTTTGGGTCTGTGTACCTAGTCACGTATGTTTAGGTAAGTGTGTACTTGTGTGTTTGTATAAGGTTCTGCGTGCGTATGTACATATTTGATAATTTGTGTGCATGTTTTGTTTTGTGCCTTCTTGTACAAGTCCGTGTCTGTGTGTGCGGGTGTCTGCCCCCTTGTGTATGCATGTATGTGTGTGTGTTTGTGTGTTTGTGTGTGGATGGTGCGTGTGGGACAGAGAGAGCGAAAGAGAAAGGGAGAGAGAGTGTTTGTGTATGCATGTATTTTTGTTTGAATCTGTGTGGTCCATTAGTGTATTTGTGGGATCGTGCTTGTTTGAGTTCGTTTGTGCGTATATTGTGTATTCTTCTGATCCGTGAATGCGCATTTGTATTTCTGAATGTATCTGTGTTTTTGTTGTGTATGTATTTGAGTGTATTGTGTATTTGTGAGATTCTGTGTCTGTATTTGAATGTGCCTGTCTATATTTCTGTGTGTGGGAGTATGTGTATGCGTTTGCGTGAGTATATTAACATTCTGTATTCGTGTGCATATATATGAGTATGTGTATTTGTGCAACTGTGTTCATGTGTCTGTGTGTGTGTATGCGTGTGTGTGTGTATGTGTGTATGAGTGTGTGAATGAGTGTGTGAGTGTGTAGTGTGTCTGTATGTGTGAGTGTGTGTATGTGAGAATGTGTAGTGTGTGAGTGTGTGTGTGGGTGAGTGTGTGTGAGAGTGTGTGTGTGTGCGTGTGTGTTTGTGTGAGTGTGTGAATGAGTGTGTGAGTGTGTAGTGTGTCTGTATGTGTGAGTGTGTGTATGTGTGTGTGAGTGTGTGTGTGTGTGTGTGAGAGTGAGTGTGTGTGTGATTGTGTGTGAATGTATAGTGTGTGTTTGTGCAGTGTGTGTAGTGTGTGAGTGTGTGAGAGTGAGTGTGTGAGTGTGGGTGTGTACGCCTATGTATGTATGTATAATTGTGACAGTTTTAGGCAGTTTTATCAGTATGTGTATTTTTTTAACTGTTGCTCCAAGTTTCACCGACCATAGTGAACTGAATATGATCCAGACAACTCGAATAATGGAACATATTTTCAATGTTTTGCTGTAGAAATGTATTTTATGTGAGGGGCACAGTGATATCAGGAGAGAGAATGAAATAATTCATTGATGTATCTCAGAGACCTCAGGGACGGAACAATTAAAACCCGGGGAGGAATCTATGACTTGTTTAAATTTGTATTCTGGGAAATCAATGCCAGCAGATGATTGACAGGAACAAGAGTGTTGAGACATTTTAAAATTATGTTGCTTTCATATAGATATATTTCAATGATTAAGATAATGATACTTCAAAATCTGTAGCAAGTAAACCGGAAACTAATTTGTACTGTTGGCAACTGGGTCCTTATAGTAGAGAATTGTTCCCTTCCAAACACGGGAGAGGGAGGAGAGTGAGCTCAGAGTTTCCCTCTCCCTACCCGGTGATACAATGTCCCTGATGGTTCTAACCACTGAGGAGGTAGAGGTAAGTGGATTAAATAATGACATTCCTCCTTTTTTCATTGAGGAAGTTTTGGGACATGGATTAATTACTGCTCCTCCCCTCTCTCTGCTGGGTTAGTGGGAATCCAGGATGTTAACAATTTCACTCTCCCTCAATCCGATGGGGGTAATATTTCTCCATGTTTTTGTGTGTGACCCTCACTTCAGTTCCCAGTGGGTGCGGTGCAGCAGCTTAAAGAGGTGGTCAATGAGAGAAACAGGGACACAGAGATCTAAATGTTGTGTTTGTGTGTCAGACATGTTAAAAATGTCGGAGTGTTTTCCCCTCAGCGGGAGGAAAGTCAGTGAAGATATTTTGCAAAATCCTGTAATGAATGTGCTCTATTCTATCCCTGACCCAGTGTCTATCTCCGCTGGGAGCACTGGTTCAACAATTTTGGGTCCCAAACATGAAAATATCTGACTCAAATCAAAGATGTGGAAGTAAAACTGAAAAACAACCAATTAAACAATTGGGTATTTCATTGATCGTTAGAGGAAAATGTTTTTATTCTTTTTATTGTAGTTTTTAATGGAAGTGAGTGACTCTCATTGACATGAATTAACAGTGTCCATCAGTGCAAGGGAAATGTTCACAAAACTGGGTTTACCGCTGGATTTGTCAACTGTTCTGTTGATGATCTTCAAGGGGATGGCTTCATGTCCCACCACACAGGAGTAAGAAGCGCCGCTGGACCATTCCTCTGCTGCAATGGATAACAGGCTGTACATGAAGAAGGAGCTATCGCCGTTCTCCGCCACCACCTCGGTGTTCCTGTAGTTCCCGGGATTCACCGGCTTGTCGTTGACGGTCCATTTGACGAAGATCTCTCGGGGGGAGAAACCTCTCACTAAGCAGCTGAGGGAGACGAAACTCTGAGCGGAGACGTCTTCTGCCGAGGGCAGGAGGACAGAGACGACCGGTTCCCGCGGATTTGGATCTGCAGAAAATGTACAATAAATGTCAATAAACTGGAGAATTCTGGAGACAATGAAACCACAGGTTAGATCTCAGAAAAATGTGCTTCGCTTCTGATTTTAACTCTTCCCATTTTTGATTTGCAGCTTGGAGGGGAGATGAACACAATTGTTTTCTCAGATAACTCAGGGGGGGTGGAGTGGAAAGATTCAGAAAGTTTACAGCACAGAATCAGGCCATTCGGCCCAACTGATCTACTTTTTCTTTTTGGTTTTCTGGTTTTTGATGCTCCACATCAGGCTCCTCCCTTATTCTTCGATCTAAACCCAATAACATCGCCTACAGTTCACCTTTCACTCATCAACACATCAAACTCCTCAGAAAAATATCAATCAGTGCAGAGTCGTTTAGTTCAGGGGAGAACATTAATGCACTGAATACTAACTATTGAGTAGTACACTTTCACTGGAGATAGACACAGTGATGCATTTACATAGAAACATAGAACAGTACAGCACAGTACAGGCCCTTTGGCCCTCAATGTTGTGCCGAGCTATGTCCGAACCCAAGATCTAGCTAATCCACTCCCTATCATTCTGGTGTGCTCCATGTGTCTATCCAATAACCGCTTGAAAGTTCCTAAAGTGTCTGACTCCACTATCACAGCAGGCAGTGCATTCCACACCGTAACCACACTCTGAGTAAAGAATCTACCTCGGACATCCCTCCTGTATCTCCCACCATGAACCTTATAGTAATGCCCCCCTAGTAACCCGAGGAAATAGTCTCTGAACATCCACTCTATCAATCCTCCTCACCATCTTATAAACCTCTATTTAGTCGTCTCTCATCCTCCTCTGTTCTAAAGAGAAAAGCCCCAGCTCCCTCAACCTTTCTTCATAAGACCTGCCCTCCAAACCAGGCAGCATCCTGGTAAATCTCCACTGCACTCTCTCCAATGCTTCCACATCCTCCTTATAGTGAGGTGATTAGAACTGCACACAATATTCCAAATGTGGTCTCACCAAGGCTCTGTGCAATTGCAGTATAACCCCACGGCTCTTAAACTCTAACCCCCTGTTAATAAACACTAACACACTTTAAGCCTTCTTCACGGCTCTATCCACTTTAGTGGCAATCTTCAGAGATCTGTGGATATGAACCCCGGGATCTCCCTGTTCCTCCACATTACTCAGAACCCTGCTGTTGACCCCACATTTATTGCTTCAATCTCTCAGCTCACCTGTTTCCTTGTGGATAGATGCTCTTAAAGGAGTCGGCAGATCCTGATGGCTCACCACGCACTCAAACACAGCCGCACTCAGCCAGGCTTGTGTGGAGATGCTTAATTTGCTGATCACGCTGTCACGATCCGCTCCGGGCTTTTCGGCAATCTCTGATTTCAAATACTTCCTGTCTCGGATCCAGGACACGTTAACTCCATCAGGAGCATGAGAAATGATGCAGGTTAAGGTCACGGTCGCCTCCAGTAAGACCTGTTCTATTGGTGGTGGCTGTATCTTCACTGTGGTATCAAGGCACAGGGGAGGATCTGTGAATGAGAAATGAAAATGAGCCCTAGTTCCCCTTCAGAAGCAGGACAGCAGTCTTCAGCCTGAAGGAGACAAAGTCGCCTTCAATATATCAATCTCTAACTCTCGCCTTTCACCTTCCATGGCGAATGGGAAGCCAGCTTGCTGTATGGAATTATTCCCTGTATTAAATATTGGAGCAGCGGTAACATTTCCATGAATCAGAATTGGAGAATTCCCAAACAAACACACCATCCTGATCTCAGGGAAAAAGTACTGGCCGTTGGTTTATAAATAGGGTGGATGCACTTTCTAATATTTTACCCCTGTGCTGTGACCTATGAAACATTCTCACACCTACTGTCTCTCCGAAGTTTACCAGCTGTCTCAGGAACAAGCTGACATCAAGGCCATCTCACTCACTATATTGCTTCAAACCGAAAGGGGGCACTCTTTTAAGGGGAGGCAGTGGCATATGGTGTTGTCAATGGACTTATAACCTAGGGCAAGACTCTGGGGACACAGATTCGAATCCCATCATTGCAAATGTGAAATTTGAATTTTGTAAAAATCTATAATTTAAAGTTGAAATCGTTCTCATGAAGCGATTGCTGTAAAACCCCTCCTAGTTCACAAATGTTCCTTACCAAAATCAACCTGCTGTCTTTATCTGGCCTGGCATGCATGTGACTCCAAATTCACAGCAACGTGAGTGACACTTCAGTGCCCTCAGGTTTGGGAAATAAATGCACATCTCAGGAAGGGATAACAAAAAATTGTTTTTCTGATGAAATTCTGAATGAGATATTGTCCTAATGCAGCAAACTACAGGACAATAACTCACAAGTTGTTCAATGCTTTGTACCAACTTTAATAGATCCCTAATTCTGATTAACATCAGAATGATAAGTGTTGTACTGTGTTTGAGTATCTTACCCTGAGATGCGCTGATGTTCAGACTCTGAATGTGTCCTTGATGAGTGACCTGGCAGGTATAGACCGCTTTGCTGAACCATTCCCCAGCGGAGACTGTCAGCCGACTGCTGGCCGAGAAGTTCCCGTTCAATCGACAGGGGGGAGAGGTGACAATTCCTGAATGCGTGGGTTCCCCATTCTTCAGCCAACTCACTTCCATTGACCCTGGCTGGAAATCGATGATTGAACAGACGATGATTGCGAATTTCCTGTGTGAGATTTCTTCACTGGAACTCACGGTGAGGATAAGAGTTGGATGGATCACAGGCGGAGGGCCTTCAGGGAAAAAAAAACAGATCAGTCATTTCCTGCAGAAGATGTGGATCAATTAAACTTTTGTCAACTGAGGGTAGTAAGGGCTTGGAAAGCCCTGTCTGCAGCATTGTGGACTCGCCAACTTTAAGGGCGTCCAAATGGTCAGTGGATAGTCATATGGATAATATTGGAATAGTTTAGGTTAGAGGGTCATGAGATTGGTTCCACTGGTCGGCGCAACATCGAGAGCCGAATGGCCTGTACTGCGCTGTAATGTTCTATGTTCTATGTTCTAACTCATTTGCAGTCAATAGACACTAACTGGACCAATCCAGAGAGCCGAATGATGCACATCTATTTAACTGAGTTATAACCAAGGCCCCACATGTTAACCACAGTGTTTCTGTTTCACACAAGCTCCATAACACTTACATGGTATTTCAATGCTCTTGGCTGTGTTGATGTGTCGAACCTCACAGTCAATTCTGGGACAATCTCCCGCTGAGTCGCTGATGGTTAACTGGCTGCTCAGGGTGTAGGTTCCCTTCGTGTTTCTCACTGATGGGTAAGTCTTAAACCCACTGGGGACCGTTTGCCCATTTTTCTTCCAGGTCACTTTGGAGACATCTGGAAGGTAATCCATCGCCAAACATCCGAAGGTGATGGAGCCGTCGGAGTTCTGTTGCTGACAGGGGGAGACCAGGCCATACAGAGTGGGCGCAGACGGTGTCGCTGGGAAAGAATAGCCAATTGAACAAGTTAGACTCTTACTTGCATTTATTAAGTCATCAAACATTGTTACAAATAGGTTTCTATATTAGATATAGCTCTTGGTGTTAAAGGGATGAAGGGATATGGGTAGTAGGTGTGATCAGGATAGTGATGAGCTCTGACCAAAGTGAAAGGCGGAGTAGGCTCCAAGGGCCGAATGGCCTACTCGAGCTTCTCTTTTCTATGTTTCTATCTCCAACATTGATTTGAATTATGAACTTATCCCTAATATTTCCCGATTAAATCTTTCATCCGCCTTTGCGATGATGTTACTTCTATCATTTGGGAATTGTCATCTCTGTAGAAACTCATATCCCTGTCTCCACTTCTATCAAATTAGGAAGAAAAAATACATTCTGTTAGTCTCACAATGACATGTCATTCATTGGATTGACAGAGAACAGCAAAGATTGTCTCCATTATTGCAGCAACTATTTATTTCTCAACAACAGCAGTGTGTGATGAACCGCTGTTTATTTCTCAAACAACAACACTTTGTGATGAAGAAGTTCTCCCTTCATTCAGACTATCCACTCACTTGATGAGGGAGCTCCAACAGCTTGTGATTCCAAATAAACCTGTTGGACTTTAACCTGGTGTTGTGGGAATCCTTACTGTGCCCACACCAACCTCACTCCGGCATCTCCACACTAGTTTTGGAAATTGCCTGGGTTCAAACTGATTGGTGCCCCTTCCTCTCTCCAACTCACTGCCTCTCACCCCACAAAACGGAGATTAGTGACTTTGCTTCAAAAATACCTCCGGAATGAATACTTACTGAATGATCAGGAAACTCTAAATGTCATTATAAACTCAAATAAATCCAACATTTATTGACGGATTGACGGATCATACATTAATACCAAGAGTTTCCCATTTGGGCCCTGAAGTCTCCTCCATCATTCACTGAGATTACAGATGAGCCGATTGTGGTGCTAGCTCTATTCTGAACCTCCTCACTCCGCCATCCATCACCCGCTCTGTGCCCATTTCCCCAGCTCTTTGCCCTTTCCCCTGGGTCTCTGCCTTTCACGGTGGCTCTTTTCCCCTTTTATCCAGCTCTCTGTATTTCCACCTGGTTCTCTACACTTTCCTCCAGCTCTGTGCCCTCTCCCCCGGCTCTCTGTTCTTTCCCTCAGCTCCCTACGCTGTCCCTCAGCTCTCTGCCCTCTGTCCCTGCTCCCTATCCTCTTTCCCCTTTCCCCCAGCTCTCTGACCTTTCCCCCTGACTCTCCTGCCCTTTCCCCTGGGCTCTCTGCCCTGTCCCTTGGCTCTCTGCCCTTTCTCCTGCCTCCCTGCCCTTTTTCGTTCCTCCCCGCCCTTTTTCCTTGTTCTGTCCCCTTTCCCTGGTCTTTCTCCCCTTTTCCCCATCTCTCTGCCCTTCCTTTCGGCTCTCTCCCCTTTCACTGGTCTCTCTGCCCTTTCCCCTTGCTCCCTGCCCTTTCCCCTCTCTCTCTTCTCTTTTCCACGGCTTTCCGCTCTGTTCCCCGGCTATGTGCCCTTTCTCCGGCCTCTCGGCCCTTCCCCCAGCTCTCTGCTATTTCCCCTGGCTCTCTGCCCTCCCCCCACCCCGGCTCTCTGCCCTTTCCCCCGCCTCCTGTTCCCCCTGACTCTTTGCCATTGTCCCTGGCCCCGAGCCCCCAGCGATTCCCTCCAGCTCTCTGCACTCCCAGTGCAGCTCCCACCTTTCAACACCAAACTGCAGCTTGAGATCTTTCTTCTCTCTCGTTGCAGACCCTCCCCACACAGATTCAGTGAGTGTGAGTGAGAGAATGTGAGTGTGTGAGGGTGAGTGATTAGATGAGTCAGAGTAGATGAGTGATGTGTGAAGGAAGGTGGGTAAGTGAGGGTGAGTGAGTGAAGTTCTTTGAGTGAGAGTGAGTGATTGAGGGTGAGTAAGTGTGGGTGAGGGTGAGAGAGCGTGAGTAATTGAGGGTGTGTGTGAGAGGGTAGGTGAGTGAAGGTGGCTGAATGTGAGTGAAGGTGGCTGGATGAGTGTAGGTAAGCAAGATTGAAATAATAAGGGAGAGTGAGTGAGGATGTGTGAAGGTTCGTGGAGATGGGTGAGTGGAAGTGAGTGAGATTGAGTGAATGAGGGTGTGAATGTAACTGTGTATGTAAGGGTTGAGAGTGAATGAGTCAGGGTGTGTTATTGAGGGTGGTGTGTGAGGGAAAATGAATGTGGATGGGTGGGAGAGTGAGGGTGATTGAGTGAAGGTGTTTGATGAGGATGAGTGATTGAGGATTTGTGAGTTAGGTTGCGTGATGTTGAGTGATGATGAGTATGTGAGCTTGTGTGAGTGAAGGTAGGTGTGTGAGTTTGAGTCAGTTTGAATGGGTGAGGTGGCATAAGTGAGAGAGAGACAGAGAGAAGGTCATTGAGTTGAGTCTGTGGGGGTGAGTGAGTGAGTGTGAGAGAATGGGGTGAATGAGTGAGGGTGAGTGAGACTGAGTGAGACTGGGTGAGTGAGAACGGATTAGTTGGATGAGTGAATGAAGGTGAGTATGAATGTTGGTGACTGACTGAGGGTCTAAGTCAGTGAGTGAGGTTTAGTGAGTGAGGCTGAGTGAGTGATGGTGTATGACTGTGGGTGGCTGAGTGACAGTGAGTTAATGAGGGCGCGTGAGGGTGAGTGCGTGAGGGTGAGTGAGTGAATGTGGGTGCGTGACTGAGGGTGTGAGAGTGAGTGAATGTGAGTGAGTCAGTGAGGGTGTGAGAATGAGTGAGTCAGGGTGAGTGATTGAGGTTGAACGAGTGAAGTTGAATGAGTGTTCGTGGGTGAGTGAGGATGGACGAGAGTGAGTGAGCAAATATGAGTGAGTGATTGTGAGTGAGTGAGGGTGTGAGGATGAGTGAATCAGGGCGTGTGTTTGCGTGAATGAATGAGCTTGAATGAGGGTGTGTGAGTGCTTGTGGGCGAGTGAGTGAGAATGGATGAGAGTGAGTGAGTGAGTATGAGTGAGTGATTGTGAGTGAGTGAGTGAGTGAGTGTGAGTGACTCAGGGTGAATCAGGATCCGTGAGTTTCTGAGGTTGAGTGCGTGAGGGCGAGTGCGTGAGGGTGGGTGAGTGGGGATGAGTGAGTGGGGATGAGTGAGTGGGGATGAGTGAGTGGGGATGAGTGAGTGGGGATGTGTGAGTGGAGGTGAGTGAGTGGGGGTGAGTGAGAGGGGGTGAGTGAGAGGGGGTGAGGGTGTGAGGGAGTGTGTGTGAGGGAGTGAGTGTGAGGGAGTGTGTGTGAGGGTGGATGAGTGAGCAAGGGTGAGTGAGTGAGCATGAGTGAGTAAGCGTGAATGAGGGTGAGTGATTGAGGGTGAGTGATTGGGGATGAGTGATTGTGGTTGAGTGTGTGAGGGTGAGTGAGTGAGGGTGAGTGAGAGAGAGTGTGTCAGTGAGGGAAGGTGGGTAAGTGAGGGTGAGTGAGTGAAGTTGTTTGAGTGAGGATGAGAGATTGAGGGTGCGTGAGTGAGTGTGGGTGAGGGTGAGAGAGTCAGTGAGCCACCTCCTCCTCTCCCTCTCCATCGATCTTTCCCCGATTCTCTCCATTGATCAGCTTTCAGTAACAGGGCTGTGTAAAGTCAGGAATCAGTGTAGATCACCGGGCAGCTGCTTTAATGTCGGGGCCTTTCTTTCAGAAACACGGATCAGTGAACAAATAGACAGACTGAGGGAGCTGGAAGGGAAGCTTCCAGCAAAACTAGGATCACACAGGAATCAAACACCAAGTTTACACCAGTATTGGGGAGCCAGGCGGACTTAGTCTCAGCCAGATCCCTTCTTATTGATTGTGTCTTTGTGTCCGGTGTAACACATGGAAATCCCTACTTCTGACCTCATGTTGGATGGAATGTGTCATTGATGAAGCAATAGAAGATTGTTGGACCCAGAACAGCCCCCTGCCGAACTCCTGCAGTGATTTCTCAGCTTAGATGTTTGACCTCCAACAACCATCACCATCTTGCTTTGTGCTAAATATGACTCCAGAGAAGAATTTCCAGCTGAAACTTATTCACATGAGTTTTACTCGGGCTCCTCGATCCCACCCTCATTCAAATGTTACCGGGGGAGGGGGGAGGGGGTGGCCGAGGTGGCACAGTGATTAACGCTGCTGCCTCACAGTTCAATTCCCGATATGAGTCATTGTGTATGGAGTTAGTAAGTTCACCCCGTGTCTGCTTGGGTTTCCTTCGGGTGCTCCTGTTCCATCCCACAGTCCAAAGACGTTTGGGTTCAGGGCACTGGCCGTGCGAAATTGCCCCTTAGTTTCAGGAGGTCTAGTTAGAGTAAACACATGTGGTTATGGGGATAGGGCTTTGGTGGGATTCCTGTTGATGCGGACTCGATGGGCTGAATGGCCTCCTTCTGTACTGTAGGATCTCGTGATTCTATTCTATGATGTAAATGACAGTCTCTCTGACATATGTGAGGTGGAAAGTGTGTGAGGTGTGTTTGGGTGTGTGTTTGATAGAGAGAGGGGTGAATGTGTGTGTGGAGGTGCCTGTGTGTGACAGACTGTGTTTGCACATGCGTGAAACAGTGGGCTGCGTTTGCAAGAGGGGGCAGTGTACCTATTGGAAAGCAAAATAAACTGTTCATGAGTGTGTGGAAGTGTGCACGGGATTGTGTGTGAGAGAGAAAGATGTGTGCAATGTGTGTGTGTGATCGAAGCAAAGTGTGTGTGTGTGTAACAGAGAATGTGTGTGTGTGTGTGCGTGTGTGTGTGCGTAACAGAGAATGTGTGTGGAGGTGTGTGCGTGTGAGTGTTTTTGTGCATGAGATGTGAGAGACTGATTGAGAGAGCGGGAGTATGCCTGTATTTATATTTACATGAGAGAGAAAGTAAGTGTGCGTATGTATGTGTGAGAGAATATGAGCATCTGTATGTGTGTATTTATGTGTGTGAGAGTGTGTGATGTGTGTAAGTCTCTATCTGGCTGATTCAGTCTGGAAAAGCACCCTCACTCCACACATACTCACCCACTCACACAGTAAGTGGGAGTGACAAGTGAGCACAATACGGACTGTGGGGCACGGGTTGGGAAAACATTTAAATCTTTCACAAGTCATTCACAATTAAATAATTTCCTCTTTCCTCAATGAGAGAAACTTGTAAAACCTCACGCAATCTGACACAATCCAGGGCAAAGCCACCCACAAGATTACCCACCTCCTCATTCACCCTATTCACTCTCTCCATCACTAACAGGCAGTGTCAGCACTGTGTGTATTATATACAACATGCACTGCAGCAACTCACCAAGGCTCCATAGATTACACTGTCCAAACCCGCTGCCTTTACATCCTAACAGGACAAGGGCAGCAGCCACATCTGAAACACAATAACCTGTAAGCTCCCCTCCAAAACACACACCATCCTGACCTGAAACAATATCTCAATTCATTCATAATCGCTGGGTCAAAATCCTGGAACTTCCTGCCTAACAGCAGGGCGGATGCCTGCAGCATATGGACTGCAGTTGTTCAAGGATGCTTCATATCAATACTTTGTGAAGGAACAATGAGATTATAAATTCTGGCCCCGCAAATGTTTCTAAAATGCCTTTAGAAGATTAAAAATAATATGCAAGTGAATTTGACCCTTCAACTGTCAAACTAACAGTACGGAGCACAATATAGTAAATCTCACTTTGTATTTGTTCATCGAACATTCCCAAGGCCGGTACATCACTGCTTAAAAATCACCCAATTCTCCCTCTACAGTCTGATGTTTCTGCTTCTCTGATGGACACAATATGCTTCAGGGACTTAATTTCTGAGACACCGAGTCAAACAGTCACATTTCCCACAGATACAAGTGCATTGAAGAAATAAATCAAATTTCACTTCCTGCAGTACAGGAGAAGGAATCAAAAGATTTATAACCAGTCAGGGAGATTCCTGGTCCCAACACAGTGACCACACGCCCTGAAACAGAACAGACACAAACAGTTCAACAGTCGAGTTCCCAGCAGAAAGATCTGTTCAATCTGTCAATTTCAAACTGTTGGGTTCTCATTGATCAATAGTCAAGTTACAACAGAAAATCAATAACCTATTTCAAATTAAACGGGTATTCAGAACTCCTCTCGACTTTTAATTATTTCTCTCTGCCTGTATCACTTCGCGAAAATTGTGTAAAAATGTAATTTCGCTGAAAATGAGCAAAAATAACAGATTCAGGACAGTTCAATATCCCTATCAGAGATACAGTGACACAGTAACAGTTCAATGTCCCTAACAGAGATACAGTGACACACTAAGAATTAAACAAACCGGGAAATATTTACATTGAAAATCGTTACCTGATTGGATCTAATTTCTTAATTAAATGTAATCAACAAAATTATCAAGGCAAAACAATTTATCGAGCCGAGCACAGCTGAGTAAAGAAATGTTTTGTTTTTGAATTCATTTTGATACAATTAAATATTCTCTAAGACTGATGATATTTTGCACGCTAGTGCAATATTCAAGGTCTTTTGTTTTAAATTAATCAGCGTTAATATTACATTTTAAGTAATTGTTAATTGTCAGTTAGTTCTCCTGTCAGCTGATATGTTCTCTGTAATAAAATGAGTTTTCAATCATTCAAAACGTGCTTCTGTCCCCAACATTGTTAAATAATTAGGTTACAATTAAATCTCAATGTTAAACTATAATTTCAAATTACTGAATGGAAACATTCAAACATCTGTCATTCATTTACTTAAATCTAATCACATTGTAATATTTTACTTTTTCACTTTTACTACAAATATCTTATTACAACGAACAAACGAGTTAAAAATGCAGATTTCTGACTTTGTCCAGACTGTAACGGCCTGGCCGTTTGAAATCAATAATACTGCTTCCTAGATTTAATAATTTAGGCCACCCATATAACAACTTCATTAGTGAACACATTGTTTAATTAAAGAAGATCTGAATTAAACAGTGCAAACATAAAGACGATAATTGATTCAAATGCTCTGTAACGCTAAAAACACGATGCAGAATATAAGTCTCAACCTTTTCTTCATTATAATATTTAATAAGAATTAAACATAAGCTTCAGTTAGTATGAATTCTTCCATTCTGTCATTTATTCTGTGTTTAACATTAATGGGAGACATGATGTTATTAAGTGCTGAGCTAATATTATTTTTATAGTATTTATAATATCATATTATTTTCCTATAAAGTAATCTTTTTGAATTTCAAGCATTTAATTGTCAGTCGGTAGCCAGTTTCTGTTGACACTTTACTACAATTCAAACACAATCATTTGAACAATTTTACTTGAGTGTCAGCGAATTTCATCTGTCAGAAAACTGTGTTCAGTCTGTCAAATTTTTATAAACTGTTTGATTCTAATTGATCAAAGGTCAAATTACAACAGTGAAAAAATCAACAAACATTTTAAATTAACCTGATGTTCATTTTAAAACTCCCTTTGCCTTTTAACTATTTCTCCCTGACTGTCTCAAATTACAAAAACTGAGCAATTATTTTTCTGAAAATGAGGACTTCGAATATAACAGATTCAGGGCAGTGTAATGTCCCTAACAGAGGTACAGTGAATTGTAATTCATGTTTTATTTTACTATGTAACCATTAGTTAACATGAATAAAATGCCCTAACATATATTTATTGTATTTTCCGAAACATTTCTGCTTTATCCCTACAAGAATATTCAAAGGCAATTTTATTTTCATTTAGCCAGAACTGTTCAGTTTCACTGAGCGTAAACAATGCAAAAACAATTGAGGAACACTAAACAATTTCACAAATTTTGAGATACGATAAGTAATTAATTATCTCGGTATCTAACTTAAAAAAATACTTAGAACGGATAATCTGGTTCCAATTGCATAGAAAAAAAATTAATAATCGGATACAAAAAATTCCAAAAAGGAAATTATTCTGCAAAACTCGTATTCCAGTAAATGCGAACTTAATCTGGGATATACCGATTAATGCAAAGTATCTTGTTCAACTGAGCACGGCTGTGAAAACAGCAGGTTATTATTGAAATAGCTTCTGAATTGTCACAAAATATTTCCAGTCTGGAAAATGTTCTGGTCATGTTAATTGTGTGAAATACACAACAGAACTATTAAAGGGGATTATTGCTAAATTATTAATATAAAATAATCTGTGGTGAATATGGAGTTAAATTACCGAATAATAATACTTTGATTTACATTAATTTTACTATTAAACTTGTTCATGGGAAGTTTGTGATTGCAGCAAAGACTAAGTGTCCGAATGAGCGTTGTAAGTCATGACTCACTTGAATTTGTAAACGTTATTTAAAATTTCTAAAAATGCTGTGATATCTTTTAGGTGTTCTTTCCCCCCAACCTGCTTGTTTTCTCCCTACAAGAATTTTCAAACTCAAAGATTGTTTCTGTTCAACCAGAAAAGATCTAAACTCTCAACGGCACCGTTATACACTATTTAAACAACACAGAAATAATGCCACAAAGCCAAACCACTGCACAAATTTTAGACATTCACAGTGACTGCACCACAGAATCTCCTCAGCAGAAACACAACAAAACACATCAATGAGGGAATGAATCCGCTTCACAGAAAAACAGATCAATTATCCATTCAACAGAATCAAATGTAACATTGCAAAATAAATCTCAATATCGAATCTAGCAAACCAGCTGTTAATCAATTATTAAACTAAACAGAAATCTAGAATAATAGCAATAGCATTGAGAGGACGTGGAATTTGTCCAACAAATTAGCGTTGAAACTTTATCACATTTTATTCATATTGGGTCATATTTCAAACATATTTAAACATTTGGATGGTAAAAGTTCCAGCCATCAAATGCCACCGAGATTAAACATTGCCGATACCCCAAAATCTGAATGCAGTGACAAACTATGTTCTGAACGAGCGGCTTAAGCCGTTATGACTAAAGATTTTAAACATACAAATACAATAAAGCCTGCTTTATTTCTCCCAGCAGTCATGCATCAAGCAGTTGCGACCCGCAGAATGTTCATATTCAATCACAAAACGTGTAACAGCTCAGTGTCACTGAGCTCAAACAATGCAGAAATACCAAATTAATTCACAAATTTTACGTATTTAAAGTCACCCAGATACATAATCTCCTCACCAGAAAAAAAAAACGCATCACAGAGAGACTGAACCCCGCTTCATGCGGAAGCAGCTCAATTCTACAAACACTCTCAACAGAATCAAATATAACATTTACAGAAATGTTTAATGTAAATTCCAGCCAATTCGCCCATCACCAAACTAATTCATGTTTAGAATAAGCAGAAATTATTGCACAGCAGCACCAGCATTGTGAGTGAGTGTAACATTTTCACTGGATAAATATAGAAATTTTAGATTGTTTTAATTTTTTGGTACAAATTTCAAACACTTGTGCAGTAGATGGTACAAACCGCAGCCACTAGATGTCACCGAGATTAAACGCTGCAGAAACGCTGAATTGTATAACAGACATTCGGATTTTAAAGTAACCCAACCACACAATAACCTCAACAGATAAACGCAAAATCCCGACAATTTGGGATTGAATCCCTCAGCAGCACCTACTGTCCAGAAAGAGCGGAATTCTAAAACCCCTTTGCAGCAGAATCACAGGAAACATTGTAACAATTCTCAACCGAGAATCCACCAAACTCACATTTATGTTACCATATGGATTATTGGTACAGATAAAAATATAAAACAAAGACACATGTAAACCAATTCTCAATAAGTGGATGGTTCTTACCTGTCGTCACCGTCACCATGGTCCCTTGTCCCCAGTAATCAAAGTAGTCACAGTGTCACATTCCGTAGGCTGTGTCATACAATAACCGTCCCTGCACAAAATAGACACAAAATCACCATTATTTTAAATATTCACAAATCCAAGGAAAAGCAAAATCAATTAATATTCATTAAATTATAATTGTATTTCTGGATACCATTTGACATTCATAAATGAACCTAAAGTTTTATATTTCACAGAGTGACACGTGAACATGTTGTTGAAAACACACATCGATAATTGAGTAATTATCAAGATTTTCCATGTTTATTCTTGTCATGTGGTCAGTGCTGGACATAAATAATACTGTACTGTGATTACAGTTGGGATTTAAAAGTGACACTGATCCAGTTTCAGTCAATCAGTGCTGAGGGGTTTTTGTATTGACAGTAACTGCTGTGCCATCCAGTAATCACAGTGAGACACAGCATGACAAATACTGAGGCGGACTGTTAACTGTAAAATACAGACAGTTAATTTCACTGCTATTTCAAAAGCCTGTTTCCAGCTCGTTAAGGGTGACTCAGTGAGATATTTCAATTTTTACTGGTCATGATATTGATAAAGGGGGTTAGAAACTTTTACATTCTCTGTGCACATTCAGCGTGTAAATCAATAACAATAAAATTGAAGCATTTTACATCTTAAAAAGAAACAATGTTGTTTCTAAGTATTATTCTGTTGAACACTCATTTACTTTGGCATTCGGCAATGGCATTGGTCACAAATTTAAGCAACGTCCTTTTCTGAGGTTTTTGTATGAGGATGGCGCTTTTCTCAGCACTGTGACTCCCATAGTATATCACAGTGACACACACCCATACAAAAACTGCACTCACTCTGTTCAGTCCTGCTGTTCAATATTCACGGTAAATGGACCATTAATTTCGCTCTAATGTAAAATGGAGGCGACTGTTTATATAACACAATCTATCATAAACATTAAAAAGGGTAATATATCGTGTGTGGTACTTGCTGAAACTACAATGAATAGAAAGTCAGTGAAAAGCTCACCAGTTATATCGGTGAGTTTGGGAAGATTTACTGTTAAATGCTTTCTGTGTTACTTTTATTTAAATCACGATTATAGTTTGTTTCTGACCACCCTCGATCATATTGCATTTAAAACAGATACTGACCTTCAGGTTATGATGGAAGTTGCGGAATCCCCTGTCGGGCTGTTCTTGTCCGGGTGCAGCCCTGGATCCTCTCGCTGTGTTGTCTTGCACAGTAATAGATGGCCGTGTCTTCGATCTTTAGGCTCCTCATGTCCAAAGAGAAGATGTTGTTTGAAGTGTCTTTGGACGCAGTAAATCGACCCTTAATTGATGGCGCGTAGTAGCTGCTGCCGGAGTTATAGTAGTAAACCAGCCACTCCAGGCCCTGTCCGGGAACCTGCCGGATCCAACCCATCCAGGCATTGCCAAGATCGAACCCGCTGGTTTTACAGGTCAGTTTCAGGGAGCCTCCGGGACGCCGGGTCTCTGCCTCTGGCTGGGTCAACACAATCTCCGACTGGACACCTGTAAAAATAGATCAAAAACACCGGGGATTAATCTTAGTGAAATGATTGCTGAGTCTGGAACATTCCAGAGAGACACTAACACTGAGACAGTAACAGTGAGAGACTTGAACAATCATAAAAAAATACTCACCAGATAAGAAAGTCAGCAACAAACTGAGAGAAATGGCCGACCTCATCTTTCTGGTGATTTGGGGGAAATGGTTGTGTCAGGAACTCAGTGAACAAACCAGCTCCCGGACTGTTGGATTCCGGTCCCAGTGAGCGGTATTTAAATACCCGGCAGAAGGAGGCGGCTTTCCAGGCGCCGCCTGTTGATTCCCTGCTGGAGGCGGCGCCTGGATCCACGTCCCACCTTCCACACCCCCAACAGAATGGACTCGGAGATTTACAATAGATTAATATTAAAATGGGCATTTTATCTGTATCGGGATATTTGTTTGGCTGAAATGTTCATTGTATTGTCCCCATTATTTCTGATGGTGATGTTACAGTTCATCATCTCTTTACTTTTAAAATAACTCATTCCATTGTAAATATGGTGATTTTATTACCACACCCCCAACAAGAAAATAAATCTAAAAATGATGAACTAACATTTTGTAACATTAGACAATTTTTCAACAATTCCGTGTCTCTGCCACATTACAATAATAAAGCACATTTTATCAGAAGAAATACCATCGATTTCTGTAATTAAATATGTAGAATATACAAAGTGATTCTATATACAGTGTGGATGGCTATCACTGTACAATTTGGGTTTGGAGATGAGAAGAAACTCTCACACAATACAATGTTTCTCCTTATATTTTCAAACTGTCCCAATCTCGAAGACAGGCCTTTGAAAATAATGAGAACCCTAACCTAATAATTAAATAGTGAGTTGATAGAGAAACATTAAATTGATTTTTGACGGAGAAGTTAATGAATCGGAACGGACACTGAGATCATTAAAGTTCTCCTTCAGCATCCAAGTCATTGCAACTCACTCTATTGGCCACCGGCTGTCTAACATACACTGGTATTGGGAACACAGGATATCAGGACTTTGCGGCACATTGCACAATATCACAAGAATAAATGTTTTATCTTCCATTGAATCAGGTTATGAACTGATCATTTGTCCACTCATTGGCAGCTATGAGAGGAACTCTTCAATAACAGAAATCAGATTATACTGTACAATAGAACACGGTGCTAATCAGGTACAAGACACGCTGCTGTTTCAATAGGATGCAGAACTTTCAGAATATTCCAGGAATCCCCGGTGTTCATGTCAGTTTTATGATGTTGTTTTAATATTATTTCATGTCATTGCACCGATTTTACTTCGCTGGGGAACTGGGCCCAACAACATCCCTCTCTCCCATTTCATGAAGTGATTAATAAACAGACTTTAATTATTGGAATGAAATTTACTCGGAAACTATACAAATGAAAAAAATCATCCGGTCACTTTATTGTTTGACATAGTATTTACTCAGGTAATGAACAGGACACTGAATGAAAATATTTGATTAGAATGATTGCGATTTAAATTGTGGGAATGAAACATTTACTGTTTAAATGTCTGAATCCCATTTTGTCCATTCAGCTTCACGCTAATCTGTCCCATACAGTGTTTGGCAGCAATCCAGGCTGCTGTCAAATGCTCAAAGTTATTGACAGGAAACATCTGGGGCTGTTTGTGCAATAGATCAAAGATCAGTTTCATCAGAACTGACCGCTTGGCTCCAAGCCAACTTAAAACCCTGCATGTTGTCAGTAAGGTCTATTTATAAACAAATCTACCCAGCAACAGTACTGGAGGCACTTGAATTTTTGGAAGTTATAAATCTAGATGATGTTTTCCCATCTCTAAAGAAAGGATTATTTTCCACCTTCTCTGGCACCCAATTAACAACAATGATGATTTTTCCAACACATCAGGATATTGTGATGGACGGACAGAAATAATCACAGGTAGACTGAAAAATGGCTCAGAGAGATGATACATGCTGTTATATTTGAGCATGCACATTTATATTTTATCTCCTTTTATCTTTCCATGGGATGTTTGTTTGGAAAGACCAACACTCTTTGCCTGTCCCAAATTCCTTTAAATTGACTGGTTTTCGAGGACACTTCTGAAGATATTAAAGAGTCAGCTATTTTGCATTCAGTCTGCAGTTATATCCTTGTGAGACAATGTATCGATGGCAGATTTCCTCCATTGGGGAATCAGAGCGGTTCCAATGATCGCAATTACTATCCATTCCAGATTTATCAATAGAATTCAAAATCTACCTGCGGGAAGGGCCCGACTTAATTCCCCGTCCTCACATCATTGCCCTGGGCCTCTGGATCACTGGATCAATTAAAATAATTGATGTCACCATCTACACAAACAATAAATGTATGACTGTGTTGACACAGGAATGAATGGCATTTGAATGACTGATGGATGAATGACTGTTGGATGCCTGAATATTTTGATTGAGGAATTAGTGAACGGACTGGTGGATTCATTGATAAATGGTGCTGAATGATGTTGTTCTATATTTCCATATTTGTGTTTGACTACTTCATAAATTGAAACAACTCCTTTATTCAATGTGTGCCCATCTAATACCTTCAATCCTTCCAGAGTGTCTGGGTGAAATACATTTCTCGGGAGTTAGCAAGCTGATCCTCTTGAAGAGTAGGGGGAGATTTTCCTGCAGTTCGCATGGTTCATTTCTCTGCTGATGCTGAATCTTCAAATCCAGGACAGAAAGAGAGAGCATGATATGGTTGAGGAGGAATGATTGTACAATATAAAATACTGGCTCTTTCATATACAACAAATTAATCAACACACCCTCACCCAAATTAGTGAAGGCAACAGGGTGAAAAGTAAATAAGGTGGCAACAGAAATATTTGCGAAACTTACTGGAAAACTACAAGTGTCACTTGTAGGCTTGTACTAGGCTTGTACTCGTTGGAGTTTAGAAGAATGAGGAGAGATCTCATTGAGACGTATGAGATGATGAATGGGATGGATAGGATAAAGGTGGAAAGACTCTTCCAGCTCAGAAAGGACAGTAGGACTAGGGGGCACAGCCTCAAGATAAAGGGGGGAGGGCGGTTTCCAACGGAGTTGAGGAAGAATTTCTTCAGTCAAAGGGTGGTGAATCTCTGTAATTCTCTGCCCGTTGAAGTGGTGGAGGCTGCCTCGCTAAATATTTTTAAGACGCGGGTTGATGGGTTTTTGATAAGCGAGGGGATTAAGGGTTATGGGGAGAGGGCGGGAATGTGGAACTGAGCCACGACAGATCAGCCATGATCTTATTGAATGGCGGGGCAGGCTCGAAGGGCCAGATGGCCCACTCCTGCTCCTATTTCTTATGTTCTTATGTTCTTATGTCACATTATTTCCCAAAACAATGTAATACTGAATCGGAATTTAAAGATTCAGTAACTTCACATGAAGTACAGGTTGTTTCATTTATATCATCACTTTGAATTTCATTCCAATAATTAAAGTCTGTTTATTAATCACTTCATGAAATGCGAGAGAGAGATGTTGGTGGGCCCAGTTCCCCAGTGAAGTAAAATCGGTGTAATGACATGAAATAATATTAAAACAACATCATAAAACTGACATGAACACCGGGGATTCCTGGAATATTCTGAAAGTTCTGCACGCTATTGTCAAGGAAGTTGCATAAATTTCCTGTGAGATGGGAAGAACAGAAATAATAGACACTATTTCCAGACACACACACAAGCTGCATCAATTCACAGAGTGATCCCAAATATCATAACAGACTTCTTCACCCTAAACTAATCAACATCTCAATCACGAACTATACCCTAAAAAAATCCTAATCCCTATCCACCCACATCATTTCTCAATGTCATCACTCTCTTCAATTTCCTCCAAATAACAAAAAAAAATCACACTGACTCGAAACGTTGGCTCTATTCTCTCGCCACACATGCTATCAGACCCGTTGAGTTTTTCCAACATTCATTATTTTTGTTTCAGTTTCCAGAATCTGCAGTATTTTGCTTTTATCAAACTGATGAACATAATTGGTGAACTAATTGTTTATCTGTATGAATTGATGATAACTGGGGAATTGGAACAACCTCGCCTGAAAATTCCTCTCCAAGACACTCACAAACATCACTTGGACAACTCCTTTACTTCCGCTGCGTCGGAGTCCAGGAACACCCTCCCTAAGAGCACGGTCGGTGTACCTACACTGCAGGTTCTGCAGCAATTGAATAAGGCGGCTCACCACCAGCTTACTGAATGCAATTAGCAATGGGGAATAAATGGAGGCCGAGGCAACGTCGCTTTCCTATCACAGAGTAATTGTAAATATATTCCTCATTATATATGAATGAGATCTGGTGAATGAAATTATTAAATTGCAAATGGATGGTAATTGGTGAAAATAATTACTATCTTTCTGAACTTTTTTGTATATTCTCCTTATTCGGTCCAGTGTCATTAATTACTCAGCACTGTCTCAGTTCATGTCTAAGAAGTTCCGATATCAGTAAAACTGTGCGAGACACTGCCTCAGTTTTATTTCACTTGACAATGTTATTTTTAAAAATGTTTATTTCACGGGATATGGGTCTGATTGGAATTTGGCATTTGACCATCCCCACATGGCACTCGGCACTAACACATTACTATTTTCTTGAACCAGGCCCCTGCTTATATTAAAATACAGCCTGGCTCTGTTAATACTCTGCTAGACCAGAGCTCAGTTTACATTGCACATGGCATTCTCTCTGGTGATGTAATATTTGATACTCACCCTATATATATTTCACTGTGGCAATTTTGTTCCTGCACTAACTATGCCTCTCTTTGAATTAGGTTTGTTTTACTCCACGGTTTTGTGAGAAGAAGAGATAATATGTTGGGATAAAAAAGATTGTTATCAGGCAAGATCCAGAAACGGGCAGTATTGGATCACTAGTATTTTACTGTGCTGTAATTTTCTTTGTTTTTTTGTTCTTCATTGACAGTGAATGCTACTCAGGACTTGATATCCACTTTCACTGCAGCCAGCAGAAGTAGATTTCAGATTTCTTTTCCAGTGTCCAAAACCTCACACGGTTTGTCCTTGCAGAAGGATGCAGAGAATTGTGTTCTCCCAGCCACTTTAATCATTACTGGCATTGACCAGTGCAGTAAAAACTGAGACCATGTCTAATACAATATAAACGTGGATATGGACAATTGCATAAATAAGATTGCATCGACTTCGATACAAACAGAGAGAGATCTAAATTAATATAAACAGAGACAATGTCTCGTTTAATATAAACAGAAACATAGTGACATAGAATATAAGCAGGGACAGCGTCTAATTTAGTACAGACAGATAATATATCCAATTTACTATGTGCAAAGACAGACAACATAACATTCTACATGCAAGGTAGAATGAATTAGGGTCCAGTGGAAAATAAACGAAGGCATGGCTCATAATACGAGCTGACACAGGGTAAATTTACTGTAATATAAAGATAATGGTTCAATCCCCATGAAATTTGTAAAGACGGCCGCTCTCCCATCAAACTCTTACAGGACAGGAGTAACATGGGGTTCGCTGCAGAATGCCAAGTCCCCTCTGTACTGGCAAATTAATAACTCCTAAATCAGGAATAGCATGAGTGAGATGCAAAGAGAATCTCCCTCTAAACTATCCAATTCAAACGTTCTTACAACATTATACTGTCTATAAACAGAGTGAAACTCCGTCTATAAATCTGTTCAAACAAAATTAAGGCAGAAAGAGCATGGACACTCTTCTATGTAAAATCTCTCCTGCACTCTTCCTTCCGAGATCCAAGAGGCAGGTTTAAATTAGTGTTAGGTATAGGAGAAAGAGCCGTCCACACAGTTCCACAAAACACATCCAGGCCACGTACAGCAGAGATTCGATACGGATTAAATCTTCCCTGACAAAGATATATCAACCATTCATAAACCAGGAACAATGAGTTCAGACGCAGAGTAAATATTCCTCTACTCTGTCCAGTCAAATACTCCAAGGACAGGGACAACACCGGCTAAATATAGGGAAAGATTCCACATTGAATCCTTATCACCAGGTGGAACCGAGGTTAGGTGCAGAAGAAAATGTTTCAAGCATGTCAAGATCATTGATTTCTCAAGAGATCTTTTAGAGTAAATCTCAGTCATGGATTCCTATTTATTGAATTATATTCTTTTAGAAACCTGTACCTGTGGCTGAGAGAATACATTGGGCAAACATTGATTTTATCGAACCCGGGGCAGGCTCGAGGGGCTAGATGGCCTACTCCTGCTCCCATTTCTTACGTTCTTATGTTCTTTTGCTGTGGAGTGAAGACGATGAACCATCGTGGAGAGACAAGACGCAGAAACAGACAGGAGAAAGACAGAGAAAGAGATGAAACACGGGAGATGTTCTGTGTTTTCTGTGTCATTACATTTCGGGATCAGAGGGATTATTTCCTAATTCTGAACATAGATATCATCATGATATTTTTCCTCACATAACTGATGAATAAATATTGTTGAAAAACAATCATTACTGGAATCCGTTGATTGATTTGCATGGTTACCTCTATTTCTGTGCTGTGTTGGTGGGGAAATATTTGTTGTGTTTTTGTCAGTCAACAATCTAATTTGGAATTGCTATTCTTGTATTTATTTACATAAATACCTCACTGTTTACAATGAAATGTTCATGACAGAAAAAGCAGATAAACCGTCACTTATTGATCAGTTTCAACTCAAAATAGCGATTTATTTTAAGAATTTTAACAGTTGGTTCAATATGAATAAAACTTTTTGAACATTCATAACTCTGGCTGTACTTAACTACAATAAAATAAGACATTTCATTTCAGAATTAGTTCTGAAAGTTCTGATGTCACAATTAATAAAGTATCTGTGAACAGGCTTATATTCCACTGAATGTTAATCTGATTGAGGATTTAATCTGTTTAAACTCGACAAGTTAAATAAAAAAAACAGATCTGATGTCTGAAATATTCCTTCACAAATAGTGATCACACTCACACGAGGGAAGAATAAAAAATGTGGTTATCAGTAAGAGATACAATTATTTTTGCTCTCTCACAGGCGACAGGGAAGCGGGTCCGATTCTAACATTGGGTGACTGTGTGTGGTTTTCACATTCTATCCATATCCATGTGGGTTCCCTCCGAGTGCTCCAGTTTCCTTCCACAGTCCCAGGATGTGCAGGTTAGGTGGGTTGGCTGTGATAAATTGCCCCTTCGCGCCCAATGGTGTGCAAAGTAGAATCATAGAATCGCTACAGTGCAGCAGTAGGACTAGGGGGCACAGCCTCAAGATAAAGGGGGGGCGGTTTAGAACAGAGTTGAGGAGGAACTTCTTCACTCAAAGGGTGGTGAATCTCTGGAATTCTCTGCCCGTTGAACTGGTGGAGGCTACCTCGCTAAATATTTTTAAGAAACGGGTTGATGGATTTTTGATAAGAGAAGGGATTAAGGGTTATGGGGAGAGGGCGGGAAGGTGGAGCTGAGTCACGACAGATCAGCCATGATCTTATTGAATGGCGGGGCAGGCTCGAGGGGCCAGATGGCCTACTCCTGCTCCTATTTCTTATGTTCTTATGTTCTTATTCGGTTCATCAAGTCTGCTATCCGGCAGAGCATCCTTCCCAGGCCCAATGTAAATTGTCTATGCTAAATTTCCTGTTAGTGTCCAATAATGTGTAGGTTCGGGGGATTAGCCTGTGAATATGTATGGTTGCCCGGATCGGATGAAAGCTTGCCTAGGTAGGATGCTCTGCTGGAGAGCCCGCTGCAGAGTTATTGGACCGAATGACCATGTTGAACTGTAGGGATTCTATGATTTTTTCCTCCAAGATCAGGCAGAGCAGTGATTATATTCACATTAATCTCAGCGATTCCAAAGTATTACAAATTATGGGGGAATTTGAATGTATAGAACATTTTACCAGATTTCATGTCGCCCCAAAGTTATTAAAACTCACTGAGGTACCTTTGCTGAATTTAGTCACTGTCCCCATGTTGTAACTAACCAGGTAAGTTGCGTACCACAAACTCCCAAAAACCTGGATGTAATAAATGGCCAACAAATTTGCGATTTTATTTGACAAATGAGGTTTTGGGTCGGACATTGGACAGAACAGATTTGCTATTCATAATTATATCAAGAGATTTGATATCCTGGCATTGATGTTAAATACGAATCTGGTTCTCTCTCTCTCTGATGATACCCATTGAGATGCTGAGGAGCACTGTTGCTGTTTTAGTTTTAGATTTCCGGAATCTGCAGCAATTTGCACTGATTTTATTGAATTTCTGGATGCGAGCGTCACTGACAAAGTTAACATTAATTGGTGACTGTGAACCATCTTGCTGGAACCTGCCCTCTGGATGGGTGACTTTCCACTGCAGGTTTAATAGAACTGGGTGGCTTTCTCGGATATTTCAGTGGTGGTGAAGGGTTATTTTCATCACATGGAACTGGAGTCTGTGTAGGACAGTCAGGGGAAAGATAGGAATACTCGGTTTATAGTTATTTGCAAAGAGAAGATGTTGTTTGAAGTATAAAAACAATTCTGTGGATTCTGGAATTCAAACCCAAAGAGAAAATGCTGGAAAATCTCAGCAGGCCTGGCAATATTTGTAAGAAGAGGGAACAGCTGACGTTTCGAGTCCAGATGTCCTGAGACTGTCCAGCAATTTCTCTTCACGTTGTTTTAAGTGTCTTTGGGTGGAATAAATTGATTCTGAATCTCTGGGACGGAGGAATTGTGGGTTGATCCAAGACTATCATACTGAAGGAGAGACTATAAACACTATCAGGGACTGGTCGGACCCAGACCATCCAGTTGCTGCCCATATTGAACATTTTGTCTTTACAGCTCAGTCTCAGGGAGCCTCAGGGATGCCCGGTTTCTGCCTCTGGCTGAGTCAACACAACCTCCGATTCGACACTTTAAACAAAAGCTATGAAAAGAAAACACAACTCACCCCAGACACACTCTCTCACCTTTTTCCATCAGGGACTAGGTAAAAACAAAATCTGAAGACACTACAAACCGACTCAGAAACAATTTCTTTACAGCTGCAACCAGAATTTTGAATGGATCTACCTCGCATTAAATTGATATTTTTCTAGACCCGAGCTATGACTACAACATAATATTCTTCACTCTCTCCCTTCCTTCTCTATGCACAGTATGCTCTGTCTGTATAGTGCGCAAGACGGTGTACTAATATGTGTGGTAATAATAAATCAAATAAAATATATCAAAAAACATCGAGGATTATTCCCAGTGAATTGATTGCTGACACTGGAATATTCAACAGACAGCCTAACACTGAGGCAGAAAGAGTGAGATCCATTGGAACGTCTCTGCCACTCCAAAAGGTGAAATTATATTTGAGCCTCTGTTATAGAGAAAAAGCACTTTGATTGTAAATCAAGTCCCTTAATTCTGTACCCCCCTTCACAAGAGAATAGACATAAAGAAGATAACATGACCTTATCGGGGTAAAAACGTCAGTCTGATTTGCACATTGCAGCAAAAATATAATCCATTTGAAGAATTATTATCGATTTATGTAACTAATTGCTGGAATAATTTTATTTCAGGGATGGGTAGCTGTCACTGTAATTTGGGACTGGATACAAAAAGGAGGGAAGAAATGGCATCATGTTATCGCGAGGCAATTAATGCACAAACTTAACTAATGTTCTCAGGACCTGACTTCGAATCCCACCACCACAGATGGTGGGATTTAAATTCAGTAAAAAAAGCATCTGGAAATAAGAATCCACTTATGGTCATGATATCATTGTCGATTGTGTAAAAACCTACCTGCTTCACTAATGTATTTTAGAGAAGGGAATCTGCCGTCCTTACCTGGTCTGGCCTATGTGTGATCCAAGAGCCACAGCAATGTGATTGGCTCTCACTGCCTTCGGACAAGAAGTAGGCAATAAATTCTGAACAGTCAAAGGTGCCCATGTCCATAGAATCATTACAGAGCAGAAGAAGGCCTTTTAGCCTAACAGGCCCAAACCCACAACATTCCCACCTCAGTCTATCCCCATCACCCCACTTATATTCCCTGCTAATTCTCTTGTCACGATTGGACAATTCATCATCGTGGATCAACCTAAGCGGCATATCCTTGAACAATGTGAGTAAATGAGCAAGCAATTGGAGAATATGCAGACTCCACACAGACAGACATAAACCGGGAGTTGAACCCGGGTCCCTGGCGCTTTGAGGCAGAAACCCTAACATATATGCCACCATGCCATCCACAAATTAATTCAAAAAGGACAATCCTCATGTGATGCAATATTACACGTTAGATTTCCCCAAAGGCTCCTTTACCCTGTGAAAATTAACACTGAAAGAAAACTGGTGGACTTATAATTAATTGAGCTGACAGGGAAACATGACATCGACATCAACCTTTGACAGAGAATTTATAGAATCCGAATGGACACGGTGATCAGGAAAGTTCTTTGTCAACATCCAAATCATTGCTGCTCATTTTATTGGCCACCGGCTGTAGAACATTCACTGGTAGTGGGAACTGAGGATATTAGGACTTTGTGGATATTGCACAATATCACAAAAAATAAATGTTTTGTCTTCCACTAAACCAGGCCGATTCTTCGCTCATTGGCAGCTATGAGAGCGACTGTTAATTAATCGAAATCAGATTGTGCTGGACAACAGAACATGGTGCTGATCAGGTATAAGAGAGGTTGTCTTTTTAAAGAGGTGCAGAACACTGAGAATATTCCAGGAATCCGCGCTTTTCAAGACAATTGTATGATATTATTTTAGTTTTAATTATTTTCATTTTGGGGCCATTGCACTGATCTCATTGGACTGAGGGGGTGGGGAGGTCAAAATCTCTTCCTTGCAGGTAATGACGTTACTCACAAAGTGGCTTTAATTGTTGGAAGGACATTTATTTGGAAGTTATACAAATGAAATAGCATCTGGCCAATTTACTCGTTCGCCATATTGTTTAATCACAGTGCTGCCCTTAAAATATTTTCGAGGAAGGAATACCATTTAAAAACGTGTCTTTATTATGGGAATCAAGCATTTATTGTATAACTGGATAAGTCCCATTTAATCCTTACATATTCACGTTAATCTGTCCCACGCAGTATTTGGCAGCAGTCCAACGTGCTGCCAACTGCCCGAAGATATTTACAGGAAGCATCTGACGGTGTTTGTTCAGTAAGTCAAAGATCTGTTTCCTTAGTACTGAACAGTTGGCTGCAAGCCAACTTCAAACTTTTAGCATTGTCAATAGAGCCTATTTATAAACAAATCTGCCCAGCAACAACTGGAGGCAATCTAAATTATTATTTTTAAAGCTGTGAACCGATATGAATGCTTCCCATTTCATTGGAAAAGAAAGCTACCCAGATTCTCTGGCACCTTGTTAGTAACAATGATGATCTCTCCAACCCAACAATACATTGTGATGGATGGATAGAAATAAATACAGGCAGATTGTGAGAGTTGATTCAGAGAGGTGATATATCTTATACTGCATAAATATGTAGGCTGGTGTTTTATTTCACTTTATTCTTCCATGGGACGTGGGGGTCTCTGGAAAGAACAACATTTGTTTCCTGTGCTTAATTCCTTTTCAGCTGAGTGGTGTGTTAGGGCATCTCAGAAGGCATTGCCCAGTTATATATATGGCGGTCCATCTTGAGTTACACCCTGCTGAGACCAAGTAGGGATGGCACATGCCCTTCATTGGGGAATCAGAGGGTTATCTCGTCGCTATCAGTATGAATCAAAATTTATTGATTGAATTCAAATTCCACCTGCTGCCATGGTCGGATTTAATCTCAATTTAATTTAATTTAATTTAATTTAATTTAATTCCAGAGATTCACCACCCTTTGAGTGAAGAAGTTCCTCCTCAACTTCATTCTAAACTGCCGCCCCCCCCCCCCCCCCTATCTTGAGGCTGTGCCCTCTAGTCCTGCTGTCCTTTCTGAGAGGGAAGAATCTCTCTACCTCTACCCTATCCATCCCCTTCATTATCTTATACGTCTCGATAAGATCCCCCCTCAAACTTCTAAATTCCAACGAGTACAGACCCAGTCTATTCAGCCTCTCTTCAAAGTTCAACCCCCTCATCTCCGGTATCAGCCTAGTGAACCTCCTCTGCATTCCCTCCAAGGCCAAAATATCTTTGTGCAGGTGCGGTGCCCAAAACTGCACACAGTACTCCAGCTGCGGCCTCAGCAGTACCCTGTATAGTTGCAGCAAGACCTCCCTACTTTTCTATCCTTTCCCCCTCGCTGTGAAGGCCAGCATTCCATTCGCCTTCCTGATCACGTGCTGCACCTGCAGACTGGGTTTTTGCGACTCATGCACAAGGACCCCCAGGTCCCTCTGCACCATAGCATGCTGCAGCTTTTCGCCCTAGAAAAAGTAATCCTCCCACTATTATTTATTTTTGAGAATTTATTTATTTTTATTTATTTTTATGAATTTTTACTATTTATTTTTGTGAATGGAGAATTATTGGTAATATTGGCGTCAGGCGATGACCATCTCCAAAAAGGGGGAATCTGACCGTTGCCCCTTGTCACTCAATGATATTGCAACACTGAATCAACAAGTAACAACATCTTCGAGGTTACCATTGGCTAATCGCTATGTTAGCTGGGTATATACATGCTCCAGCTGGAATATCAGCTCAGCCTGCTGTGAGTAACCCACCTCCTAACTCCCCAAACCTGTGCACCAGCTGCACGACACATATTAGGGGACAAAAACGGTTCTCTCCACTTACTTGAAGCTCAAACAGCTCAAACAACATTCAAAAATCTTCATCCCATTCAGGCCAAAGCAGCCGGCTTGACAGGAATAACATTTGCAAATGTTCACCCCCAGCACCACACAGAGCATCATTATGTACCATCTACAAGTTTCACTTCCGAACCTCACCAAGGCTCCTTAAAAAGCCACAGGGTGGGTTGCTATTTGCAAGAACAGGGTAACAGTTACCAGGAAATATCACCTATAAATTCCCCTCCAAGTTAGTCATATACCTGATGTGGAAATATATCATCCTTCCATCACAGTCGCGGGACCGTGATCCCAGAACTCCCTCTGTCACAGGACTGTATGGGTATCTGCACCACAGGATCTACAGCAATTCAAGAAGGTAGCTTACCACCAGTTTAGTGAAGGCAATGAGGAATAGGCAACAAATACTGACTAGGCCAGCAACGTCCATATCCCTTAAATTAAAACATCAACATATCGATATTTGTGAATGGATGATAACTAATGAACGCAATTGGGTATCTTTGTAAATGGATGGCAATTGGTGAAAATAAATATCAACTTTCTCAACATTTACCACCGCTTTCTCTGCGAGAAGATAGGTTCCGTTCCACAGGAGATTCATGATTCAGAAACATCACACTATCCGAAGACAAGGAAGAAGAGACGGCAACATAGAACATAGAACATAGAACATAGAACATTACAGTGCAGAACAGGCCCTTCGGCCCACGATGTTGCGCCGACCAGTTACAAAACAATGACCCACTAGCCTAAACCAATCCCTTTTCATCCATAAACCTATCCACAGATCTTTTAAACGCCCCCAAACTAGGTGCATTTACAACTGCAGCTGGCAGGGCATTCCAGTCCCTCACCACCCTCTGGGTAAAGAACCTACCCCTGACATCTGTCCTATAACTACCCCCCCTTAATTTAAAATCGTGCCCCCTCGTGCTAGCTTTCTCCATCCTAGGAAAAAGGCTATCACTATCTACCCTGTCTAAACCTCTAATCATCTTATATGTTTCAATGAGATCCCCTCTTAGCCGCCTTCTTTCCAGCGAAAACAACCCCAAATCTCTCAGTCTCTCCTCATAGGATCTCCCCTCCATACCAGGCAACATCCTGGTAAACCTCCTCTGCACCCTCTCCAAAGCCTCCACATCCTTCCTGTAATGTGGGGACCAGAACTGCACACAAAACTCCAAGTGCGGCCGCACCAGAGATGTGCACAGTTGCATCATGACGCTGCGACTCCTAAATTCAATCCCCCTACCAATAAACGCCAAAACTCCGTATGCCTTCTTAACAACCTTATCCACTTGATTCCCAACTTTCAGGGATCTATGTACACATACACCTAGATCCCTCTGCTCCATCTGTAGGTGTATCTCAATCTCATTACGGGACAGGCCTTTGATAGGATGACAATTGTGTTACTCATCTGCTTGAAGACCGGAATTAACCTGAAGCGCAGTGTTTTGTTTATGTTGGGAGATATACATATTATAGCCATACATGGATGAATCTCAGTAAGACATTCGATACTAACATCAGGTCAGAGACGACAACATTTGGGGGTACTAAGCTCTCCATCAGAAAATTCTCAGTCTCATTTATGACACAGAAAAGGACAATTACAACACAACTGATAGCTTCACGGACAACACTTAGGGTTGAATCAACCTCTCAAAAATTGTCCTCCTCAGTCATCAACAAATGTGAAATGTGAAGAAAAGACACCAAGCTAAAATGAATAGAGCAAAGAACAAAGAACAAAGAACAACACAGCACAGGAAACAGGCCCCTCGGCCCAACGAGCCCACACCGCCATCTTAACAATGTGTTTTTCCTCCTCCACCCTTGACCCGTGTCTATGCTTATGGTACCCCCATTGGAAACCAGATTAAGGGGAGAATAATTTAGGGACAATTTGTTACACCAGTCAGCCTAATAACACTTCTTTGGGGTGTGGGAGGAAACCGGGACAGCCGGAGAAAACTCACGCAACCACAGGGAGAATGTGCAGTTTCCCACAGACACTGGCCCAAATCCATGTATCTGGACAACGAACGGTGATAGTCACTGAGCTGTTGTGGTGCCCATCTGCTGGTCCATTTTGAAGCAGACACAAACGACGCAAAGTACTAGGCCACTCTCGAAACATCCAAGAGCAGCCCACGCATGACCCACAGTGTGCATGCCCCTCGTTAGACAACAAGGTGGACCGACGCACATGCAGAGTAAAAGAGAAAAATATCAACACATGTAGCATTAGATTTCCAGGAACTTCCTGAGGCTCTGATCCTTATTTAAAACAGTCTCCTATAACCCTCCATCCTTATTTTGCTCATGTGTCTATCGAAGTCAACCTTAAACAAGTCCAGCGTGCCTGCCTCCACCACCTTACTTGGCAGTGCATTCCATACTCCCACGACCCACTGTGTGAAAAACCTCCCTCTAGCATCCAAATTATACTTCTCCCCCCTCACCTTAAGCCTGTGGCCCCTCGTGATATTTGTCTCCAATCAAGGAAAAAGCCTGCCACTGTTTTCTCTATCTATACCCTTCATTATTTTATGCACCTCTATTAAATCCACGCTCAATCTCTGTCTTTCTAAGGAAAACAGCACCAGTTTACTCAATCTTTCCTCATAATCCAATCCTTCCATACCAGGCAGCATCCTGGTAAACCTCCAGGGTCTGGGGGTTTACCAGGTAAACCTGCACTCTCTCCAGGGTCTCCATGTCCTTCCGGTAGTAATGTGACCAGAACTGAACGCAGTACTCCAAATGCGGTCCGACCAATGTTCTGTATAACAGTAGCATTAGACGCCAGCTCTTGTACTCTATTCCCCTTCCTATAAAGGCTAGCATATCATAAACTTTCTTCGCAATCTTCTCCACCTGTGTTACCACCTTCAAAGACTTGTGAACTTGCACTCCCAGGTTCCTCTGCATTTCTATACTCTTAATAGGTCTACCCTTTATCATATAACTCCCCTCTACATTATTCCTTCCAAAATGCATCACCTCGCATTTATCAGGATTAAATTCCACCTGCCATTTATCTGCCCAATATACCAGCCTATCTATATCCTGCTGTATTGCCAGACACTGCTCCTCACTGACCGCCAATCCTGCCATCTTTGTGTCATCTGCAAACTTGCTGATCACACCACGTATGCCCTCTTCCAAATTTTTTATATATATTACGAATAGAAGAGGTACTGAGCCCTGCAGCACACCACTAGTGACAGACCTCCAGCTAGAAAAGGACCCTTCCACTGCTACTCTCTGTCTCCTGTTAACTATCCAGTTTTCAATCCATCTAGATACTTGTGCCTGTATCCCATGAGCCTCAACGTTTTCAACCAACCCACCATGAGCGACTTTGTCAAACGCCTTACTGAAATCCATATAGACGACATCAACGGTTCGTCCTTCATCAACGGTTTTTGTCACCTCCTCTAAAAATTCCACGAGATTCGTAAGGCAAGACCTCCCCTTAACAAAGCCATGCTGCGTATCCCTCATCACATCGCAATGCTCCAAATGCTTATACATCCTACCCCTTAGAATTTTTTCCAACAACTTTCCTACCACTGACGTCAAACTCACTGGCCTATAATTACCAGGGTTATCCCTACTGCCCTTTTTAAACAGCGGTACCACATTATCTACCATCCAGCCCTCTGGGACCTCACCTGCGTCCAAAGAAGAGACAAAGATTTGCGTCAGCGGCCCAACAATTTCATCTCTCACCTCCCTAAGCAGCCTGGGATAAATGCCATCAGGCCTCGGAGCTTTATCAGTTCTTATGCTGCCTAAAAACCAGAGCACTTCCTCCCTTGTAATGGATATTTCTTTCAACTGGTCTACAGCTCCCTCCAAGACAGTACAAGACACCAAGCCCCTCTCCTTCGTGAATACCGACGCAAAGTATTCATTTAGGATCTCCCCCATTCCCTCAGACTCTATGCACAGTTCCCCTCCTCTGTCCCGAAGAGGACCGATTTTCCCTCTAACCACCCTTTTGTTCCTCATGTAAGAGTAAAATGCCTTTGGATTTTCCTTAATCCTATCCGCCAAAGTCATTTCATGCCCCCCTTTCGCCCTTCTAACTCCCCATTCGAGCTCCCTCATACTCTCTCTGTATTCCTCCAGTGCTCTCTCCGTTCCCAGTTGCTTAGACCTAACATACGCCTCTCTCTGCTTCCTGACCAAGTCCTCAATATCCCCTTTAATCCACAGCTCTCCAATCCTACCTTTTCCATCCTTCCTCTTTACCGGCACATGTCTTTAAGAACATAAAAAATAGGAGCAGGACTAGGCCATCTAGCCCTTCGAGCCTGCCCCGCCATTCAATAAGATCATGGCTGATCTGTCTTGGCTCAGTTCCACATTCCCGCCCTCTCCCCATAACCCTTAATCCCCTCTCTTATCAAAAACCCATCAACCCGCGTCTTAAAAATATTTAGCGAGGTAGCCTCCACCACTTCAACAGGCAGAGAATGCCAGAGATTCACCACCGTCTGAGTGAAGAAGTTCCTCCTCAACTCCGTTCTAACCCCCCGCCCCCCCCCCCCGCCTTTATCTTGAGGCTGTGCCCCCTAGTCCTATTATCCTTTCTGAGCAGGAAGAGTCTCTCCACCTCTATCCTATCCATCCCATTCATCATCTTATAAGTCTCAATGAGATCTCCCCTCATTCTTCTAAACTCTAACGAGTACAAGCCTAGTTTATTCAGCCTCTCCTCATAGCTCAATTCCCTCAACTCCAGCATCAGCCTAGTAAACCTCCTCTGCACTCCCTCAAAGGCCAAAATATCCTTTTGTAAGTACGGCGCCCAAAACTGCACAGTACTCCAGCCTCACCAATGCTCTAAACAGCCGCAGCAAGACCTCCCTTCTTTTATATTCAATCCCCCTCGCTATGAAGGCCAGCATCCCATTCGCCTTCCTGACCACCTGCTACACCTGTAAGCTGGGTTTTTGCGACTCATGCACAAGGACCCCAAGGGCCCTCTGCACCGTCGCCTGCTGCAGTTTTTCGCCACGTAAGTGATAATCCTTCCTACCATTATTCCGACCAAAGTGGACCACCTCGCAATTGCCAACATTAAATTCCATTTGCCATTTCCTGGCCCATTCGCCCAGCCTATCTGGATCCTTCTGCAGACTCTCCACACCCTCCGCGCAATTTGCCTTTCCTCCAATCTTGGTGTCATCAGCAAATTTCGACACCATACACTCAGTTCCCTCCTCCAGATTATGTATATAAATGGTAAATAGCTGAGGCCCCAGCACCGACCCCTGAGGCACTCCACTAGTCACCATCCGCCAATCCGAGTAGCATCCATTGACTCCCACCCTCTGCCTCCTATTTGACAACCAACCAACTTTCCTGCATCCTTTTCAGTTTTCCCTTGAAAGCCCCCCACTTGCCGACCGTGGACATGTGTTTACTGAGATTCTAACTTTTCTATTGGAAATGGAAGGATGCCGGTTTTAATTGTGTTGTTGATTTGTAAACGAGATGACATTGATCAGACAACACACAAAGACGCACACACATATATTCTGTCGTTCCCATTCTTTCCCACAACTTGTTTCCCTTTATCACACACACACACATTTTCTTTCAACTTAAAACTACATCTTGGCTTCCTGGGAGTCTTCAGAGACCCAACTAAATTTCAAATGAAATGACGAACATTTTCCCCAGCGCCATGTTTGCTGAGGTGGACATTAAAGGTCCCGTGGTCTCCAACAGCTCCCTGGACAACATCCCTCCTTTTAACCAAAATCAACAAAAATACATTCCCATGGATTGAGCCATTTTCATCTGATGTTGCCCTGGCAACATCGAAACATAGCTACAGGAGTAGGCCACTCAGCTCCTCGAACTGGCCCCACCATTTAATAAGATCATGGCTGATCTGTGGCTGAATCCATTTTGGCTTCGCTAAGTCCATATCTCTTGATACACCTGTTCAATTAAAGAAGACCTCAGACTTATATCGAACAATTGTACCAGCTCCCACCGGCAATTGCCGAAGAGAGTTCCAATCATTCACCTCTCTCGACATGTACTAATGTTTTCTATCAACTCTCCTGAAAGGCCTTTCCCTATTTTTTTCAACTATGGCCTTTTAACCTCGAACCTTCAACTAATGGAAACAATCCTTCCCTGTAGATAATTCATAGGTTTCTATCAGAACAGCCCTCAACCTTCTGAATTCCAGAGAAAAATGTCTAAATTCGTCTGATCTCTCCGTGCAACTTGCGTTGAACTCCGTCCAGAGTCAACATTTTTTCAAAGATATGTTGCCCATACTTGCTCACAGTGCTCTAATTGGGGTGGAACAAGGATTGTGCACAATTGGACACAACATCTGCCTCCGTATTCCCCAGTCCTTTGGATATGGAGGGAGGCATTCCATTGGTCTTAATGATTATTTTCTGCAGCAGATCGTGACATTTTAAGAAACTATGTGCCGAACCCCAAATCCTATTTGGCATCCATTAAATTTAGCGTTGTCCCTTCTACAAATTATATCTTGATCGATCATTTGGATATTTGACTCTTTGTCCCATTATCTAAGCCCTTAATGAATATTGTAAATAATTGAGGCCCCAGACAGATTCCTGCCGTACACCACTTCATCTGCATAATTCAGCAACGGACAGGTACAATTCATTGCACCATAAATTTTGGCACCTTGCAGAAGAGGAAGTAATATTACATTAATGGATGTGAATTCTTGTTACATTGATACCATAGATCATACCTGACAATGATATTTTCACACTAACTGTAATTACAACGTATTGCCAGCAGATGGAAATAGATCTTGATGGGTTACATTACATGAATCATGGACTGCCGCAATACACTGGACCCTGCATCTGTTCATTTTGAATTGGCCTCCATATGTATATATGTTAGAATGGACCCCGTCCATGATTATAATATATTATAACATATAGCACGCTGTTTAAACTGGTATTGCACCAGTACATGTCAATGTATACATCACACAATCACCTTGATCCGAATTTTTCCAGGTAGGATCTAACTTTGCACTTCTGCCACGTACAGTTCTGAATGGTGGTGGACATTAAAGAAATTAACCGCAGCAGGAGCCTCAAATAAAACCTCAATTCTTAGCGATGTGAGAGCTCAGCAAATGGAGAAGATCAAAACTGAAACAATTGCTACAATCTTCCGCCAGAAGTGCCGAGAGGATTTTCCATCTCGGCCTCCTCCTGAGGTCCCCAGCATCACAGATGCCAGTTTCCAAGCAGCTCAATGCCTTTCACAGGATAAGATTGGAACAGGAGTAGGCCATTCGAGCCCGGGAGCCCACTCCACCATGCAATATGATCATGATTGATCTGTGGCCTAACCCTGTGCTGAAGAGGTTGGACACTGCAAGGATTATTGGTCCTGACAATATTTCAGCAGTAATAATGATGATTTGTGCTCTGGAGTGAGCTGCGCCCCGGCCAATCTATTAAAGTATAGCTACATGACTATCACATACCCAACAGTGTGGAAAATTAGCAGGCATGCTCTATCGCAAAAGGAAGGGCAAATACATCCCGGCCAATTATCGCCCAATGCGATCTCACTCGATCAAAATAATAGAAAGTATCGAGGATCAACCGATCAGTAATAATAATAATAATAACAATAATAATAATAATAATAATAATCTACTCAATGAAGCTCAGTCTGGGTTCCATTAGGAGCATTCGGTTCCAGAAATCATTTAAACTTAGTCCAAATATAGCGGAAATAGCTGTTTTAATGAGGTGAGAGTGCCCACCCTCCACATCAACACAACACTTGACCGATGATGGCATCAAGAACCCTGAGCCAATCTGCAGTCAATGGGGATCCGGGGGTAAACATTCCACTGACTTCAGTCACACCGAGTACAGAGTAAGGTGGTTGGGGTTGTTGAAAGCCAATCAGCTCAGTCCCAGGGTATTGCTGCAGGAACTCCTCAGGATAGTGTGGCCTAATCTTCACCCTTCATTAGAAGGTCAGAAGTGGGATGTTCACTAATGATTGCACACTGTTCAGCACATTAGCAACTCCTCAGATACTGGAGCAGTCCGTGTCCATATGCAGCAAGACTTCGAACACATTCAGGCTTTGGTTGAGGAGTGGAGAGTAACATTCACGCCACACAGTGTCAGACAATGACCTTCTTCAAGGAAGAGAGATTCCTGGCTTGGGTCACTGTCTGTACGGAGTCTGCACGTTCTCCCCGTGTCTAAATGGGTTTCTTCCGGGTGCTCCGCTTTCCTCCCATAGTCCAAATGACGCCCTGGTTAGGGTGCATTGGGCCGTGCTAAATTCTCCCTCAGTGTAACCCGAACAGATGCTGGAATGTGGCGACTCGGGAATTTTCACAGTAACTTCATTGCAGTGTTAACATAAATTTATTTGTGACGAATGAACACATTTAACATTTGGGGCCCTGCGGTACCCCACTGTTAGCTGACCGTCACTCGGAAGAAGACCCATTTATTTCCACTCTCTGTTTCTTATCTGTCAATGAATTCTATACCGAGGCCAACATATCACTCCCCATCTCACGTGCTTTCATTGGGCCTACCAATATTTTATGAAGAGCCTTCTGAAAGTGCAAATACACCACGTAAACTGGTTGCACCCCTCCCCCTCCCTCCCCGAAAGAACCCCCCCCCTCCCTCCCCCACCTACTATTTACAAGTAGTTTTGTTAAGATAAACATGTCTTTCTTAAGCCCATACTGGTTTCATCAAACTCCGTCCATGCTTTCCAAATATTTTCCTATCATGGATTTGATAACAATCTCTCACTGATGCTGAAATCAGTCTGTAATTTATCAGTTTTATTATCTCTTTCTCTGTATATATCGGGGTTACATTACCTGTAGGAACTGTTTCGGCCTGTATAGAATTTTAGTAGATGGGCAGCAATATCCAACATTTCCTGGCCCATTTCCTTCCATATTCTGGGATTACCAGGCCCGAGTGACCAACCAGAATTTCACCCTATTATTTTCCCCAGAATGATTTTACTAATACTGGTTTCCCTCAATACCGTCTTACAACTATCCCCTTGGTTCCCGAACATTTCTGGGATGATACTTGTGTGAAGGTAGTGTCAAACTTAGTGTTCTATTCATTTAATATTTCTTTATTCCCCAATATACATTCCCTGGATTCGGGCTCTAAGGAATTTACATTTAACTTAATCAATCCTTCTCTCTTCAGATATTGATATAAACGGTTATAATTAATTTTTATGTTCCCTGCAATTTTACTCCCATTCTCTATTTCCCCCTCGATTATTTGGACTTTTTTTTGTTGAATTTTAAAAATCTCTGAAACCTCAAGCTTGTTTCTTCTTCTGGTAACTTTATTTATCTTTTAACTAAGAAGTTAAAAACATCCGAGAAAAAGATGAGCTTTGACCATATATGATTTTCACAGTAACTTCATTACAGTGTGAATGTAAACCTATATGTGACGAAGAAATAAACTTCAAACCTTTAAATACACACGATGTCTTTATCAATAAACTGAGCTGAAATTCCCCAGCTACCAGGGTGGAACTGGAACTCCTGTCCCAAGCTTCTGGAATACTAGCTTAATAATGATATTACTATACTACCCCCGAGACTGAAATATCATCACATTTATTAATGGAATAATTGAACATTCAGTACTGGGTCACAGGTTGGATCGCGAGGTATCTTGTGGGAATTTAATACATTACCATTTGACTCAGAAATTATGTTGTTTCCTTTCTTAACTGATCACAGATGTGTTTTGGCATGATGACATTTACCTCAGTGTGCCTAAAGTCTGAGATCTATGTCCAATATTACACTATACATTTATAGCACGAATACATTACAAATTAATTTATGCTACATTAGGTTATTTCTCCGGTTATGTACACTGAGCCATCTCTCTATTTATGAGACATTAGTTCCTCTCAATTAGTATGAGAGTAGATCATCGATCTGATCCTATTACATCTGATCCCATCTCTGTTTATGTTACACAGGATTTGTATATTTACATACATCTCTGCTAATTCAACACATGACCATGTATATGTTGTCTGGCATTTAACTGTCAGAAGCAAGTCTTCTCCTGGCCTTGAGTCTTATTCTGACAGAATGACAGTGATTCATGGGAATCCATGTCAAAGTTCCATCAATTCATGAAATGACAAGGGGGAACAGGTGAGGTAGAGAAGGTCATATGGGGCTTGACGTTAATCGTGTACAAGCTGCACTATCAGAACAGGTGAACACTTGGTTTGGTTCCCTTAGAACTGAGCAGTTTATGGGAGATTTAGTACAGACGCTCAACGTGATGAATAGGAATGTTTTACTCATTAGAAAGAGACTGTTACTCACTGGCAAGAGGGCAGTATACAGAAGATTGATTACAATGCACTAGGATATGTCTCTTTATGTACTGAGTTTGACTCACTTGAATGATTATTGCAACAGATCTCATATTTGTTTACATTGCATAAAATGCCGCTTTATTTATTCTATTTGCGTTGTACCAGAGCCAGTCTTTAATTATATGACAGTAGTTCTTGTCTCTTTTTCCACTACATTCGGTTATTTTTCTCGTTATGCCACCCTCGGCCATTTCTCTATTTGTGCTGCATTAGATCCTCTCAAATAATACGACAGTAGACCACGGATCTGTTCATATTTCATCAGATCTCATCTCTTTTTTATATTACACGGGATTTGTCTCTTTGAATGACACCAATATCTGTCTCTGTTAATCTAACATACGACCATGAATATGTTGCCTGCCGAGATATTATCAATTCCGATATAATATGGCTGTGCCTGTCTGACACTAATCATTCTTGATTGGAACAGTAAGTTTAATTTTTACTAATTTCGATAAGTAGCTGCGAGAAATACCTAATTGCTCTGTTATTGTGTGAGTAATATTCAGTTTGAACAATTTCTCAGTGTTTCACTGGTATTCGGGGACAGGTCAATATCTGAATAATCGTACAGTGCTCATTACAATATCTTCAAACAACCACTGTTTTGATACATTTTATTAGTTGAATATTGCACTGCACTGTGTCAATTTGACACAGACTTTAGAGATAATGATTGACCAGTCTTATTTATAGCGCTCAACAGATTCACTGACAGTGTGAGACAGAATTCTGTACTCGCAATATCGCCAGATGGCCTCCCACAGGCTAAATATCTATCCACTCATTAATTACTCATCTGTTTCAGAGATAAATAAAACGAAATCGCCGCAGACCGAGTGTTGACAGTTAGGTTATGTTTGAATATATATATATGTATATTCTGTAATTTGTATTGTTACCTTCGAAATTATTTTTCACTTTCGGATGTCTTCATCTGCCTATGCCTAAGCTTTGTAATTCCCTCCCTAAGTCTCCTTATTTCACATTCCTCGTCTAAGTCAATCCATAAAACTGTCCCTGTATTGGCCATCCTTTCAGTCACCTGTTCAAATATCTCGTTGGTCTAAAGCAAGATGCTGTGGGTGCCTGAGATCCGAACAGAAAATGCTAGAAACACTCAGTGGATCATTCATCATAAGTGGAATGGTTTACGGCTCTCTCTCTCTCTCTGTCTTTCTCTCTCCCCCCGCCTCTGCCCCTGCCTCCCTCTCTCTCTCTCTCTCTCTCTGTCTCTCTCTCTCCCCCCGCCTCTGCCCCTGCCTCTCTCTCTCTCTCTCTCTCTCGCACACACATTTGTTGTAGACATGTACAGCAAGACACTGGGCCTTGTGTCTTCATTTACTGCATGCGACTCATTTGAATCATCATTGCAATAGACCTTATATTTGTTTATATTACATGACACACCATTCCATTTATTATTGTATGATGACATGCCGTGATAATTGCTACAAATCATCATTTCTGAGTTTTTGTTCAGCCAAGAGGCCCATTTCTGTTACATTGGGCTCCATCTCAGATATGATTGTGTTAGGCTCTGTGTCATGCACTACTGAACACATCCGTGCCTTACTTTGTATTATATTGGACACTAATAATAAAGCCAACACTGTCTCAGTAACTGGTTTTATATAAAATGCGTTTGACAGATGGAAAAAAAGAACAGAACGAGATGAAAAGATGGAAATTAGCTTTAAAAATGTAATGG
>CM075760.1:24928037-24930537 GCA_037974335.1 Prionace glauca | reverse complement strand
AAGGTTTGAAAATGGAGGAATGTTTCTTATCCATCTATAAAAATAACCCACTCTGACAGCAGTTCCATTTCACACTCTCTGCTCAGTCCTGTGTTGGGGGGGGTTTAGTGTGGGATCAGTGTTTGCTTTTCCCAAACCGCAGTGAGATTCCCAACAAGGGCAAGAGGTTTCAGTGTTTAAAAATGTAAAGATTACAACATCAAAGCAGATAGAGAGTGATGAGACCTCACACCTTCAATGTAGTGATTCCCCCAATCTTTCCTTTTGTATATTGCTTCCTTCCTCTGTCTGAAGTATTGGAGACGTAGACATGACTGAAATAATTCAATCTCTCGGGACAATCCCTGTAAACAGCTTCTGGAAACAAATTGACACTTTGATCACCCAAAAAGCTGAATCTCCATTCAAACATCTCCCTCCGCATATCCTTGTAAATGTAAAGATAATTCCCATTTCCCCAAAGCAGGAAGATATGGAATGGAATCACCTGAACCTCTCTATCAAAGATAGAAAGTTTCTTTTCTATAAAGTTTATTTATTAGTGTCACAATTAGGTTCACATTAACACTGGAATAAAGTTACTGTGAAAATCCCCTAGTCCCCACACTCCGGCACCTGTTCGGGTTACACTGAGGGAGAATTTAGCAGAGTCAATACACCCTAACCAGCACATCTTTCAGATTGTGGGAGGAAACTAGAGCACCCGGAGGAAACCCACCCAGACACGGGGAGAACATACAGTCTCCACACAGACAGTGACCCAAGCTGGGAATCGAACCCAGGTCCCTGGAGCTGTGTACACAAGAACATAAGAAATAGGAGCAGGACTAGGCCATCTAGCCCTTCGCGCACACACACACACAAAGAGAGAAACACACAGAAACACACACACACACATACACAAAGAGTGAAACACACACACAGACAGAGAAACACACACACACACAGAAACACACACACACATACACAAAGAGTGAAACACACAGACAGACAGAGAAACACACACACACACAGAAACACGCACACAGAAACACGCACACACACACATACACAAAGAGTGAAACACACACACAGACAGAGAAACACACACACACAAAGAGTGAAACACACACACAGACAGAGAAACACACACACACACACAGAAACACACACACACAGAAACACACACACACATACACAAAGAGTGAAACACACACACACATACACAAAGAGTGAAACACACACACAGAAACACACACACACAAAGAGTGAAACACACACACAGAAACACACACACAGAGACACACAGAAACACACACACAGAAACACACACACACAAAGAGTGAAACACACACACAGACAGAATCACACACACACACACACACAGAAACACTCACACATACAAAGAGAAAATCACACACACACAAAGCGAGAAACACGCACACACAAAGCGAGAAACACACAAACACAGAAACATACACGCACTGAAACACCCACGCACTGAAACACACAGACATTGAAGCACACACACACAAAGAGAAAAACACACACACAAACACAGAGAAACACACACACAGAAACACACTCTGAAACACACACACACACACACACAGATACACAAAGAGAAAACACATACACACACAGAGAAGCACAAACACAGACACAGAAAAACACACACATATAGAGAAAATAGGGAGAAACACACAAAGAGAGAAAAACACACACACACTGAAACACACTCATACAAAGAGAAACACACACGCAAAGAGAGAAACACAGGCACACAGAAACACACACACACAGAAACACACACACACAAATCTAGAAACACACACACATGTAAACACAGACACACAAAGAGAGAAACACACACACACACTGAAACACACTCATACAAAGAGAAACACACACGCAAAGAGAGAAACACAGGCACACAGAAACACACACACACACAGAAACACACACACACAGAAACACACACACACACAGAGCCACACACACACAAAGAGAGAAACACACAGACACAAGGAGAGAAACACACCCATACACAAAGAGAGAAACACACACACACAAAGAGAAAAATACTCACACACACAGACACAGAGATCCACACACACTGAAACATACACACACACAAAGAGAAACACACGCAAAGAGAGAAAAACACACACACACACTGAAACACACTCATATACAAAGAGAGAAACACACACACACACAAAGAGAAGCACACACACACAGAGAAACACACACACACATTAATGTCTTGTCCCAAAGGTAGGGGAGTCTAAAACTAGAGGGGATAGGTTTAAGGTGAGAGGGGAGAGATACAAAAGTGTCCAGAGGGACAATTTTTTCACACAGAGGGTGGTGAGTGTCTGGAACAAGCTGCCAGAGGTAATAGTAGAGAGGGATACAATCTTGTCTTCTAAAAAATATTTAGACAGTTCCATGGGTGCGATGGGTACAGAGGGATATGGGCCAAATGTGTACAGATATATATATATATATATCTGTCTCT